>CM024810.1:2108381-2138381 GCA_014281875.1 Nibea albiflora
AATGTGAAGTGACTGTGAGGTGGGCGGAGGGGAGCTTCTTTAATTGGCTGTATGGAGCGAATCATTGAGTTGGAGAGGGAACTAGTTCAGGTCACTTTGTGTGCCGGCTGCAGTTGATTGGACGGGTTCAGCCCGGAGGAACCGATGCTTCAGAACCAGCTGAGCAGAGTCGGTGGGATGGATGCAGAGAGGAGAAATAAATGAAAAGAAAACGGCCGATGTTGACGGGAGGCCCGCCGCAGCCTGTTGGAGGCCCGGCCCGCCGCAGCCTGTTGGAGGCCCGGCCCGCCGCAGCCTGTTGGAGGCCCGGCCCGCCGCAGCCTGTTGGAGGCCCGGCCCGCCGCAGCCTGTTGGAGGCCCGCCGCAGCCTGTTGGAGGCATCCGGCCCGCCGCAGCCTGTTGGAGGCCCGGCCCCGCCGCAGCCTGTTGGAGGCCCGGCCCGCCGCAGCCTGTTGGAGGCCCGGCCCGCCGCAGCCTGTTGGAGGCCCGGCCCCGCCGCAGCCTGTTGGAGGCCCGGCCGCGCAGCCTGTTGAGCCCGCCACAGCCTGGTTGGAGGCCCGGCCCGCCGCAAGCTGTTGGAGGCCCGGCCCGCCGCAGCCTGTTGGAGGCCCGCCGCAAGCCTGTTGGAGGCCCGGCCCGCCGCAGCCTGTTGGAGGCCCGCCGCAGCCTGTTGGAGGCCTGGCCCGCCGCAGCCTGTTGGAGGCCCGCCGCAGCCTGTTGGAGGCCCGCCGCAGCCTGTTGGAGGCCCGGCCCGCCGCAGCCTGTTGGAGGCCCGCCGCAGCCTGTTGGAGGCCCGGCCCGCCGCAGCCTGTTGGAGGCCCGGCCCGCCGCAGCCTGTTGGAGGCCCTCCGCAGCCTGTTGGAGGCCCCACGCCACCGCCCGAGCATCCAGTGAAAGCCCCGCCGCCATGCAGAGGCCTCCTTCGACCAAGAGGAAGGAAAAACTCATCTCAGACACGCCGCTGCAGAAATGAAGCGCTCCTCATTCAGATCCACCTGGTCAATATTTACCTGCTGGCCTCAAATCAAACACTCCACCACATCCTCAGGCCAGGCTGGCCTGGTCCTGGTCCTGGTCCTGGTCTGGTCCTGGTCCTGGTCCTGGTCTGGTCTCCTGTCTAACATGGAGCCTTAGTTACTCAGCAGATGCAGAGTCTGCCTCCAACATTTGGTCCTCTCTGTTTGAACCGCTCACTCTGAGCTCGACTATCTGTCCTCAGCATGTGCTGGCACTGAGCGCGCTCAGTCAGGCTTCAGCGGCTCGAGGTTATTGTAAGACGTGGCTGAGTAAACAGGAAACAAAGACGGATGACGGGCTGCATAAATACATCTTTAAAACATGGAGCGGACCCGGCTCCGCTGGTTCTGCTCTGATGTTAACGCTGCTACAGTCATCTATGTCTGAGCCTCGCTGAGTACACGGCCAACTGTAGAACTTTATTCACACTGATTTAATATCACACACACATTCTGAATGGAGGCCAGGAGCCGAACCCTGCACGACCCGGTCCTGCTCTGTTACATCATGTGGACCACCCTGTGTCACGGCGAGGCTCCTCCCTGCGTGGAGCTGTGTGTCGGGATGTCTCCTGGTTGCCTCGGGCTGTGCCTCCTCTCTGCAGCAGTGTGGGGGGTTGGGACAGACAAAAAGAAGCTCCCTTTGTCCCCTCGGAGCCCCCTGGGTGACTGCAGGAAGTTCTCAGATATCTGTGGAGACACTGGAGCTCCAGCTGATGTCCAGATTTTACACACCGTCAGATGTTAATTCTTTATTTTTCTGTTATTCTTTAATTTTATGCTGCAGATATTTTACAAAAAGTCTGAAGACGAGAAAACTGTTAAAGACAGAAACTGTCCTCATCGTGTGTGTGTGTGTGTCTGTGTGTGTGTGTGTGTGTTCACCTAACTAAAATATTTGAGTAAATAAAGTCATAAATAATAAAAACACTCATTTTGATTTCTGCAGATTTAAAAACAAAACTTCAGATTAAAAAAGGTTGAATAAGTTGATAAAACTTCTCTTCATGGTGGTTCTGGTTCTGGTGGCTCTCCTGTGTGTGAACAGACCTCTGAGGGTTCTGGTTCTGGTGGCTTCTCCTGTGTGTGAACAGACTCTGAGGGTTCTGGTTCTGGTTCTTTTGGGTCTTCCTCAGTCCGGTTTTGTGTTGCTCCTGTGGCCGTCAGATGAACTGCAGCTTCACACAGATCTGGACGTGGAGGTGGTCTCCTTGTTTGTGTGTGTGTGTTGGAGTGTGTAGTGTGTGTGGTCGCTGTTCTTTGTGCTGCATCTGTCTGTCTCCATTGTTTGCAGCGCTCCATCTGCTGGCCTCCAGCTCAGCCTCCTCCCCCCTCAGATTCCCCCTGCTCATGCATCAAACACCCCCAACCTCCTCCTCCACCTCCTCCTCCACCTCCTCCAGCCTCTGTAGTAAAGCCAGCTGTCCCTTTGCTGTGCTCCGTCCCTCCATCATCAGCTTCAGGACTCTGAAGAACTTTTATTTGAGTTGAGTCGTTGTTTGGTTTCCCTGCGAGCTGTAAGTCTTCATCTGTATTTAACATTTAAATCAACGTTATCATATCGTGACTGTGAGACGGAGACAAAAATATTTAATAATTTAGAATAACAAACATTTCATAATTTGTGATGATTTGATTTAAAAAGGGTCCTTTTAAATCAGGTGTTTCATGGTGTTGTCAGTGTTTCATGGTGTTGTCAGTGTTTCATGGTGTTGTCAGTGTTTCATGGTGTTGTCAGTGTTTCATGGTGTTGTCTGTGTTTCATGGTGTTGTCAGTGTTTCATGGTGTTGTCTGTGTTTCATGGTGTTGTCAGTGTTTCATGGTGTTGTCAGTGTTTCATGGTGTTGTCTGTGTTTCATGGTGTTGTCAGTGTTTCGGGGTGTTGTCTGTGTTTCAGGGTGTTGTCAGTGTTTCATGGTGTTGTCAGTGTTTCATGGTGTTGTCAGTGTTTCATGGTGTTGTCTGTGTTTCATGGTGTTGTCAGTGTTTCATGGTGTTGTCAGTGTTTCATGGTGTTGTCAGTGTTTCATGGTGTTGTCTGTGTTTCATGGTGTTGTCTGTGTTTCGGGGTGTTGTCTGTGTTTCAGGGTGTTGTCAGTGTTTCGGGGTGTTGTCTGTGTTTCATGGTGTTGTCTGTGTTTCATGGTGTTGTCAGTGTTTCGGGGTGTTGTCTGTGTTTCAGGGTGTTGTCAGTGTTTCATGGTGTTGTCTGTGTTTCATGGTGTTGTCAGTGGTGTTTCATGGTGTTGTCTGTGTTTCATGGTGTTGTCAGTGTTTCGGGGTGTTGTCTGTGTTTCAGGGTGTTGTCAGTGTTTCATGGTGTTGTCAGTGTTTCGGGGTGTTGTCAGTGTTTCATGATGTTGTCAGTGTTTCATGGTGTTGTCAGTGTTTCATGGTGTTGTCAGTGTTTCGGGGTGTTGTCTGTGTTTCATGGTGTTGTCTGTGTTTCAGGGTGTTGTCTGTGTTTCGGGGTGTTGTCTGTGTTTCGGGGTGTTGTCTGTGTTTCATGGTGTTGTCTGTGTTTCATGGTGTTGTCAGTGTTTCATGGTGTTGTCAGTGTTTCGGGGTGTTGTCTGTGTTTCATGGTGTTGTCTGTGTTTCAGGGTGTTGTCTGTGTTTCGGGGTGTTGTCTGTGTTTCGGGGTGTTGTCTGTGTTTCATGGTGTTGTCTGTGTTTCATGGTGTTGTCTGTGTTTCATGGTGTTGTCAGTGTTTCGGGGTGTTGTCAGTGTTTCATGGTGTTGTCTGTGTTTCATGGTGTTGTCTGTGTTTCAGGGTGTTGTCAGTGTTTCATGGTGTTGTCTGTGTTTCAGGGTGTTGTCTGTGTTTCGGGGTGTTGTCTGTGTTTCATGGTGTTGTCTGTGTTTCATGGTGTTGTCTGTGTTTCGGGGTGTTGTCTGTGTTTCAGGGTGTTGTCAGTGTTTCATGGTGTTGTCTGTGTTTCAGGGTGTTGTCTGTGTTTCGGGGTGTTGTCTGTGTTTCATGGTGTTGTCTGTGTTTCATGGTGTTGTCAGTGTTTCATGGTGTTGTCAGTGTTTCATGGTGTTGTCAGTGTTTCATGGTGTTGTCTGTGTTTCGGGGTGTTGTCTGTGTTTCATGGTGTTGTCAGTGTTTCATGGTGTTGTCAGTGTTTCATGGTGTTGTCAGTGTTTCATGGTGTTGTCTGTGTTTCATGGTGTTGTCAGTGTTTCATGGTGTTGTCAGTGTTTCATGGTGTTGTCTGTGTTTCATGGTGTTGTCTGTGTTTCGGGGTGTTTGTGCTGCCTTAAAATGTTAAAAATGTCTAGTTAAATAAGTTAATGGTGGAACAGGTTAAAAAGCTCAAAAAGTGTATATTTCTTGGTTTTCAGAAACCGCGTAGGAGTGAGACTTCTGTTCTTTGGTTTTGAGAAACATCGTTAGTGTGAGCGCTCTGTTGTGTTATTTTCCAGCTTCGTTGCGCTGCTTCGTGTTTTGCCGTCGCATGTTAAGTAGAGCGGAGTTTAGCTCGAGAGCAAGCAGACAACGTATTGTTGAAGTGTTTTTACGCTTTTGCCTGGGAAAATAATTATCTGTAAGTATTACTGCATATGTAGGCAGTTGTTAAATACTGTATTATTTTGAGGAATGTGTTGTTGAGACCTCGTTTTTATGTTAGCGAAATACGTACTTTGCTAGCCGTTAGCGGATGCTAGTTCCTTTAATTTGAGCATGAATGCTAACTGTGAACTTGCTTTGTTTGTACAATGTGTAACAGTTGTTTCTGTAATAACTTTCAGTTTTACGATGATTATGAAGATAATGAGGAGATGATAATGATGTTGATGAAGCAAGAAACTGACAAGTAAAGACTTCAGTAAAATACAAGAAAAGTCAAGCCTTGTGTTTATTGGAGGACTTCTTCTACTCTTCTACTCGTTAACTGACTGTCTGTGCAAAGGTTACGCATCGTGAGGGCAGTACAGTGTTGTCAGTGTTTCGGGGTGTTGTCAGTGTTTCATGGTGTTGTCAGTGTTTCATGGTGTTGTCAGTGTTTCATGGTGTTGTCAGTGTTTCATGGTGTTGTCTGTGTTTCATGGTGTTGTCAGTGTTTCATGGTGTTGTCATGGTGTTGTCAGTGTTTCATGGTGTTGTCAGTTGTTTCATGGTGTTGTCAGTGTTTCATGGTGTTGTCTGTGTTTCATGGTGTTGTCAGTGTTTCATGGTGTTGTCAGTGTTTCATGGTGTTGTCTGTGTTTCATGGTGTTGTCAGTGTTTCATGGTGTTGTCTGTGTTTCATGGTGTTGTCAGTGTTTCATGGTGTTGTCAGTGTTTCATGGTGTTGTCAGTGTTTCATGGTGTTGTCTGTGTTTCATGGTGTTGTCAGTGTTTCATGGTGTTGTCTGTGTTTCATGGTGTTGTCAGTGTTTCAGTAACCTTCAGTAAAACGCTCAGAGCTGCAGAGATGATGAATCGTTTCTGTAGGTTAGTCATTTGTCCCTTTAAATAACGTTTTATTCTCAGTTTAGTAATTCATACCTCAGATGACTCAGATTAATAATTTGTGCCCTGAAATGACTTCACTGACACGCCCGGCCTTCCGTCTCTCTGGTGAAGCTGAGTTTATGGACTGAGAGTCAGTGTCACCAGTTTACACAGTCAAACCATCTGCTGTCCTTTAATGGAGCTTTTATTGTCTCTGTCTAAAGTTCAAATGAAGCTCCACAGTGAGGACGTGAACAGAGTCAGGACTTCATCAGAATTGTTGGTGTTAGTGGCTAAATGGAAAAGGAAGTTAAGGTATTAAAACATGGCTGCCCGGCCCGGCCCGGCTCGGACTCTGACGTCCAGCGCCGCTCATCCTCTGCTGAGCAGAGTTAGGTGATGGAGGCTGCAGCAGCTCTGTGCTCCTCCTGGACTCTTCATACAGACTTTGACCTTTCAGACGCTGTGATTGTCGCTGTGCCGGTCAGTACTCTAATAATAAACGTCTTCATTAGAGCAGCGGGCCACATTCCTCTGCTCCAGACGTCTGCTCCATCCTCATGTCAACGCTGACGGAGCTCCACGCTCGCCATCCAGGACAGTTTGATTCACCCATTCAGACAGGAAGTCCACATGTCCTTTCAGTATAAAAGCATCAGTCCAGCTCGGCCCGGTGTGCCTCTGTTGATCAGCTGTAGCACTGCCAGAGGAGGAGGAGCTTTAACTGTTATTCATGCTGAAGATTCAGCTTCATTATTGTCAAGATGGATTCATCTGTCGATGATCTTCATCTGTCGTCATGAAATGTCAGAAAACAGATTATTAAAATGATTGTGATCTGAACATTTCCAATAACTCAAAGTTTAGAACGTTTATTTAACGTTTGAACTAAATGATGAATCAACTAATCTACAACTCAAAAGTCAAACTCTGATCTGATCAAAAGCTCCAGAACTTTTACTAAATGGACTTTTGTTCTTTGGCACCGATCGTTCTCTCACCTTGAATCCTCCGTTTCACGTTTCTGATGTCAAATCACAACTGCAGCACCTTTTTAAGGCGGTATTTATTGTTGTATTATTGAGCTGTTCTTCCGTCCCTCGGAGGACAAACTGCAGCGTCCGTCCGTCCGTCCGCCCGTCCGCCCGTCCGCCCGCCCGCTCCTCTCAGGACTGAGGGGCCTCGGCGGTAAATGGAGTGTAAACAAAGAAAGCGTCTGGCAGCTGCACTGATGGAAATCTGAACAGCTCCTAATGTGTTTTTCAGCAGCCCCGTTATCTCAAAGGCAACACTATCAAACCCGAGTACATAATGAGTGGATAATCCTGTCCGCTCGCTCGCTCTGGATCTGCAGTAAACAGCGCCGGCCCGTCAGATGACCTTAACCGTGGCCGTCAAGCAGCGCCGCATTCTCAATTAAACTGTGCCAGACGAGCGGCGTGTGGAGATGCTCCGATATCAGAGCGACTCCAACAGAACCAGACTTTCTAAACTTCTCATTTAGTATAAAGACGAACTGTCGCTGCGCCTCACGTCCTTCACACGCCTCGAGCTGAAGCTCAGACAGATTAAACATGAAGTTCTGTGGTTCTGGTTCTGTACAGTCAGGGTCAAACAGGAAGCACTCTGCTTCGTCAGACGAGAGAAGGCGTTTGATTGGCTGTTTAATTAGTACAGGATGACATCATCAACACCTTTTTATGTTTTATCAGGAAATGACAAACTGTAAAATACCACAAAGACACTGTGTGTCATGATGTGGACAGACGACGCCTCATCACGCCGTCATTAGAGCGCGGACGGATGATCATGACGAGAAGAAGAGCTCGTTAAGACGCGGCCGTTAACACTTCATCAGTCAGATTGTTGCCATCAGGTGAAGTGTGCTGAGCTTCATGTGACCTGTGTGTGCAGGACACACTCGCTCTCTATATGAACCTGAGCCGAGCCTGTAACATCCGTCCAGTCGATGGACGCGTCGTCACGTCCACGTCAGTTATTTAAAAACTGAAAATCCAAACTGATCCTGGAATCCTGAGACTGACGTCATAACGAGTTACCTTCAGGTTTACAGCCTGTCAGTCAGCGGCTCGCTGTCAGAGTCTGTTAATCCGTTTATTACCCTAAAAAAACTTTAATTACTTCGTCATCCGTGTGTTAATTACTGCAGTAACATGTAGCTGTAATGCTAACTGCTAACACGCGTGCTCCACCTTGGCTGGTTTATCTGTAGATATTCATTAGTCATGTGATCAGTCTGTCCTGCTTTCTTTAGCTTGCAGCGTTCATGAATGTTGAAGTCGTGTAGCGTGGTGAGGAGCCTGCCTGATTCCAGGTGGTTTTAAAAAGGTCCTGGAGCTCCTTGAATGTGGTCATCAAGTTGGCTTCATTCACTGTCTCCTCGGCTCTCTCCGGGAGGCCGAGGCTCGGCTCTCCAGCCTGGAGAGGCTTTGAAGGAGTGACCTTTGAGACAATCGGAGCTGCCCCCGCCGACACAAAGCGCTGAATGGCGAGTGGTGGCCCCCGGGTCCTCGTGCAGGCGGCTGCTCGGGACGCCTGTGGATTACATTGATCCCTGAAACAACGGAGCCCCGGCACGCTCATTGTGGAGGGGAATTAATAAATAACAACATGTGAATGAATGCAGGGGGCGTTCAGGAGAGGCACGCTCCACTGATGCTGCAGAGGAAAGCACTCACACCGCTACAGCAGACTTTCCTCCAGACGGCAGGATCACGTCTTTGTTTCCAGACGAGGCTCAACCTGAAGTCTGACCACGAGGTTTTAGTTTCAGGGACCGACTGAACCTGAATGACGATCATCAGATTTGATCTGGATTTTAAATTTGTGATTCATGAATCTGTCTTCACATCTTCACAAAGTTCACGCTGCTCTGAAGATCACTGATGATGTCGTTAGCTGGGGGAGTCCAGTCAGTCTGGACGACGTGATGAATCTCGTTGTCGGGCAGATTTGGTCACTGAAGCTCCGCCTCCTCCACAAACCCTCTGACAACCTTTAAACAACCTAACTCTTCCAGTCCACCTTAAAGCTGCAACTTCTGCTTTAAGGTGGACTGCCTGGTTAGTGATGCAGCAGGGGGGGAGCTGTGATGTCACAGAGCTGTGATGTCACAGAGCGGTGATGTCACAGAGCGGTGATGTCACAGAGCGGTGATGTCACAGAGCCGTGATGTCACAGAGCGGTGATGTCACAGAGCGGTGATGTCACAGAGCGGTGATGTCACAGAGCTCTGTCTGTCTCTGACCCGTCTCTCTCTCTGTCTGTCTCTGACCCGTCTCTCTCTCTCTCTGTCTGTCTCTGACCTGTCTGTCTCTGACCCGTCTCTCTCTCTGTCTGTCTCTGACCCGTCTCTCTCTCTGTCTGTCTCTGACCTGTCTGTCTCTGACCCGTCTGTCTCTCTGTCTGTCTCTGACCCGTCTCTCTCTCTCTCTGTCTGTCTCTGACCTGTCTGTCTCTGACCCGTCTCTCTCTCTCTCTGTCTGTCTCTGACCCGTCTCTCTCTCTCTCTGTCTGTCTCTGACCCGTCTCTCTCTCTCTCTGTCTGTCTCTGACCCGTCTCTCTCTCTCTCTGTCTGTCTCTGACCTGTCTGTCTCTGACCCGTCTCTCTCTCTGTCTGTCTCTGACCCGTCTGTCTCTCTGTCTGTCTCTGACCTGTCTGTCTCTGACCCGTCTCTCTCTCTGTCTGTCTCTGACCCGTCTGTCTCTCTGTCTGTCTCTGACCTGTCTGTCTCTGACCCGTCTCTCTCTCTGTCTGTCTGTCTCTGACCTGTCTGTCTCTGACCCGTCTCTCTCTCTGTCTGTCTGTCTCTGACCTGTCTGTCTCTGACCCGTCTGTCTGTCTCCCTGCAGAAGCTGGCAGTCAGAACTTGTCCCGTAGGGACGACCAAGCCTCTGTCTCTCATCAAGCCTCCCGGTCAGAGCATCGCCATCTCCGTGGTGCCGGCCAAGGCTCCCGTTTCCATGGTGACCGCACACATTAACGGACAGAAGGCGGCGAGCTCGGAGCCGCTGCAGACGTCCCCCATCAACCTCCAGACGGGCGGCAGGGTGGCGTCCGCCGGAGTCCACCCGTTCAGCAGCAGGAGAGCCGGAGAGCTGCCTCCCTCTCAGGTAACACCTCTGACATCACAGCAGGGGGCGGGGCCAACCCACAAAGTAAAGACAAACGTTTCTTTAGTGTTTTTCAAACGTTGCAGTGACGTCGTGCTCAGAAAGCGAGCGCCGGCTTGTTATTTCAGAGACGCTGTATTTTAGGATTCAGGCCACAGCGTCTCCTCCACACTCTGTATTCAGCACCATCACCTCCATCAGCACACAGTCGGGGATCAGAGCTTCACGCTCAACACTGGCAGCCTCCACACTATTACTGTAATTGCACGGCCCCATAGAGGGTGGAGGGTGGAGGGTGGAGGGCGGAGGGTGGAGGGCGGAGGGCGAGCCTCAGGCTTCAGCTTTATGATTCGTCTGTCTGTCAGCGAGACACGAGAAGTCGTTTCTGACCAAACATCTGACTTCTTCACTGCAGCAGCGTGTCGCAGACTTTTTACATCAGCTCAGATACAGTCAGCTCAGATACAGTCAGCTCAGATACAGTCAGCTCAGATACAGTCAGCTCAGATACAGTCAGCTCAGATACAGTCAGCTCAGATACGGTCGGCTCAGATACAGTCAGCTCAGATACAGTCAGCTCAGATACAGTCAGCTCAGATACAGTCAGCTCAGATACAGTCAGCTCAGATACGGTCAGCTCAGATACAGTCAGCTCAGATACAGTCAGCTCAGATACAGTCAGCTCAGATACAGTCGGCTCAGATACAGTCAGCTCAGATACGGTCAGCTCAGATACAGTCAGCTCAGATACAGTCAGCTCAGATACAGTCAGCTCAGATACAGTCAGCTCAGATACAGTCAGCTCAGATACAGTCAGCTCAGATACAGTCGGCTCAGATACAGTCAGCTCAGATACGGTCAGCTCAGATACGGTCAGCTCAGATACGGTTACAGTCAGCTCAGATACAGTCAGCTCAGATACGGTCAGCTCAGATACGGTTACAGTCAGCTCAGATACAGTCAGCTCAGATACAGTCAGCTCAGATACAGTCAGCTCAGATACAGTCAGCTCAGATACGGTCAGCTCAGATACAGTCAGCTCAGATACAGTCAGCTCAGATACAGTCAGCTCAGATACAGTCAGCTCAGATACAGTCAGCTCAGATACGGTCAGCTCAGATACGGTCAGCTCAGATACAGTCAGCTCAGATACAGTCAGCTCAGATACAGTCAGCTCAGATACAGTCAGCTCCGTGTTCGTCTCTTTGTTTGGACCTCGTGTGTTTGAAGGGTTTGTAGACGAGCTGTCGGGCTGCTCCTCCTCTGATTGGCTGATGTTTGAAGTGCAGCTCTGATGTTTTTTATGATGGTGTGTTTTTATTTAAATGCTCGTTCAGAAGTTCTGAGTCTGTCTCTGCTCGGAGCTCTCTGATTGGCTGACTGCTTTGTGAGCGACGCCCTCTGGTCGCAGACGTTTGCTGTGATAAAGCTGCTGTGCTTCATCAGCGTGTCACTGTGGAGGCTCCACCTTCCCCCATCACTGCTCCCTCTCTGTCGGGTGGTGGAGGTGGAGGGTCAGGCAGCAGGATTGTCTCCAGGCTCTTTATGGACGTATTGTTCAGAGCGGGTCGGCAGCTGGGTGGAGAGCGCCGGCCGCCGTGCATGGAGCAATAAAAAGAAAAAACCCTCACAGGCCTCCATCACCTCCATCAATCGAGAGTCATAAAGGCTTCGCCAATCAGAGGCCTGTGTGTGCACTGAGTGGAGGAGGTGGAGGAGGTGGAGGAGGTGGAGGAGGTGGAGGAGGTGGAGGAGGTGGAGGAGGTGGAGGAGGGGGCAGGTCCCTCAGACCACCTGGCCACTAATTTGAAGATCAATAATGAGGTGTAATGGGATTGTTGCTCCACATGAGTGCACACATTAAAGCTGCATTGTTTCAACTCTTCAGTGAACACACACACACACACACACACACACACACACACACACACACACACACACACACACTGTTTTTCTTAACTTCCCTTTTTAACCCAAAAATGTGAAACATTAAATTAAAGTTTGGTCGTTTCACAAAGAAAATCTGAATCACATTAAAGTTGAATTATTCATAAAATCAGTTTGCAGTTTTAGTGACTGTGACGAGTTTACAGACTCTGAGCTGTCTGCAGCTCTGGTTCTGGTTCTGGTTCTGGTTCTGGTTCTGGTGTTTGAGGATCCAGGAGTTTGTTCTTACTTTGGAGGGTTCCAGGAGTTCTTGTGTAGGTTCCAGCAGTGATGGAGAAGGTTCAATCGAGGGAAGTTTCTTTGGTTTCCAGGTTCTACAGCAGCATGTCAGCGGTCCTGGACAAAGTTCCAGGGGAGTAGGTTCTTGGGTTCAGGAGTACCGAACTGTTGATCATGGAGGAGATCCTGGAGGTAAAGTTTCAGGAGTCACAGAAAAAGTTCTGCTGGTCTCAAGGCCCCTTTTTAAAATGTTTGAGTTCATGGGTGATGAAGGGTGATGAAGGGTGATGAAGGATGATGAAGGGTGATGAAGGGTGATGAAGGGGGGTCTGGAGATGTATGAGATCCTGGGGGAAGTTGCACTGAGGAGGACCTTAAGGGCCTCCTTGAGGAGGCCCTTAAGGTCCTTAATAAACTTCCAGAGCTCACAGAGAAAGTTCTAGTGGTCCTTGAGCTTCTCAAGGTTCTTTTTGACAGCTCCGTTCTGAGGGTGGTTAAGAGGTCCTGGAGGTTTTTCCATGGCTTTATAAAGGCGGTTTTGGACATCTTGGAAAAGGTTTTGGTCCTTGAACAAGTTCCAGGGGTCCTTGAGGAGGATCTAGTGGTTATTCGTCAGGATTTTGGGGGTCTTCTGATCTTGAAAGAGATTCCAGAGGTCCTGGAGAACGTTCCAGGTGTTGTGGAGGTTGTCGGGGTACTCTGATGAATGAGACTGCGTTACCACGGTGACAGTGCTGCGTTCCTGCTGCTCTGAGGTCAGAGGAGCAGATTTAATGAACCCTCAGTGATTATTGACTGACTTGACTGACTTTGATGGTGATGATGATGATGCTTGTCTCCTGGTAGACGTTCAGAGGAGGTGTCCAAGGAGGCCCCTTCATCACTGACACTGTCACTCAGAACTTCTTCTGGACGTCTGAGCTTCAGGCCTCTTCTCCTTCTTCAGCATCAGTCAGTCCCTTTAAAGGTTCACAAACTGTTAGCTTAGCATCGTCCAAAGAGGAGTTTAGTCTTCTTGCTGTCACTCCTCCACCCTGTGCACCGTTTAAATCCACATCTTTAAACGACGTCCTCGCCCCCCTCCGGCTCATCACAGCAGGTTTGTGAGACTTTGTGTGGGGGTGGAGGAGGTGGAGGAGGTGGAGGAGGATTGTCAGTGTTTGCTGCAGAGCTGTCATCTGTCTCACCAATGTGGTATTGACTTTAGTGTTTGGAGAAAAGAAATCATTTAAAAAAAGAAGAAGAAACAGGAAATCACTGGTCCAAGGTCTGTTCAGAGCTCACAGCAGAGAGGAGGAGGAGGAGGAGGAGGAGGAGGAGGCCCCCTAAAGAGAAGGTGCTTAGGTTTGGAGAAAAGAGGAAGCAATTACGAAAATGAAAGCCCTTGCACTGCAAGAATTTTCATCTCTGCAGTTGCCATGGGAACAGGCCTCGGCCGCCTCCTCCCCCCTCTGCTCACCGCGCTGCAGCAAAATACAATGGAAGGAAGGAGGAGGAGGCGAGGGTGTTCAGAGGGGGGAGGAGGAGGAAACTTTGTGTTTCTCTGAGCAGCTGACAGAAAAAAATGGAGGAGATCATAAAAACATAGGCTTCATTACGTGTCCGGCGTTTCCTTCAGGCTGACAGGAAGTGAGCGTAGATTCATCATTGAAGACGAGTCATCGTTTGTCAACACGTCACCTCGTTAAAATGAAAATGTTTCCACATTTCTGATTACGACATTTCTCTGAGTTAAAACATTTTAAAAACATTTCCAGTCACCTGAACTTCATTCAGTCTTTAAGCAGTCACTGTTTGTTCAGAGCTTCAGGCTCTGTGCAGTCTCTCTAACGTCCAGCAGGGGGCGACTCCGCTGTCTGATCGTGTACAGTCTTATGGAGAAGTGAGTCAACTTCTCAGCTGATTTATTCATCTCAGATCAGCTGACATCATCAAAAACACGTTTTGAGTCAAACAGGAAATGAATCTAAAGTCATTTCAGTCACTTTATTATTTATTATTAATCTGAGCAGCCGTCGAGCTCCGAGAGGAGAAAGTGTTTGAATCAACACGTGAATATAAATAATATTATCAAATATCAGATGATCAACATGTGAGCTGCTCTCTGTTTGTCCTCTACAGCTCACCGTACTTTATGTTGCTCAGTGGCGCTCTGACCTTCAGTGATGTCAGCTGATCTACCATCAGCTCTAACGTCAGCACAGGAAGTAAACCAGTCTGAACTCAGAGAGTCCTCAAGACTAAAGACTGAACACAGTCTGTCTGAAGAAGCAGTTTGTCGTGAGTCGTACTGACTGTGTGCACCTGAACGCAGCACGTGAATGTGTTTCCTGGTCTAAAGTGTTGCGTTCGTGTGTCTTTCAGATGCTGGGAACTCTCACTGCTGTGCCCATCAAGGTGCCTCAAGTCAGCTCCCTGCACCGGCTGGCAGGACAAGCAGCCACAGTGCTACCTCAGGTGAGTCAGCGTGTACGGTGGCTGTGTGAGGACACACTGCTTTTAAACGTCACATACTGACTCTGAACCAATCAAAATGAAGAGTCAGGTGATCAGGAGTCAGTGTGTGTCTGCAGACGTCCAGCAGGGGGCAGCACAAACCGCCTCATGGACCCTCAGAGTATAAACAGTGACTCCTCTGATTGGATGACAGGACATCAGTACAAGTGTTAGATTAGCTCAAACTTCCAGTTTAACGAGTTTTCAGGGTCAGTTTGACGTTTTCGGACTCTTTGTTCAGACCATGAAGCGTTCTGGTCTGATCCGACCTCCTTGTTGTCCCCCTTCAGGTCAGGCCAAAGACCCAGATCCCCGACAGCCTCCCCCACAGTCCATGTCAGGAGCTGCAGCCGCTCAGCCTGCAGAGGGCGACGGCCGTGGTGAGTCCTAAGAGCCAGGGTCCGACCCTGCCCACCGCCAACAGCACCTTCAGCCCCGACCACCAGCCCAACGGACAGAGCGACACCTCGCCGCCCCCGCCGCACGGCCAGTCGGGGGGCCCCGACTCCGGCGGCCCCGCCCAGCACGCCTCAGCGGGACCTGGCGTAGCGTACGCCATCATCGCAGCCTCCCCCGCCACCGGCAACGGGGTGTCCGCCGTCAGCGAGGCCGTCAAGGTGCAGCCACTGCTCCTCAGCGCTGATAACAAGGCTGGTGTCTGAAAACCAGAGACACATTTTAAGATGTCGCGCTTCCTCTTTTGTTCTGACTTCCTGTTTCCTGTCTCCAGGTGATCATCATCCAGCCTCAGGCACCCAGCAGCACCGACGGCTCTCCGGGAGCTCAGGCCGACGTCCCGTCACAGGAAGTCCAGCCGGCCCCGAAATCCCCGACACAGAAGAAAGACGAGGACCCCGAGGTGAGAACAGCTGACCTCATCAAACAGCTGATCCATAAATGAACCAATCAAAACACTGGAAGGAACTTTCACATTTATTTATTATGAAACTATAAAACAGGAAAACTCGACGTCTCAAACAAACATCAGACATTCAGCTCGTCTCACGAGCTTCTTCAGGTTCTTCCTCGTTAACGTTAACGTCTCCTCTCTCTCTCAGAAAATCGCCTTCATGGTCGCCCTCGGCCTCGTCACCACAGAACACCTGGAAGGTGAGTCTTCACTTCCTGTCGGCCTCGTTCACACGTCTCCTCTTCCATCCTGCTAAAAGAGGAAGACAGGAAGTGATGTCATGACAGTAAAATGTTTCTTTGCTTGTGTCGTGAGCAGAAATCCAGACGAAGCGTCAGGAGAGGAAGAGGCGGAGCACGGCTAACCCCGCCTACAGCGGCATGTTCGAGCCCGAGGTGAGGAAACACACACACACACACACACACTGAAAGTGTGAAACGATGACTCATCACTTCCTGTTTGGTTACAGCGTAAACGCCTGGCGTCACATTACCTGAACAGCTCGCTCTTCCTGTCAGCACGAGGTAAACACAGAACCAATCAGCTGTCACATCAGATTCATGCTAACAGTTTCCCTTTGCTTCCAGTCTGTGTGCTAAGCTAACAACATGCTAACTGCTTTGCGTGTGTGTGTGTGTGTGCGCTCTAACCTCTGCTCTGCTTCCATTCACATGCTAGACTCTGAGGATTTCTGCTGGAAGGTAGGTCACATGACTGATGATGTCACGCCTCTGCTGTGTGTGCGAGGTCACGTGACGCTGACAGACTAACGTGTGTGTGTGTGTTTGGGTCAGGAGGACGTGGAGCATGACGAGCTCTGCGCCGTCTGTAAGGAGGACGGCGAGCTGCAGCCCTGCCACAACTGCCCCAGAGCCTTCCACCCCAACTGCCTCCACCCGCCCCTCAAGACTCCGCCCAGAGGACCCTTGGTACTGCCCCAAGTGCCAGAAGAAGGTACCGAGCCCAGAACATGGACGGGTCCAACCTGAAGTCACTCAGCTGAGTTCTGGTCCAGTAACACTCTGTTCTGTCCTGCAGGTTCTGAACAAAGAAAACATGTCGTGGCCGCAGAACTTTGTCCAGTCGTACGTCACACACAAGACAGGTAAGAACCAGCTGACCGCTGTGTGTGTGTGTGTGTGTTCACGCTGTTCATATACACCAACACACACACACACCAACAGAGTTTGTGTGTTGGTGTGTGTTTTCGTGTGTGTTGGTGTGTATGAACAGCGTGTGTTCACACACCAACACACACACACCAACACACTGTTGGTGTTGGTGTGTGTTGGTGTGTATGAACAGCATGTGTTCACACACCAACACACACACACCAACACCAACAGTGTGTTGGTGTGTGTGTGTGTGTTGGTGTGTATGAACAGCATGTGTTCACACACCAACACACACACAGTGGTGTGTTGGTGTGTGAACACATGCTGTGTTCGTGTGAGTGTGTGTTCGTTGGTGTGTGTGTCTTCGTGTGTGTGTGTTGGTGTGTATGAACAGCGTGTTCACACACCAACACACACACACGAACACACACCACCACACACACACACACCACCAGTGTGTTGGTGTGTGTGTGTGTGTTGGTGTGTATGAACAGCGTGTGTTCGTGTGTGTGTGTCTTCGTGTGTGTGTTGGTGTGTGAACACATGCTGTTCATACACACCAACACACTGTTGGTGTGTGTTGGTGTGTGTTGGCGTGTGAACACACGCTGTTCATACACACACCAACACACACCAACACACACCAACACACACCAACACACACCAACACACACCAACACACATGAAAACACTCACACCAACACACACGTAAACACACACACACCAACACACTGTTGGTGTTGGTGTGTGTGTGTGTGTTGGTGTGTGTGTTGGTGTGTGAACACACGCTGTTCATACACACCAACACACACGAAAACACACACGAACACACACACACTGTTGGTGTGTGTGTGTGTGTGAACACACGCTGTTCATACACACTAACACACACACACCAACGAACACACACACGAACACACACTGTTGGTGTGTGTTCGTGTGTGTGTTGGCGTGTGAACACACGCTGTTCATACACACACCAACACACACACACTGTTGGTGTGTGTGTGTTGGTGTGAGTGTTTTCGTGTGTGTTGGTGGTGTGTGTATGAACAGCGTGTGTTCACACACCAACACACACCAACAGTGTGTGTGTTTTCGTGTGTGTGTTGGTGTGTATGAACAGCGTGTGTTCACACACCAACACACACACACACGAACACACATACCAACACACTGTTGGTATGTGTGTTGGTGTGTGTGTGTGTTGGTGTGTCTTCGTGTGTGTGTGTGTTGGCGTGTGAACACACGCTGTTCATACACACCAACACACACACCAACACACTGTTGGTGTGTGTGTTGGTGTGTATGAACAGCATGTGTTCACACACACCAACGAACACACACACGAAGACACACCAACACACACACACACCAACACACACCAACACACACACCAACAGTGTGTTGGTGTGTGTGTTGGTGTGTATGAACAGCGTGTGTTCACACACCAACACACACACCAACACACACACCAACACACTGTTGGTGTGTGTGTGTTGGTGTGTATGAACAGCGTGTGTTCACACACGCCAACACACACACACATACCAACAGTGTGTTGGTATGTGTGTGTGTGTGTGTGTTCGTGTGTATGAACAGCGTGTGTTCACACACCAACACACACACACACACACCAACAGTGTGTGTGTGTTCGTGTGTGTTTTCGTGTGTGTTGGTGTGTATGAACAGCGTGTGTTCACATACCAACACACACACCAACACCAACAGTGTGTTGGTGTGTGTGTGTGTGTTGGTGTGTGTTCACACACGCCAACACACACACACACACACCACCAACACCAACAGTGTGTTGGTGTGTGTGTGTTCGTGTGTGTTGGTGTGTGTTCACACACGCCAACACACACACACACACACACACACACACACACACACACATACCAACAGTGTGTTGGTATGTGTGTTGGTGTGTGTGTTCGTGTGTATGAACAGCATGTGTTCACACACACCAACGAACACACACACGAACGTGTGTGTGTTGGTGTGTATGAACAGCGTGTGTTCACACACCAACACACACACACGAAGACACACCAACACACACACACACCAACACACACACCAACAGTGTGTTGGTGTGTATGAACAGCGTGTGTTCACACACCAACACACTGTTGGTGTGTGTTGGTGTGTGTGTGTTGGTGTGTGTGTGTGTTGGTGTGTGTGTTGGTGTGTGTGTGTGTGTGTGTGTGTTGGTGTGTGAACACACGCTGTTCACACACACCAACGAACACACACACGAATGTGTGTGTGTTGGTGTGTATGAACAGCGTGTGTTCACACACCAACACACACACACGAAGACACACCAACACACACACACACCAACACACACACCAACAGTGTGTTGGTGTGTGTGTGTGTTCGTGTGTGTTGGTGTGTATGAACAGCGTGTGTTCACACACCAACACACTGTTGGTGTGTGTTGGTGTGTGTGTGTGTTGGTGTGTGTGTTGGTGTGTGTGTGTGTGTGTGTGTGTGTGAGTGTTGGTGTGTGAACACACGCTGTTCATACACACCAACACACACACACACTGTGTGTGTGTTGGTGTGTGTGTGTTGGTGTGTCTTCGTGTGTGTGTGTGTTGGTGTGTGAACACACGCTGTTCATACACACCAACACACACACCAACACACTGTTGGTGTGTGTGTGTGTGTTGGCGTGTGTGAACACACGCTGTTCATACACACCAACACACACACCAACACACTGTTGGTGTGTGTGTGTGTGTTGGTGTGTATGAACAGCGTGTGTTCACACACCAACACTCACACCAACACACACACACACACCAACACACTGTTGGTGTGTATGAACAGCGTGTGTTCACACACCAACACACACACCAACACACACACACACACACACCAACACACACACACCAACACACACCAACAGTGTGTTGGTGTGTGTTCGTGTGTGTGTTGGTGTGTATGAACAGCGTGTGTTCACACACCAACACTCACACCAACACACACACACACACACCAACACACTGTTGGTGTGTGTTGGTGTGTATGAACAGCGTGTGTTCACACACCAACACACACACCAACACACACACACACACACACACACACACACACCAACACACACACACCAACACACACCAACAGTGTGTTGGTGTGTGTTCGTGTGTGTGTTGGTGTGTATGAACAGCGTGTGTTCACACACCAACACTCACACCAACACACACACACCAACACACTGTTGGTGTGTGTTGGTGTGTATGAACAGCGTGTGTTCACACACCAACACACACACACACCAACAGTGTGTTGGTGTGTGTGTGTTTACTGGTGTGAGTTGGTGTGTGTGAACAGCGTGTGTTCACACACCAACACACACACACACACACACACACACCAACACCAACAGTGTGTGTGTGTTTCTTGGTGTGTATGAACAGCGTACACACACCAACACGCTGTTCACACGTGTACTGACGGTGTGTGTGTGTGTGTGTGTGTGTGTGTGTGCAGTGAGGCAGGAGGAGAAGCGGCGGCTGCTGAGACGAAGCAGCGAGCTGAAGAACGAGTGCGCTCACCTGGAAGAACAAGACGAGAAGCTCAACGACACGCTCAAGGTAAGGATGAGGGGGGCCCAACCTGAGGGGCCGGACCCTCACAGGGGCCGGCAGAGGTAGAACATGAGCATGAAATAAATGGATGTGATTGGCCGAGCCGCGGACAGGAAGCTGACTGTGTTTCCTGTGTGTGCAGCAATGCATGGACCTGAGAGAGCGTCTGCTGGGGCAGCAGAGAGACACGCAGGCGTCGCTCGAGCGCCTCAAAGCGCTCATCAGGCTGATCCAACGCGACCAGCTCATCCAGGTCACCATGACGACCACCGCCACCATCGCCGCCTCCCTGCTCTCCCAGTCCTGGATCAAACCCACCAGCACCGCCGCCGCCCCCGGCCCCTCGGCCACGCCCCCGCAGAAGAGCCACGCCCACAGCCAGGACGACGCCAACATCTAGCCCCGCCCTCTCCGCGATGATTTGTTTAGTCTGAATAATTAACCATCGTTTGTCTGACGAACTGAAAAGAGCGTCTATCGTCCACCCGAGTATTTCGAACACCTCCAGTGCTTACGAGATTTCTTTTTGATTTCTTTTCTATTTATTAACGTTCTTGGCCTTAATGTATTTATGACGGAGAGTCAGACGCCGAGCCGCCGGAGCTCGACGCCCAAAAACATATTTCCCTTTTTTAAAGCGGTGGAATTATTGTTCGCATAGAGCGAGAGAGCGTAGAGGTAGACGTAGACGGAGCGAGCGACTGTACAGTCAGATATCGAGTAGATGTTTGTTGAACAATGTTTGCCATAAGAATTCAGGAACGTTTCATCGTGTATGGAAACGCATACGAGCCTTCAAACAAAACAGAGAATAACTTTTTTTCAGTATTAATAGAGTCAAAGAAAAAAGTATTTAAGATAAAAACTACAGAAATTAGCATTTCTAGTGGAGAGTTTAGTATTTTCATGCCTGTCGAGTAATGAAGGATCACTGTACATATGTTGTATTATTCTCATCATCTTCATCATCGCAGGGTTTGTTGTTGGTTTCAAACTTTACTCGAGTCACATGTCTGAGTGTCAACGATCAGCTGTTTCCTGTCGGACAGGAAGCACGCCGTTCGTTCGGCCGCTGTGATTGGTCCATTCACTCCCCTTTAACCAGTATAGAAAATATGCCAAAAACTTTTCTTTGTTTTTGTACTGGACCGTCATCGTCAGTCTGCAGTGTTTGATTTCGCCCTGCCGCTTTTATATGTTTGGCTTTTTTTTACTCGTGTTTTCTGAACGTTTTCTGGACGTTTTCTGGACGTTCTCTGGACGTTCTCACAGTGACGAGCCTGTTAGTCTGACAGATGAACACTGCCTCAAGTACAAATCCTTTCAATCCAGGGTTTTCGTCTTTGTTGCGTCATTTTATAGACACCAGTCAATCAGAACCGGGACAGCTCCGTCAAACTGCAACAACTTTGACTGTCGGCGGACCGGCCCGGTCCAGCTCGGCCCACTTGTCTCACTAGTCTTCCTGCTGGTCCAGAAAGGTTCAGTTCAAGTGTTAAATAGATTTAGTCCATGTTTTATTTCCTCAGCACAGTCGAGGTGCAGCTCTGCGACCCGTCAATGCACAAACATGAACAAATGAATAATCCAGTAAAAATGCCTTCTCACAGTCGCTGAGGTTTTTATTTCCTCATATCAGGTCACCTGTCTGAACACGAGTCACCACGGCACAAACTAACAAATCCAGTTTGAAGGCAAACAGACGAGCAATACGACATCACGACTGTCTCACCACGAGCCCGACCGCACGGCGCTCATCACCGAGCACGCTCGCGGCGGTTTGAGGCCTCGAGTCCGTCTGAACTTTTCATCCAGACGAACAAGAAAAATTCCAGTTTGACCTCGAGCAGCTGAAAATCACAGACCGTCTGTGTTCAGTCTTCACACTGAGCCAAACGCACACGGTACGTTTATTTAACGCGCTTTAATCAGAGCAGAGTCTGCTGCTGTCTGAGGAGCTCGTTCACTCAGCACACTTCATCTCAGTGCTTCACTGCCTGATTCCATTTTATTCACACGTGCAGACACACCAGGCTCATTCAGGTCAAAGTGTCTGTTCTCGTCAGCTGGACTCACCTTCCCAGGCGTCCACGTCGGCGTCCACGAGGGCGTCCACGAGGGCGTCCACGACGGCGTCCACGTCGGCGTCCACGAGGGCGTCCACGAGGGCGTCCACGAGGGCGTCCATGTCGACCCGCGGGCGTCCACGACGGCGTCCACGAGGGCGTCCACGTCGACCCTCCCGAGCAGCAGAAAGCGTGCGGGCTCCGTCTCTGCGGTGGAAGCAGATATGCATTAACATTCTAACGTTACCTAACTTGCCTTTCTAAACGAATAAAATCATGATCAGCGTGGACAGAATGTACCATGTGATGCATATCGAGTCCTCACCTGAGCCTCCAGGTGGACAGGAAACCAGATGGAAACCATATCAGCGCAGCGTGCCGCGTCGACCCTGCCTAACCCCGCCCCCCTGAAAAAAACAAACGCACCCCTCCATCCCCGAACGTCTTCATCCGTTTCTAGAAATCTTCTCCGGGAGAAACTGTGCAGTGCTTAAACAGATCTATTTTAATACACGACACAACATTTGAACAAAGAAGAAAAAAGTTCAAACATTTTTATATTCTTTTATCAAGGAGCAAAAAAAGAAACAGAACATTGGATTTTTATTGTTTGCCAGTTCTGCATTCTGACTTCTAGCTTGCAACGTTCGATGTATTATTTGCCACGAGGAGGCGACGACACGTTTAGATGGAAATGAAAATGTGTGTTGGCTGTTGAAGTAGAAGTTTTTCTTTGTCATTGCGGGGACTGTCCAGTGGATAGTGTGTATAGGAAAGTGTTTGTCTTAAATATGCCAATGTAGTTTTTTTCTTCTTTATGATGCATTAAAAAAGTTGATCGATGGAAGTTGGTAAATGATTCAAGAGTAGTCTCACTTTTTTGTACCAAGTTCTTACAAAAAATGGATCATTAATAAACAAAATTCAAGAACAAAAAGTTTCGTCTGTTTTCATGAGTCAGAATCAAAGTTTCAAAATAAATGACGTTAGTTAAACGTGTAACAAATGTTTGTAACATGAACACGTCTGTGTGTTAAATAATATTTCACTTCCTGTTTGATTTGAACACGTTTCAGATTTTTACAATAAAAATGATAAAAATATAAAAACATGTTAAAAACATTAAAACACACGACGACTCATCTCAGGCCATAACGAAACATAACGAGCGTTTTATGAACATTTAATAAACGTT
Organism: Nibea albiflora; assembly: GCA_014281875.1. Classification (NCBI taxonomy): domain Eukaryota; kingdom Metazoa; phylum Chordata; class Actinopteri; family Sciaenidae; genus Nibea; species Nibea albiflora. Next base: position 2,131,526 of record CM024810.1, read on the forward strand.
TGTGAGCAGATTGTAAATGTTAATCATGAAATAAACTGCTGATGTAGTAATCAAACGTCCAGCTGGTTCAGGACTTCATACTGTGTCCTGTGTACAAAGTTCACATTCTGTCCTGAAGGTGGCGCCAAGACAAAAGCTCAGAGTCTCAAACAGTGCTGACAGTGAAGGTTCATCCTCTGGAGAGCGTCACTTTTAGATCTTTGTGCAGGTGAATCGTGCAGTGCTCCAGAACGGCTCACTCCCAGAGGATGAGACCACGTGAGTGCAGGTGTTACCTGTGCAGGTTCGGGTGTTACCTGTGCAGGTTCAGGGCATCGCCTGTGCAGGTGGGCAGCGGGATCCGAACACAGTGTGGAAATGTTCGATGAGGATCTCGGTGAAGATGTTGATCGGGGTCAGAGCGCTCAGAGAGATGGAACCACGACGAGGCCAGACCAGGTTCACCCCGAACACACAGGCCAGGTTAGACGGACTCATCTTGTTCACAATGCTCTCCTGAGACACCTGGAGGTGATCACATGACTCACATGACTCACATGATCACATGACTCACACATGAACACGTCACTGATTTATACGTCATGTTTCTTTAAAAGTTTCTCAAGTTTAATAAAGATGATATATTATTATTATAAATATATTTTATAATATTTCATGGTGACTGAGGATCTGATGAAACTTCTCTGGTCTTAAAGGTTTTTTCTGCCGTCATGGCATGAAGGTGTGAGTGAAGAGTGAAGGTGTGAGTGAAGAGTGAAGGTGTGAGTAAAGGTGTAAGTGAAGAGTGAAGAGTGAAGGTGTGAGTGAAGAGTGAAGAGTGAAGGTGTGAGTGAAGGTGTGAGTGAAGAGTGAAGAGTGAAGGTGTGAGTGAAGGTGTGAGTGAAGGTGTGAGTGAAGGTGTAAGTGAAGAGTGAAGGTGTGAGTGAAGAGTGAAGGTGTGAGTGAAGAGTGAAGGTGTGAGTGAAGAGTGAAGGTGTGAGTGAAGGTGTGAGTGAAGAGTGAAGGTGTGAGTAAAGGTGTGAGTGAAGAGTGAAGAGTGAAGGTGTGAGTGAAGGTGTAAGTGAAGAGTGAAGAGTGAAGGTGTGAGTGAAGGTGTAAGTGAAGAGTGAAGGTGTGAGTGAAGGTGTGAGTGAAGAGTGAAGAGTGTGAGTGAAGGTGTGAGTGAAGGTGTGAGTGAAGAGTGAAGAGTGTGAGTGAAGGTGTGAGTGAAGAGTGAAGAGGTGAGTGAAGGTGTGAGTGAAGAGTGAAGGTGTGAGTGAAGGTGTAAGTGAAGAGTGAAGGTGTGAGTGAAGGTTTGAGTGAAGAGTGAAGGTGTGAGTGAAGGTGTGAGTGAAGAGTGAAGGTGTGAGTGAAGGTGTGAGTGAAGAGTGAAGGTGTGAGTGAAGGTGTGAGTGAAGGTGTAAGTGAAGAGTGAAGAGTGAAGGTGTGAGTGAAGGTGTGAGTGAAGAGTGAAGGTGTGAGTGAAGGTCTAAGTGAAGAGTGAAGGTGTGAGTGAAGAGTGAAGGTGTGAGTGAAGGTGTGAGTGAAGAGTGAAGGTGTGAGTGAAGGTGTAAGTGAAGAGTGAAGGTGTAAGTGAAGAGTGAAGGTGTGAGTGAAGAGTGAAGGTGTGAGTGAAGAGTGAAGGTGTGAGTGAAGGTGTAAGTGAAGAGTGAAGGTGTGAGTGAAGGTGTGAGTGAAGAGTGAAGGTGTGAGTGAAGAGTGAAGGTGTGAGTGAAGGTGTAAGTGAAGAGTGAAGGTGTGAGTGAAGAGTGAAGGTGTGAGTGAAGGTGTGAGTGAAGGTGTAAGTGAAGAGTGAAGGTGTGAGTGAAGGTGTGAGTGAAGAGTGAAGGTGTGAGTGAAGGTGTGAGTGAAGGGTGAAGGTGTGAGTGAAGAGTGAAGGTGTGAGTGAAGGTGTGAGTGAAGAGTGAAGGTGTGAGTGAAGAGTGAAGGTGTGAGTGAAGAGTGAAGGTGTGAGTGAAGAGTGAAGGTGTGAGTGAAGAGTGAAGGTGTGAGTGAAGGTGTAAGTGAAGAGTGAAGGTGTGAGTGAAGAGTGAAGGTGTGAGTGAAGGTGAAGGTGTGAGTGAAGAGTGAAGGTGTGAGTGAAGGTGTGAGTGAAGGTGTGAGTGAAGGTGTGAGTGAAGGTGTGAGTGAAGGTGTGAGTGAAGGTGTTAGTGAAGGTGTGAGTGAAGGTGTGAGTGAAGGTGTGAGTGAAGGTGTTAGTGAAGGTGTTAGTGAAGGTGTGAGTGAAGGTGTGAGTGAAGGTGTGAGACGCACCGTGTGGAGGAAGCACAGCAGGAACTTTGTGACGATGAAATGATGCTCAGGAAGACTTTCGACGATCTGCTTACAGCGGCTGACCCTCAGACTGCTCTCCACATCTGACACAAAACAACAAAAGAAACCGGCTTCAAACTGTCTGTCAGAAAGGTTCCCACACAATGTAATCAGATTACTCCTCGTGCACTCACTGAGGATCTCCTGGACCTGGCTGTAGACTCTGAAGGTGAGCAGCGGTTCAGGAAGTTCTCTGAGGAACGTCTTGAGGATCACAGCGGGAACGTGGACGTCAGCATACTCATCAAAGTTCACAGCTTTCCCTGAACACAACACAACATCTCTGTCAACGCCGGTTTCCATGGAGACCGTTAGCATGCTAAACATTAAAGCTTCATCTGTGCTCACAGTCATCTGCACGCTTCAACATCATGAAGTCAGATCACAGAAAGGTGAATGTTCAACAAACTTCAGAGACGCTCACCGAGGTTGTAAAGCTTCTGAACGTCTTTGATGAGCTGAACACGAGCCGAACGTCTGAAGATGCCCTCAGTCCTCAGACCTGACACACACACACACACACACACACACACACACACACACACACACACGTTAAGTGTGAAGTTTTATTTTGAAAAACCCTCCACAGGAACACGCGGTGCTTTGTTGGACAGCTCCTGCACCAGGTGAACTCACCTTTGTCCTTCAGGTAGGAGACAGTCTGAGACATGACAGGAGGGATGATGGCCTCCCTGTTCTTCTCTCTGATGCTGCAGGACACACACACACACACACACACAGTTAATGAACACACACTGATGGTCCTCAGAGTCGGTGAAGTCTGTAAAGACTCACTACTGCAGGCTGACTCCAAACTGCTGCGTGGGCAGCGGAGGTCGAGGTGGAGGACTCTTCACTGACGGAGGAGTTCCGTCTTTCTGAGCGGCTCGTAACTTCTCATCATGTCTGTGAGACGAGACGACACAATATGAGGACTTCCTGTTTGACTTCCTGTTTTGTGACATGTGTTGGGTCGATCAGTACCTGAGGACGTCAGGAGGGACGATGAGCTGCTCGTAGTTCAGGTGATCTCGCAGCTCAGCCAGGTAGTTCACGTACGTCAGCTTCTTCCCAAACTTATGACTGAAAGAACAAAGAAACTTTAAAGAAACTTTAAAGAAACTTTAAAGAAACTTTAAAGAAACTAAAGAAACTTTAAAGAAACTTTAAAGAAACTAAAGAAACTTTAAAGAAACTTTAAAGAAACTTTAAAGAAACTAAAGAAACTTTAAAGAAACTTTAAAGAAACTTTAAAGAAACTAAAGAAACTTTGACATTTGGTTTGAGCAGAGCTCCATGTTTGTTTGTGCGAGCACGTGATGACATCACACCGTCATGTGACAGATGATGTTTGTGGACGTCACCTGATCAGAGGTTTGAAAATGTTCCAGACGATTCTGATGAAGTTTGTTGGATGGACGACGTACAGAGCCTTCAGGTTCTTCTTGTATCTGTGAACACATTTAAATCATTTCAGCCACACGTCTTTAAAGACTGACCACGTCATCATCATCATCATCATCATCGTCATCATCGTCATCGTCGTCATCTCTAACGCGTGCCGTACTTCCTGTCGAACTCGCTGTACGCTTCTCGTAGCCACTTCAGAGACGGCTTGTTGCTGCTCCTCAGGCCGTGATGGAAGTAAACCAGGATGTAGTCCATCTCCACGTACTGGTCCAAGGTGAACTTCAGGTACCTGCACACAGACGGGCACATTATTATCCACGTCACTGACTTCAGGTCAGCTGACGTCTGAAGAGGATTCACGTGAACGTACTCCAGCAGGCGTCGGTGGTTCAGCTGGTGTGACGGAGGCAAACAGCAGCTGCTGAAGATGATCAACTTCCTGCCATAGTTGTCATCACCTGGAGAGGAGACAGGTGAGACAGGTCAGACAGGGTGAGACAGGTGAGACGGGTGAGACAGGTCAGACAGGGTGAGACAGGGTGAGACAGGGTGAGACAGGTCAGACAGGGTGAGACAGGTCAGACAGGGTGAGACAGGTCAGACAGGGTGAGACAGGTGAGACGGGTGAGACAGGTGAGACGGGTGAGACAGGTCAGACAGGGTGAGACAGGTGAGACGGGTGAGACAGGTCAGACAGGGTGAGACAGGTCAGACAGGGTGAGACAGGTGAGACGGGTGAGACAAGGTGAGACGGGTGAGACCGGTCAGACAGGGTGAGACAGGTGAGACGGGGTGAGACAGGGTCAGACAGGGTGAGACAGGTGAGACGGGTGAGACAGGTCAGACAGGGTGAGACAGGTCAGACAGGGTGAGACAGGTCAGACAGGGTGAGACGGGTGAGACAGGTCAGACAGGTGAGACGGGTGAGACAGGTCAGACAGGGTGAGACAGGTGAGACGGGTGAGACAGGTCAGACAGGGTGAGACAGGGTGAGACAGGGTGAGACAGGTGAGACAGGGTGAGACAGGTCAGACGGGTGAGACAGGTCAGACAGGTGAGACAGGTCAGACAGGTCAGACAGGGTGAGACAGGGTGAGACAGGTCAGACAGGGTGAGACAGGTCAGACAGGGTGAGACGGGTGAGACAGGTCAGACAGGTGAGACAGGGTGAGACAGGTGAGACAGGGTGAGACAGGTGAGACAGGGTGAGACAGGTCAGACAGGGTGAGACAGGTCAGACAGGTCAGACAGGGTGAGACGGGTGAGACAGGTCAGACAGGTGAGACAGGGTGAGACAGGTGAGACAGGGTGAGACAGGTGAGACAGGGTGAGACAGGTCAGACAGGTCAGACAGGGTGAGACAGGTCAGACATCACCTGATCAGTCCGACCTTCTCTCTGAACTCATTTAAGGTGGATCTTTGATTAGAAGCATGTGACGGTCGCTGAAGCTAACAGGTGTGTGTCTCGCTTTGTTCCAACCAGCTGACGGCGCTCAGCGTGATGAAGACGACTGTTCAAACACACCTGTGACCTTCACAGGTGAACTTTTTTGTGAGCAGTGTAGTTTCTCTGTTGACCAGGAAGTTTTTATTTTGAAAATCATCCAGATGCAACGTTACAGTTTTAATACAAAAACATGCGACCAAAGCTCAAAGTTCACCGTCCTCCATGTTTGTTTGACATCACACCGTCATGTGACAGCTTTCTGTTTGTGGGCGTCAGCTGATCTCGGGATGACTCCACCCACTGTGGGCGTCAGCTGATCTCAGGATGACTCCACCCACTGTGGGTGTCAGCTGATCTCAGGATGACTCCACCCACTGTGGGCGTCAGCTGATCTCGGGATGACTCCACCCACTGTGGGTGTCAGCTGATCTCGGGATGACTCCACCCACTGTGGGTGTCAGCTGATCTCAGGATGACTCCACCCACATCGCTCAGATCTGTTTCTGTGCAAAAAAAAACCAAAACAAGGAGCTAAAACAGGCTGAGTGAGCGACTGACCTGAGACCTGGATGATGCCGTGTCGAGCCACGTCGTAATACGGGTGAGACGAGTCGGGTGTGACGGAGCTGCTGGGAGGAAGTGATGGAGCGTCTGTGACACACTGCTGCTGCTCCTCCTGCTGCTCCTCCTCCTGCTCCTCCCTCTGGAGCTCTGTCATGATGTAAACAAACATGCTGCTGTAATCAGTCGGTCAGTAAAGACAGGAAACTCTCTGCACCGCCCTCCATTTTAGAAATGAAGTCCTTATCTGGCGGAGGACGGGTGGAGGACGGGTGGAGCCGTCTCTGTTTATTCTGAGGAAGTTTTCTACAAACACAGCGCCGCTCTGATAGCAGACAGGAAGTGATGCGACCTGATCAGAACGCTCAAACAGATCTAACGAGGAACAAACAGGAAGTCCCTGCAGGTTAATGAGCTACAGCAGAACTTCAAAATAAAAGTTTTAGCTGAGCAAACATGAGATTTAATTTAATTTAACATCGACTCACAGATGGAAACATGTTGTGACTCACCCGATTCTTCTGCCAGCTGATCCAGATCTGAAGCTGAAGTCATCTCTGATCATCCACCAATCAAACACACAAATCAATAATCAATGAGAAACTGTAGTAATAGATTACATTCAAACAGGTTAGCGCTCCAAACTCTTTAAAGAGGCCGAGAAGACAAGACACATTTAAAAATGAAGAAATCTGCCAGCAGCTCAAATCTGAGCCTCATGTTCATTTGAACATGACTTCTGATGAGTGACGTCTCACTCTGTCTCACTCTGTAACAAACACACCTGCAGGTTTAGAACAGCAGCAGTTCTGAAGCTTCATCAGGTAACAAACAGTCACACAGTGCCTGACAGGTAACACATTAAACATGAAGCTGATGAGCACCTGAACGCATCATTAATTATAATTAAATCCATGACCTGAAATGTTAAACTTTGAGGTAATAAAGTACTTCTACTCTGTGGTACTTCAGTTTATCAGGTGACGTATGAAACAAAGTCTCGTGATTAAATAATCTATGAATATTAATTAGTTACAAAGTGTGACGCAGCAGTTTAACATCAGCAGTCAAAGTTAGCCTGTTAGCTCGCAGGTAAGAAGCTGTAATTAGCAACACCTGAGCAG
>CM024810.1:2140881-2220881 GCA_014281875.1 Nibea albiflora
CAGGCAGACAGACAGACACACAGACAGGCAGGCAGACAGACAGACAAGCAGACAGACAGACAGGCAGGCAGACAGACAGACAGACAAGCAGACAGACAGACAGACAGACAGACAAGCAGACAGACAGACAGGCAGGCAGACAGACAGACAGACAGACAGACAGACAGACAGGCAGACAGACAGACAGACAGGCAGACAGACAGACAGGCAGACAGACAAGCAGACAGACAGGACAGACAGGCAGACAGACAGACGACAGACAAGCAGACAGACAGACAGACAGGCAGACAGACAGACAGACAGACAGACAGACAGACAGGCAGGCAGACAGACAGACAGACAAGCAGACAGACAGACAGGCAGGCAGACAGACAGACAGACAGACAGACAGGCAGACAGACAGACAGGCAGACAGACAGGCGATGAGGGCTACAGGCGACGTTCACACTGAAGGATGGAGATGTTGGAGTTCGCTCTGGCTCACCATGATCTCAGTGGAGAGACGAGCAGCCATCCAACCATTCATCCATCCATGGAAGCATCCATCCATCCAACCGTAACGCTACAAGAACATTTAAAGAACACTGTAAGGACATTAAAACACACACTGTCTATATGTTCCTTCAGTCAGTCACTGAATCCTCCATCATCCACATGTTCAGCAAGTATTACTGTGGGAAGATGAATGTATCCATCCATCATCATCCATCATCATCCATCATCATGTATTCATCAAGCCCAGTAAACACACAGTACTCCACCTGATCTGTCTAATTATTATTAGATTATTTGTACCGCTGAAGCTTTTATTACGTTCAGATTTAGTTTCTGTTTGGAGCTGCTCTCGTCCTTTCTGGTGCAGGAGAACTTGAAAGAAAAGACTGTTTGACTGTCTGACCCCGGCCTCCTCTCCTTCCTGTTCTGGTTCTGTTCTGGGGTTCTGGGTTGGTACCTGTCATGCCGTCCTGTGCTGCAGCTCGGCAGCCAGCAGATGTCAACGTTGCAGCAGACGCTCCATGTTGTCGTGTCGCAGAGAGCTGCAGGTGGTTAAACCTGAGGAACGCTGAGACTATCAGAGATCTCTGAGACTGACTGAGCGAGTCTTTATCTGTTTCCAGAGCACGAACACGTCTGAATACTCCTGCCGCACAGACGGAGGCAGCTCTGTGTATCCACGTTTCCCATGTTACGTTTCTGAAGGAGCACAGTGTGTTCCATCATCTGAGCTTCAAATCAGCCTGCAAGAAGAAATCACAGATTCTTCCTCATTAACAAAAAGTTGAACTCATAAACAATCAAACACTCATTATCAGTTTTCTATTGACGCATAAAAACAATCACAGACATAAAAACAGCTGAACAGAAGTTCATTAATGAAGAAATCAACAAATCATCCAGAAGGTGGAACAGCAGATCGAACACCAACAGCTCCAAACTGAGGCTGCTTGAGCCCGATCACACAGCTCCTGTTCTGGCACGACACCCCGGGCTGTAAAGCTCCTCCTCTCTTCTTCTTCCTCCCGGTGGTCCAAACCTGCTGTGTCCGGGCAGCCTGGCTAACAAACTGAGCTAACAGCAGCTATCGGTGGTTTCCTGCTAACAGGCTAACAGCAGTGTTCATATAGCGTGCTGTAGCAGCGGCATCACTTGTAATCAGTCGTCCTGTTGTTCGGTGTTAAATGTTTGGAGAGCTCCTCTGACCTCTGCCAGGGACAATCAGCTGAAGAGCCGATCGGCCGGCCCCTCGGCTCCAGCAGCAAATTTAAAGCTGCGAGCGGCGGCGGCGGCGGCTCCCCCGGCCTGCCGCTCCGCATTACAGACCTTAATTGATTTTCCATTGTAATCTTCAAGGTCTTGATGACATTCTGGATGCAGCAGCTCGGTGTGAACACTCTCACTCTCCCACTGCCAATTAATACATGTTTCTCTGCGGTGTTTCCATCTCCACCACCAGGGTGGAGGATTGGTGCCGCTCAGCAGCATGAAGGTTGGAGGGTTTGAATCCTCGAAGCTGGTTATGATCCAGTTTTTGGGGTGTAAGCTAGACGATTGTGTTTGAGCTGCAGGTCTCCGCCTTCGACACCCTGTCCAAACCTCAGAGGATGAACCGTGATGACTTTGGGTGGGACGTGTTGGAGTAATACAGTATTAGGACCTGACGGAGGAGCTGAAGGACAGATCAGAGACGCTGAAGCGTTATCAAAGCGTTGTGGAGTCGTTGGCCGACGGCGGTCAGATCACAAACAAACATCAACTAAACAAACTTTATCTGTGAACTGTGAACAGTTTTACGTTTGGGTGTTGACACCATCACCCTCTCCCCGAAGCCCAACCAAGCCTTCAGATAAGATTTAATCCAACCAAGCTTCAAACACGAGAGCAAGAAGATAATCCACATTCATCTCAACACACGAGCAGCTCCACAACAACCACAGGTGTCCTCGACGACCCACAGGTGTCCTCGACGACACACAGGTGTCCTCGACGACACACAGGTGTCCTCGACGACACACAGGTGTCCTCGACGACACACAGGTGTCCTCGACGACCCACAGGTGTCCTCGACGACCCACAGGTGTCCCCGACGACCCACAGGTGTCCTCGACGACACACAGGTGTCCTCGACGACACAGGTGTCCTCGACGACCCACAGGTGTCCTCAACGACCCACAGGTGTCCTCAACGACACACAGGTGTCCTCAACGACCCACAGGTGTCCTCAACGACACACAGGTGTCCTCAACGACCCACAGGTGTCCTCAACGACACACAGGTGTCCTCAACGACCCACAGGTGTCCTCAACGACACACAGGTGTCCTCAACGACACACAGGTGTCCTCAACGACACACAGGTGTCCTCAACGACCCACAGGTGTCCTCAACGACACACAGGTGTCCTCAACGACACACAGGTGTCCTCAATGACCCACAGGTGTTATATCAGGAATTCAGTTTCCAGGACAAAGAATATCTGAGGCAGTCTAAATCTTTGGTCTGTCCTCTGAGCTGTGATGGATCCATGTGGGAGATTCCTGAGCAGTAATCTGTGCGATGATGACTCAGGTGGCTCTGCAGTCGAATCTTTCATCTTCCTCTGTGATCTCTGTGATAACGAGCTCCTGGTCCTCATCAGCAGGAGGACGACTGCACGGCTTTCACTCTCGACTCTGAAGCCTTCTCGGGATGTTGTGCACTTTGAGCCGTGATGTCATGTCGTATTGTTGTGGGCAATCAGAGAACGCTGTGTTAAGTCACGGTTGATGAATCCTTCAGTCGTGTCAAATGACATTGATCGATGTGAATATTTCATGTGCGTCCTGAGGAAGAGCTTCACAGAGGAGGATCGATGAGAAACCACGACACCGCTGTCAGAATATGATCGTCATTGATCCGCCACGGTGTGATCATGTTTCTCCTCGGTTTCACCAGACCATAATAAACACTCCTTCATGATGAAATGTGAACCGTCTGATATATCTTCTTCTGTGGTGCCACAGAGCTCCATCAAAAACACTCGATGAGCCACACTCATTATCACACATGAACCACTGGCAGGGAGCATCAACATGGATTAATCCACCGCTGAACATAGTCCCACATCTTCTCTGTAACCACATGGAGCATCAGCAACGCTTGACTGCCAAAATATAAAAACATATCTACAACTTGCACTGTGTGTCGTTGAGGACACCTGTGTGTCGTCGAGGACACCTGTGTGTCGTCGAGGACACCTGTGTGTCGTCGAGGACACCTGTGTGTCGTCGAGGACACCTGTGTGTCGTCGAGGACACCTGTGTCGTCGAGGACACCTGTGGGTCGTCGAGGACACCTGTGTGTCGTCGAGGACACCTGTGTGTCGTCGAGGACACCTGTGTGTCGTCGAGGACACCTGTGTGTCGTCGAGGACACCTGTGTCGTCGAGGACACCTGTGGTTGTTGTGGAGCTGCTCGTGTGTTGAGATGAATGTGGATTATCTTCTTGCTCTCGTGTTTGAAGCTTGGTTGGATTAAATCTTATCATGAAGGCTTGGTTGGGCTTCGGGGAGAGGGTGGATGGTGTCAACACCCAAACGTAAACTGTTCACACGTTCACAGATAAAGTTTGTTTAGTCTGATGTTTGTTTGTGATCTGACCGCCTGTCGGCTTTGATAACGTTATGTTAACTTATTACATAAACATGAAAGACTCCTGCTTTCAGTCCTGCTCCTCAGAGGATGAACCCTCTGTCTTTATTTAACATGACAATAGAAGTGATGGATGTAACTTTATTTATTTATTGTTTATATAGATTTTTTTGTCCTTCATAATAAAAATGGTCCAGACCATCCGTGTACTTCCTGTTATCTGCAGCTCGGATATGGTCATTAAACCAGAGGCATGCTGGGAGAATGTCTCCATACATCACAGCCACATCTTTAAATGGACGAGGGGCCGCTATCGCCATAGAAACAACTGTTTCATCTGTCCAGCCTGAGGGCGGCCATGATGAGTGTGTGTGTGTGTGTGTGTGTGTGTGTGTGTGTGTGTGTGTGTGTGTGTTTTCATTCATTTTGACCCATTCCTGTGTGAACATGCAGATGGAGGTCTGGTTAAATGTCTGTGGTGACATCAGCTGATTGTCTAAAACCTGGACGTAGTCTCTGTGACGTCCCCGCAGACTGTCTAAAACCTGGACGTAGTCTCTGAGACGTCCCCGCCAGACTGTCTAAAACCTGGACGTAGTCTCTGAGACGTCCCCGCAGACTGTCTAAAACCTGACGTAGTCTCTGTGACGTCCCCGCAGACTGTCTAAAAACCTGGACGTAGTCTCTGTGACGTCCCCCGCAGACTGTCTAAAACCTGGACGTAGTCTCTGAGACGTCCCCGCAGACTGTCTAAAACCTGGACGTAGTCTCTGAGACGTCCCCGCAGACTGTCTAAAACCTGGACATAGTCTCTGAGACGTCCCCGCAGACTGTCTAAAACCTGGACGTAGTCTCTGAGACGTCCCCGCAGACTGTCTAAAACCTGGACGTAGTCTCTGAGACGTCCCCGCAGACTGTCTAAAACCTGGACGTAGTCTCTGAGACGTCCCCGCAGACATGGATCTACATATCTTTGTAAGTTGACGTGAGGCCCCCGGTGTTGCGGTGTCTCTCTCTCAGCCTCTCGTCTTGGAAAGGACGCATCCGTCTCTTCTGATCTTTGCTCGGCAGCCTGTTCAACATTTTCAGCATCAGTCAGAAAGTGAAATCCCACCACGACCCGCCGCGTGCCGTCCACCTCCAGAGGATTACCCTGCAGATTAAAGACGATACTGCAGCCAGCGCTCTGTTCACAGGTGAAGGTTTGTTCTCCTGGTGTGACCGACTGAATGCCAATGAGGCAGCGAATCGCCCGTTTCCACGGAGATAAATGTCCTGGATGCTCGGTGTGGTGTGCGACTTAGACCAGATGTGTGGATCCAGCTGTTCATTCATTCAAGCTGTGACACAGGTGAACGTTTGCTGACATGTGATCTACACCGAGAGAACAAACCACTCCGTCATCTCTGAGAGACGGCACCAGAATTAATTACAACAAAACAATTAGTATTATTATGGAAGCAGTCGAGGCGTGAACATGACCGAGCTGGAGGGAAAATGAAAACATCTTCTAAATAACTATATATTAATATATAGAATATAATCTAAAGGAGGAGGGGCGTGGTGAGCACACCTGCACACGTTGACCAATCACTTTCTCTGTAGTGCTGGACGGGCAGACAGACAGCCAATAAAGAACCTGATGAACAGACAGTGTGAGTCTGTCAGTTATATATAATACAGCAGATTCAAACACAGATTTCATAAAACTCGTTTCATATCAGAGCTGTGATCATGCTCATGTAGGCCGGCGCCCGGTGTGTCCTGGATATTGTGTTTGATGAACATGGAGGGAAATTGAGATCAAAAGCCCGGGAGGATTTCTCCCTCAGCGACACCCGCAGAGGAAATTCATCTGTCAGTCACAAACGTCCTCCTCGCCGCCGTCGGGCCGCTTCTCCTGCCCACATTGTTTGTCTGACGGCTCGCAGCACGCCGTCGAACGCTACTTATGGCAGATTTAACAATCGTGCTCAGATCTGCAGACTCATCGGCTGCAGACGACGCCAAGTTAAATAAAATATGTAGGACAGCTGCCAAGAACTGTTGCAGATGGCGACGTGTAGTAGAAGAAGAAATATGACCCTTTATTAAAATCATCTTCTTCTTCTTCTTCTTCTTCCGTAGTTCGGAGGTCGTCTCCCCAGGCGCCATCCTCAATTCCTCATTTGCATTTCCCTAAGTTTCGTGCCCGCCTCCCGCCTCGCGTATTTTCAGACTAAATGTTGCAGGTTTGAGTTCCATGACCGCTTAATCATCATCGGGGTCGCGGGGGGTTGGATCCAATCCCAGCTGACAGTGGGCGCTCTGGACAGGCCTCGAATTCATCACGGGGGCTGACTCACTGAGACAACAACCATTCACACCTAATTTAGAGTCGCCGATTAACCTGCATGTGTTTGGACTGTGGGAGGAAGCCCGAGAACCCGGAGAGAACCCGGAGAGAACCCAGAGAGAACCCGTGTAGACACAGAGAGAACACGCACACAGAATGACCTCAGAACCTTCTTGGTGAGGCGACGGTGCTAACCACAGTGATGTCAGAGGTGAACTGCTGATCAATACTTAAACATTTTTTGTTAAACAAGTTTTTTAGTTTAAATTTTTTGAAGATTTGAAGCATAAAGTAAGAAAATAAAAGTAGGAAATCGATTTTTGATTTTTCTGTTGTGAAGAGCGAAGCAGCTCGACCGGTCATCGATCACGATGTCACGATGCGAGCGGTCTGAATGTCAGACACCCTGACACACACACTTTGTGTTTACTTTCAGTACTTTTGGGCTTTTCCTTCGAGACGATCTGAAATATCACCTCATCAACTCTAACAAAGGTCGTCCTGGAGTCGAACCCACACGGACACGTTCCTGCCAAACTATCCCTTCGGTTTCCGTTAGCATGGCCCTCGCTGAGCTGGAAAGTTTTGGTGGAGAGAAACTCTTGATGGAAGGTGAAAAGGACAGATCGGCCCTCTGGGAGCAGATCTGTTCTCCTCTCCGGCTTCCTTCATCCAAAACCTGCAACAAACTGACGGAGAAAGCTGACACTGCCGCCTCTGTCTGACTGTCAGACCACGCCGAGCTGTCCTTAAACACACACGCGACGCACCTCAGAGGCTGCAGGAAACGTTTTCAATCCAGCAGGAGTCTAAATGAATATTTACAGTGATATTCATGAAGTTATTTCTGATGCATTCACTGTGCAGAGTTGGATAAATCATTGACAGAGGTTGTGAGCAGACACTAAATATAATGTCCTGCAGTGGGGCTGCACAGCTCGTGGAACCTGCTTTTCTGCTGGGTTTGGTGTATGGACCGATGCCCGGGCTGGTAAACACGTCCAACTGTTCGTAATCCAAAACGCCTACGACGTGCCAAAGACGGCCTCGACCAAGAACTGAAGAAAACAAACTGAAACAAGAACGCTGGCTGTTTTGCAGAGATGCAGTGAGCCGCTCGCTCCTGCCTGTCTTTAAAGCTGAGCAGCATCCTTCAGAGTCACGGCGCCTCTGATCTGCCTCTCTGCACTGTGACGGGATGCCGAGCCTCCCATCTGTCAGATGTTTCACTCTCCTCGTTTCCACCTCGTCATGGTGAAAGATGTACCAATAAATTACAGCAGAGTTCCTCAACCTTTGGGCCAGCGCCCCTCCGGTCCACCTCTCCAGTTCCCCTTATCAAATAAAATGCAGGCTAATTATCTTCTATGAATATTAACGCTGCTTATTATTCTGTTTTAATACCCCAGGGAAGGTGGATGAGGGTGACTCCTGCTGAGGGTTGCCTCTTTCATGAGAGGATGTCAAGCTGCAGCCGGGTCGGGGAGCTTGTCCAATTTCGGGTCTCAGCTTTTTGCAGATGACGTGGTTCTGTTGGTGTCAGACCTCCAGCATTCACTGGAGAAGGTTCACAGGTTAAGAGCGAGTTGCTACCTCAGATGAAGGAGTTGAAGTAACTTCAGCAAGAATCACGATTTTCTACATCGATGTTTTCATCTGGACCTGAAGTGGTTCAGATTGTCTGATCAGGGGGTCGGCCATGTTCACCGAGTAACCAAATAAAACATGATTATTATAACAAATATGAGGCGCTTGATCTTCCAGCCTGTTTGTGTGTGTTGTAGATCAGGCGGTTTGTCAACGCCTCTTCCGGCTTCCTTCAGCTGCTGCTCACGTGTCCCGGTTCATCGCGGGCTCGGAGGCGGGATGCTGACTCACGAGGGGGCGGCGGAACGGAAATTACTTCAGTGTTTTGGGAAACAACGCACCTCGGAGGAAATCTGCATAACATCCGTCACATTCTTATTCATGTGATGTTAAAGACTCTAACATGGCGCAGTGAAGACACTCATTTAAGATGCATCACCCAGCAGGTAATGCACCTCCTGAGAATCGAAGTCCACAGCTTCACCTTATTGATCAGGAACATTTAACATCCATCCTGCTGCGTCCTCGGCCTGCTCGGGCTCAACTAAAAGCTCCTCTGCTCATCTCATCATGACAACACATGATGCCGCAGTGAATAGGACTGCCGACTGTGATGGCTCGCGTGTCCGAGAGTGCTGACATGGAAGCGCAGCGCTGTGCACTGTACGTTCTCTCCGTGAAGGATGTCGGACATTTTCGGCCTCCGAAGGTCGAAACACAGATGATTTATAAAAGTCACGGAGGGCTTTCCCCTGCGCGCCGTCTGAAGGCTCCGTGAAATACGTCGCTCTCTCAGAGGACGGCACGCAATCATTTACCTCAGCCTTATCAGACGGACTTCAGTTTGACAGACGCGACTCTGACGCTGGATTATGAAAGTTCTTTTATATTTTAGACTTCCAATCATCATCCAGGTCACAGCAGCAAGCTAATCTTACTGACTAGTCCAGCAGCAGTCAGCCAGCTCGGCGTCTGTCTTTCAGCCTTTTATTTCACCAAGCTCTCACCAACCACTAAAAGTCAGTCCCAGATTTACTCTTGTCCGGCGGCTTCTTGCTCGCTCAACTCTCTCCTTTCTCTTCTTAGCTTCCTCCGTCAGCGTCCTCTTCACTCTCTGCTCCTCGCCATCATGTCCATAGAAGCTGCTGAAGCCGGTTACAATGCTAACGCTCACTCAGCTCCTGTTCTGGCACGACACCAGCTCCATGCTCCGGGCCTGTTAACCTCCTCCCTCTTTTTCTTGTTTGTTTTAGCTGCTGACGGCTGACGGAGCATCAGAAGTCATCATAGTTACAACACCGTCACCACCGCCTGTTCACGACCCGTCGCTCTGCCTGCAGCTGGTCCGCTCGGCCTCAGGGTCAGATGGAAAATACCACGCAGGGATCACGGAGGTCAGCCTGGCCTGAGGGCTCCACCGGTGTGCTGCCTCACGGCTCCCTGGTCCTCATGTTTCGCCCCCTGCAGGCCTCCATCCTCAACCTCCACCATGAAAGATGACAGATGGCAGAAACCTGCTCCGCCTTCATAGATGGAGACCTGAGGCGGTGCAGTTCACGGAGGGAGCGATGAAGGAGGCCAGCTTACAGCACGGTCAGCAGGTTGGACCAATCAGGACACGTTAGTGTCTCATTTACTGATGCATCATGGGTAAATATAAAGCAGTGAAATTCAACGTGTCTTTGTGAAAATTATTAATATTAATATGTAGATTACAAATGACACACACAGACACACACACACACACACACACACACACACACACACACACAGACACACACACACACACACACACACACACACACACACACACACAGACACACACACACACACACACAGACACAGACACACACACACACACACAGTGTGTGAAAGCTCTTTGAGTAGTTGGCGTCTCATAAATACAAATTCATTTACAGGAATAATACACAGCATTTATCTGGTTTGATAGAGGGAGAGTCCTGAGACACAAGACCAGAGACCAGACCAGAGACCAGACCAGAGACCAGACCAGAGACAAGACCAGACCAGAGACCAGACCAGAGACCAGACCAGACCAGAGACCAGACCAGAGACCAGACCAGAGACAAGACCAGAGACCAGACAAGAGACCAGACCAGACACCAGACCACAGACCAGACCAGAGACCAGAGACCAGACCAGAGACCAGACCAGAGACCAGACCAGAGACCAGAGACCAGAGACCAGACCAGAGACCAGACCAAGCCTGTGAAGGTCTGTTGTTTATCCATTTGAATTTGCAAATGAACTTCACATGGACTCTGGCAGACGTCGTCCCGGCTGCAGGTTTTGGGATTTGACCTTTTGTGTTTGAGTCTTCAGGATTCAGTATTTTAGCTCATCGTCACAATCCAGTGAGAGCGAATCCTCCGTCCGCTGAAGGCACCGTCACCCTCGCAGAGACCTTCAGCAGCTCGTCTCTGCGAGGATGTGAAAATGTAACCTGAGGTCCGGAAGCTTCTTCACTGCTTCTGGTCCAGCGGTTACGTTAATCTATAAAGTTTCACATCTTGGATCTATTTCTGAGACCTTCAGGTCAGCAGTGACGTAGCAGTCCTGACCTTCACGCTCTGTGATGGTTTAAATCTGAGTCGAGTTTTAACCAGCGTTCTTTATTTTTCATGAAGTCAGCCTCCTCCTGTCCTCCTGACTCATCTATACACAACACATTTGCTGCAGCGTCTTCATTCACATGTATCATTGTCTTAGAAGACGTGTCTGTGAGCAGAATCTGGACGTGACCCTCGGCGTCCTGAACGCAGAGCTGCTCTTTAAATTGTCCTCAGTCCAGCTCACATAATTACACTTAATTTCACCTCGACTAATTGACGGGAAATAAAGAGCGGGGTGTGTCGGGGCCGCTGTGGTTCACTGTAGACAAAGCAGCCAGTCGTGCGGCCAATGTTTGCCCTCTGTGTCTGTGCTCCGGACGCTTCGCCTGCTTATTTATGCTCATTCTGTTTTTCCATCCCGTCTGAGGCTGCAGCGCTGCTGTCTTCCTGCCAAACGTGTGCCCTAGTTGGCAGTTGGCAGCACTTCTCAGGCCGCAGTACCATGTGCACAGCAGCACCTGTCAGCCCTGACAGGACAGGTACGGCCTTGTTCCTACCTGCCAGGTAAAGAAATGCAAGTATGCACGCAGGGCTTCAGTCATGTGAGGCATCAGCAGAACACGAGCTCATCACGGCGACATGAGTGCCTCATCTGTCAGGACACAACTCGAAGGTGACAAACAAACCACTGCTTCATTCGTACTGCAGAGTTACTGCAAGGGACAACTCAGGGTACTCAGAGCAGAGTAAATGCACTGTGAGCCAACTGCAGCTGCTGTTAGCTCAGTTTGTTAGCCGCGCTGCCCGGACTGTGAGCTCAGAGCACCGAGGGGTGTTCTGTTTGTACCACAGGAGGAGGAGGAGGAGGAGGAGGAGGAGGAGGGAGGATGAGGAGGAGGAGGAGAGAAGGAAGAAGAAGAAGAAGAAGAAGAAGAAGAAGAAGAAGAAGAAGAAGAAGAAGAAGAAGAAGAAGAAGAAGAAGAAGAAGAAGAAGAAGAAGTTTACAGGCCCGGGAGCAGCAGCATCTATGGACATGATGGCAGAGGAGCAGAGAGTGAAGAGGTCATGTAGCTAACACCTCGTTTCACCTTGTTGTACACTGTAGTACTCATTTTGCTCTTACACCACGGTTTACAATAAGAATAATCATGATGAAATCATCTGTTGATTATTTCTTAATGATTTCTTCAGGCAGCAGGACATGAAGTTCATGATCTAACAGTGTAATTATATAATGTTGCAGCGACTCGAAACGCGGCAGATGAACGT
This sequence comes from Nibea albiflora, assembly GCA_014281875.1. Lineage (NCBI taxonomy): Eukaryota > Metazoa > Chordata > Actinopteri > Sciaenidae > Nibea > Nibea albiflora. The sequence continues at coordinate 2,152,772 of CM024810.1, forward strand.
GTTGCTGTGAAGCATACCTTTCTCCTGAAATACACCCGAGGAATAAATCCAAAAATAGCTTCACCGTGTTCCCATCAGGAGTCAGTCATTGTGCCAGAACACAATCAGTTCCCTCTGCAGCTTCAACACATCCACAAGAACCAGAGACAAACCTGAACCACGTGTACCAATTAAACCACATCCCGAGTCCTAACTGTGGCCCTCAGTGTGCGGATCCTGACCCGCTTTAAGCTGCCGGCGGCTCCAAACCTGACCCTGACCTTTCACGTCTGAAATGGCTTTTTAATTAAGAAGCTTAATTGACCTCGAGGCATCTGAAGGCGCCTGAACTCATCACATTTTAAACCATCGTGTGCTCAGACATTTAAAGTCTTGTTTTATTGAGTCGATCCACATCGAGCTCGCAGCTCTGAGTCCATGCTGCTTCTCTCATGTGCTCCATCATTCCTCACACCCGACCTGACTGAATCCATTTACAGCAGTTTGGTTCTAATCTCACAGATCAGCGTGGAGCTGTGGAAGCTGCAGATCTGCTTCAATAGATGAAAACCAGACACAGGAGGGTAAAAGTCAGCGAGCAGAGCTGCTAGTCGCCGCGGGGAGGTGACGATGATGCAATGCAGATAGCTTTAGCCTGAAGTAGCTAACTGCTAACAGGAACATGGATAAGTAGCGCTAACTGTAGTTAGCTCAGCTTAGCTCCATGGAGTCAGCGTGGTGATGTCACACTGCTTCTGCATGTGTTGTTCCCGTCCTCTGAGCTTTTACTAAGCCGGGCTAAAAGCCCGGTAAAATGTTGGAGACTCGTAGTATTTTGTTATGCTAACGTTAGCATGCTGCTAACACTAAACTGAGCACCACAAACGTGTGCGGTGGTTTGATTCGTTACATGAAGCTCTCTGTTGTCGTGGTTCTCTTTCATCTGCAGCTCATACATGCCATGAAACACATTATCAGCTGAAAGAAGCTCAGCGCGCTCGTGTGAGCCTCAACAAAAAGGAACAGACGTGTGGATCCGTCAGTCTGATTCAAAGTGAAGCTGCAGAGCTGAAAAGGTGTTTTTATATTTTTCCATCTGCACTTTGGCCAAACTATATTTACTCCAACCTCCACCTGGTAATTTAAAGGGCACAGCCTCACTGAGCGCTCATTTGTAGTTGCATAATATCCTGCAGCTGGAAACACACACAAACACAAACACACCTTTTCAGTTAGTCCTGAGCGTCTCGCTCTCAGGCCGAGAAAAGCTGCTGCTCGTTGCTTCATGAATGCCACAGTGTTAAGGTCATGGCAGTTAAGGAGAGGTCACAGCTGACTGTGCAAGTTTATTAACTCTACTTTAAATCTTTAAGGACCACCAGACGTCTGCAGACGTCCTTCTGGGGTACGAGAACCTCTGGTTGGGAATCAGTGGTGCAGATAAACAAGGCGTGCCAGCGATCAGAAGTTTCTGTATATTTTTATATTTGATGTTCTTTAATGCTCCAGCTGTCAGCGTGTCAGTCTTCACACATTATCACATTCAGGCTGTGAGGTGTTCGTCCAAACGAGCTCTTTCTGCCCTTTAAAGCTCAGAGAAACCTTCCGCCGCGGGTCCGCTTCCGCCGCGGGTCCGCTTCCGCAGCGGGTCCACTTCCGCCGCGGGTCCACTTCCGCAGCGGGTCCACTTCCGCCGCGGGTCCACTTCCGCAGCGGGTCCACTTCCGCAGCGGGTCCACTTCCACCGCGGGTCCACTTCCACAGCAGGCTCGCTTGTCATCAGTGTGGAACTTTTTCAGGACGTGTTTTTCTTCACGCTCGGTGATTAAAATAGTCACGGCGAGCAGTGAGAGCGTATGTTTTGTGCAAACCGTCGCAAGCAGCTGAGTCCTCGGCACCTGCTCGTCCCTCCAGTTTGTGAGTGGTGTGTAGCTTGCCCAGCACCAGCATTCCCTTTGTCAGCGGGCCCGCATTGCTTAACGTGACGGGGCCAGAGAGGACGGTTCTGTTTACCTTCAATCCACCAGAGCCAATGAGAGATCAGAAGCATCTCAAGACTGTCTAAGACCTGGACGTAGTCTCCTGAGACGTCCCACGCAGACTGTCTAAGACCTGGATGTAGTCTTGATGTCCCCGCCAGGTTTCTGAAGTCTGAAGGCTTCAACTGTCTCCGACTGGTCAAAGACTGCAGACCTCTCCCTCATAAATTATAATACTGTGTTTAAGCTGACATTTGCTGACTTGTTTTAAGACAAAATGACTCGATGGACGTCTTACAGTGAATATCTGGACAGTGGACAGTGCTCAGTGGACCATCAGAAGCTAATCAGCATGGTGTAAGCACAAACGCTGATATTAGACGTGTGTTACTCATCTGAGGGGGATTTTCAGCTCGGCACTAATTATTTCCAGACGTGGAGCCTCAGAGTTTCCCCGAGAGCTCGGCTCTCCTGAAGCTTCTCAGCGCTTTGATGAGCGCACTCCAGTAAAACACCTTCTCTGTCTGCAGAGACGCCTCATGAAGAGCTCACACTCCACATGAGTTAACGTGAACGTCAGCAGAGCCTAAACTGGACAGACTGGAAGCAGACAAACAGAGCAGCTGACTGACGGCAGCTTTTCTATCAGAGCAGGTGAGCCGTCACAGAGACTACGTCCAGGTTTTAGACAGTCTGCGGGGACGTCACAGAGACTACGTCCAGGTTTTAGACAGTCTGCAGGGACGTCACAGAGACTACGTCCAGGTTTTAGACAGTCTGTGGGGACGTCACAGAGACTACGTCCAGGTTTTAGACAGTCTGCGGTTGAGTTAACCGTTAATCTGATCTGTCTCTGTGAGTCTTTGTCTCTGTGACTCGTCTTGCTGCAGTCTGACTGATCTGACGATCATGGCGTGCCATTAAACATTCAAATAATTAACAGAGTCCACACAGGTGTGTCTCACCTCTCTGCTGTATAACCATCAACCAAACAAAGTATGAATATGACTCATTGTGTCTTTCACCAGCCGCTCGCTCATGTCAAGTCATTTAGACAGCAGTCATAAATAAGATGAACACACCCTGATGTATTTACCTAAACGTGTGTGTGTGTGTCTCAGTGTTTGAATCCAAAAGAAACAGCTGGAACGCTGAGCCATGTTTCTGAAGCTTGACTCGTACTCAGCAGTATTTGTTGGTCCAGATACTCGAGGACAGAGGACAGACGGGGCAAAGACACTTCATGGAGACTTTAATCAATCCTCATAAATTAAATGAAAACCGATTAACATTTTTAGAAATCGCACTAAAATCCAGACAAACAGTCGAGCTGGCCGGCCGACGTTTGAACAAACATCCTGTTTGGATAAAAGCTTTGAATCAGCAGCAGCGTCTGAGCACAGCGTCCACAGTCAGAGCCAGTGTTTCAGCTTTGCATCATTTGCTGTGAGATCTTGTGGTAAATTGACTTTGAGTGCGGCAGAGCCGTGCCGTGCCGTGCCGTCTCATTCCACCCTCACCGAGGCCGAGATCACGACGTCAGAGCGTCTGCATGTCAGGAAATAAACCTGCTGCAGAGAGACAAGGACGACCCCTCCTCAACGCTCCGCTGCATCGCTGCAATCACACTAAACGTGTGCGTGTTCATGCGTGTGCTCATGTGCATGTATGTGCTGTGTGCAGGCATGAGGAGGGGGTGGAGCTGGCGCACAGTCTCCCTTTCAATCTAAATGCCCATAAATCATGTCTTGAACACCACCTTCACTATGAAACCTTTTACTGGTCAGTCGCTGCATTTCCTCCCTCAGAGACTCTCGGCTGCCGCAGATCAATAACAGCAAACAGCCACGTGTTAAAGGTAAACAGGCTGCTGTTATTCAGGAGCTCGTTGGGATTTTTGCTTTTAATCAGTCATGTTTTATTCATGAGGAAAGTCCCTGTTTCCTCCTCAGAAAGCTGCAAATCTGTTTTCCTTAGCTTAAATATGAATTCAGGAAGTTGATACTTATATACTGGTGGAAATGTTGAAATAGTAGCTTCCTCTAATAGATTAGATACCAAAAAAAACACAGTAAAAATAAAGGTCTGTCTAGATGTTTGCCTAAAAAGGAACCAAAGCTTCAGTTTAAGTGGAAGTTTGTTGGATGATCACAGAAGTTGTTAATTAATAAAATCTTAAAAAACAGAAGAACTTGGTCATAAAGAAAGAGAGTTTAACAGAAAAGGAAGTGGACGAATGAGCGTTCAGAGAGAGTTCATATGAAAGAGGAGAGGACCGACAGCAGAGCCCTGTGGGACACCAACATCACGACACGGCTGTTCTCCTACGCAGACAGACAGCGACCTCAAAAACAGAAATCAACTATCACAAGTTGTTTTCATTCAAAAAAGCTCAACGTCCTCTTTAATATGACACCAAAGCTTTGAAACCGGATTGAAGACTACTAAACATTAGAAAGAAACAACAGTACAGTGACGTAGAAAAAAATAGTCCAGTTTATATGAAGAGAAGTCACCGTGACCCGTGCAGTCCTCCCTGCAGACCCTTCAGCAAACTTACCCCAGAAAACAGCCCCCGCCTGGGCAGCTAACCAAGACTGGACACTGCCGGTTCAGAGGTTCTGTTGCTGTGTTCACTGTTAGACTGGACACTGCCGGTTCAAGGTTCTGTTGCTGTGTTCACTGTTAGCTGGACACTGCCGGTTCAGAGGTCTGTGCTGTGTCACTGTTAGACTGGACACTGCCGGTTCAGAGGTTCTGTTGCTGTGTTACTGTTAGACTGGACACTGCCGGTCAGAGGTTCTGTTCGGTCCGTCCTTGTGAGAGGAGACTTAATGTATAACTGTCAACCATCGGCCCTTTGATTCAGTGTGAACAGCTCCTCTCTGTGCTGTACTGCTCCATTGAGCGGGCTTCACAGGGGACCCTTCAGGCCCAATCAAAGGTTAACAGGTGTTTACTTCAGCAGGTCAGAGAGCTGTGAGGAATCCCACATCAACCAATTACACTGACTTACTGTGGGAAGCTACCAAGCTCCTCCACCTTCACTCCATCTCTGTTTACCGTGCCCATGCAGGAGGCTGACTCTACCTGAAACTGCCACTTACTGTAAATCAATGTCTGTACTGGATTTCATTCAGGATCAGTAATGAGCGGAGAGGGCTGCAGAGGACTTATCTTTAACTGGAGTCAAAGTCTGCAGCAGCTAAAGAAAGGCAGCCGCCACACCACATGTAAAGATTTACTCTGTTAGTCCAGTAGAAAGTGGCAGAAAAAATGGACATAAGCAGTATCTTAAAATAGTTCCTGAGTAAACTGATGCATGGTGAGTTCACTGAGACAAACCCTCAGATGAAAACGAAGATGTGACTCGGCTCTTTAGATAAAATCGTGTCTGAAAGCAGAAGATGACCGACAGCATCGTCCTCCCAAATAATCTGAACCACGTCACAGCGCTGTTGATAATATCATCAACAGTCTGCGGGGGACGTCACAGAGACTACGTCCAGGTTTTAGACAGTCTGCGGGGACGTCACAGAGACTACGTCCAGTTTTAGAACAGTCTGCGGGGGACCTCACAGAGACTACGTCCAGGTTTTAGACAGTCTGCGGGGACGTCACAGAGACTACGTCCAGGTTTTAGACAGTCTGCGGGGAACCTCACAGAGACTACGTCCAGGTTTTAGACAGTCCTGCCGGGGACGTCACAGAGACTACGTCCAGGTTTTAGACAGTCTGCGGGGACGTCACAGAGACTACGTCCAGGTTTAGACAGTCTGAGGGACGTCACAGAGACTACGTCCAGGTTTTAGACAGTCTGCGGGGACGTCACAGAGACTACGTCCAGGTTTTAGACAGTCTGCGGGGACGTCACAGAGACTACGTCCAGGTTTTTAGACAGTCTGCAGGGACCTCACAGAGACTACGTCCAGGTTTTAGACAGTCTGCGGGGACGTCACAGAGACTACGTCCAGGTTTTAGACAGTCTGCGGGGACGTCACAGAGACTACGTCCAGGTTTTAGACAGTCTGCGGGGACGTCACAGAGACTACGTCCAGGTTTTAGACAGTCTGCTGGGACGTCACAGAGACTACGTCCAGGTTTTAGACAGTCTGCGGGGACGTCACAGAGACTACGTCCAGGTTTTAGACAGTCTGCTCTACATGTGTGGTTCCCACTTTGTGAATACAGTTTCAGACTGTCACCATGAACCTGAGTGTTGTCCAGCTGCTCTGCCCTCGCAGGCTTCATTGGCATCATTTGTTTTCATGACGGAGTGTGTGATTGTTTTTTGGTGGGGGTCACATGGTGGAGGAAAGACATGGAGAGATGTGGAGCCTCTGGCAGCGTGACCAGCGGGAGGGTTTTCAGCGTCCGTCATCTGAGCCGCTGTATTGTTGTCCCTAGAGCGAGAGGCGCGGTAGGAATGCTCAGCTGGTGGTGCCAGTGGTGGTCGTGGGTGGGTGTGGAGGTGGGGGTGGTGGGTGGTCTATACTTAGAGGATTGACTTCATGCTGCACCTGTCCTCCACCCATCAGCACGTCGCTCACGTAGGACGACTCGACGCCTCTGAGAGGAAAACTGCTGAAAGTGTAAATCCTGCTGACGTCACACGCCGATAAAAGACGTGACAGACGAGAAAATTGAGCCAACACACACGAGCTTTACCTGATGGAACAGGAAGTCAGTGTGCATATGTTAATAATACACAGATAAACATATGTAAATAATAAAACATTTCTCTGCTTCATGTTTTTACTGACAAAACGTGTCGATGAAGAGACGTCATTTAGTTCTGTGATCGTGGATGTTCAGTCCATGTTTCACCAGAACCACCACGGTCCATTTCAGGAGGCCATAGAGAATCTTGTTTGATTTTCAAAATAAAACACCCTGTGCACAAACCATTTAACCATGAACCAGAAAAATGAGCAAATCTGAGCAAGTTAACAACTTCTGGAGAGAAAGGCTCTCCTGATGGAGATCGGACCAAACTAGCGTGATGGAGTCGTGTCCGGTGGAGGTTTTGGCGACCCGTCCGGCTGCTTTGACCTCATTTTCTGTCTCCACCCAGAAACGAACCCGCCCATGACTCCTGACATGCTCCACCAGTAAAACTGGCAAACGAGTTGGCAAATGTTTGACCTGAATCGATACGTTAATAACAAACTAAGGACCGGTTAGCTCACAGAGACATTCTTTAATTACTGACCTGCTTTATCTGTGCAGGATGGAGCTGCAGTGTGTAATATATTTTAATATTTGTATATTTCATGTAAATTAAGAAGTTTTTCATATTGATCGTCTGTCAGAAGATCAGTGCTGTCATAATCTGCTGACCGCTCTGTGGGATCATGTGACAGTCGGAGTCTCTGCATGAAGATGAATTAGAGGATAATTGTTGTGCTAACAGCCTCCATCAGCTGTCTGCTGTTAGTCAACCCCCCACCAGTCCACATCACTGTGGATCACTGCAGCTGTAACAGGTCTGTGAACTCTTTAAACGCCTCGAGGCTGCAGTTACCTGTGTCATCACTTCACCTCCCTCGATACCTGCCGACAGCCGCCCTGCAGCCTCAGCAGGGGAAGTACGTGTAACGGGAAAGTACGCGGCTGTGCACACATCCTGCATTTACCTTCAGAACGTTATCGGTTTGTCTCGAGGTGCTGGAATTACCCGACAAGATCACGTCTGTCATGTTTTTGAAATGATGCTCACCTAGACTCATACCTGCAGAGTCAGCCGACGTGTTGTTCAAGCTATGAACACTCAGCAACGAGATGGACGTGCAACTCCTCGTGAAGGTCGAATTCACTGAGCTGGAAAACCTGAAACACACAAACTTAACCAGTTAATTTCATAAATTCCCAATGGAATGATTTAGAATATTCCCAAAATTGCCAAGCTCAGTTTTTCTGTAAATTACTGGAGACTTTCCGGCCCTTTGAAGCTGGAGGTCTTTCATTAAAATGTGTCTCATGTATTCAGCCTGATTACACCTCATGTCTCTTCATGCAGCAGTGACATAGGAACCACTGTATGTTGACGTAGTGTGTGTCTGATCTGTCACAGCGTCAGGGACACATTTCGTGTGTGTCTGTGTGTGTGTGTGTGTGTGTTGTGCAGCACAGTCATGAAATGGGAGAGAAAGCGTCTTCCAAACATGAACAGCGCTCACCACAGAAACATGGAGCCGTCACAGCGGATCCACTCAGGAAATAAGAATATGAGAGACCTCTGTGGACGTCTCCCCCGCCCCCTCAACTCCTGCTGCAGGTAATTAGGTCCTTGACAAGACACGAGTCCACCACCACCATCAGCACCACCTCAGCGCCGCCTCAGCGCCGCCCCTCTCCTCTCCTCTCCGCTATGCCTACGTGACATAAAAGCGCTGAACACATCAGCATCCGTCTCCTCCGCCTGAAAACATCAAACATCTGTCACACCTGTCTGCTCCGAGCGCCGAGCAGTCAGCTGGAACATGGACCATCAGCTGCTTCACTACATTTACCCAGGATGCCTTTCAAAAGAAGCTGTTATGTCTGAGCACGAAAAACAAAGAAACACACAAAATGTCTGACGGGAGCTACCGTTAGCATGTCCCGCTACCTGGTTATATCGTTAGCTAGCTACAGGTCGCAGATGGACGTTAGCAACACCCACTGTGGTGGAGGCTGGTCTGTGAGGTGGAGGCTGGTCCTGTGAGGTGGAGGCTGGTCTGTGAGGGTGGAGTGGAGGTGGAGCCGCGGGTGCTTTGTGACAGGTGGAGGTGGAGGTGGAGCAGCGGTGGCTTTGTGACGGGCTGAAGGTGGAGGTGGAGGTGGAAGGCAGCGGTGCTTTGTGACGGGCTGAGGTGGAGGTGGAGGTGGAGCAGCGGTGCTTTGTGACAGGTGGAGGTGGAGCAGCGGTGCTTTGTGACAGGGTGGAGGTGGAGCAGCGGTGCTTTGGACAGGTGGAGGTGGAGGTGGAGGTGGAGCAGCGGTGCTTTGTGACGGGCTGAGGTGGAGGTGGAGGTGGAGCAGCGGTGCTTTGTGACGGGCTGAGGTGGAGGTGGAGCAGCGGTGCTTTGTGACAGGTGGAGGTGGAGGTGGAGCAGCTGTGCTTTGTGACGGGTGGAGGTGGAGGTGGAGCAGTGACGGGGGGTCCCACATACTTGTCTGGTCCAGACGAGGGAAGCTGCAGAGGGTGTGGAGGAAGAGGACGGGGAGTCTCCGGGTCGAGGGGGCCGCAGGCGGTTCGACCCGTTCGCTGATGGCAGTGAATAACATCCAGTGATGACGCTAACACCTCCACCTCGGTGACACCTTCCCTCCTCCGTCAGCTCGGCTCCCCCTCTGTGTCATGACACAAAGCTGATCAGCTGCACTGTCTCTGCCCTCTGATAATTACCGTCCTCTGGACAGAAGATCCAGCCAGCTGCTTAATTGTTAGCTTGAGCTCGCCTTTGCTTCCTCATCACGACTGAACACAGAGAAATCTGAGAAATTCAGATTTAAGGAGGCTGAGCAGGAGGTGAAAGGTTGCTGGTTCAACTCCCAAACTGTCCGACTGCTGCAAGCTAAAGAGACTCATCTGTTTCCATCCATCAGCTTTAATGTAACTTCAATAATCTGACGTCTGTCACCTCCTGTTGATCCACACTGACTGCTGCTCTGCCTCAACTGTGATTTACAGAGTTTATGATGGACAGTGAAGTCAACTGCTGACAGCTGGAGCTGCTGTTAGCTCCTGTTAGCTCAGTCTGTTAGCTCATGTTAGCTCAGTTTGTTAGCTGCTGTTAGCCCCTGTTAGCTCAGTCTGTTAGCTCATGTTAGCTCAGTCTGTTAGCTCATGTTAGCTCAGTTTGTTAGCTCATGTTAGCTCAGTCTGTTAGCTCAGTCTGTTAGCTCAGTCTGTTAGCTCAGTCTGTTAGCTCCTGTTAGCTCAGTCTGTTAGCTCCTGTTAGCTCAGTCTGTTAGCTGCTGTTAGCTCGGTTTGTTAGCTGCTGTTAGCTGCTGTTAGCTCAGTTTGTTAGCTCGTGTTAGCTCATGTTAGCTCAGTTTGTTAGCTCATGTTAGCTCAGTCTGTTAGCTCATGTTAGCTCATGTTAGCTCAGTTTGTTAGCTCATGTTAGCTGCTGTTAGCTGCTGTTAGCTGCTGTTAGCTCAGTGTTAGCTCCTGTTAGTGTTTGTACCGTGGGGACTTAAACACAGTGCTCTGCAGACATATTAAATCAAACGTATATTAACGTCAGTGTGTCTGAGCTCTCACCTGAAGGCTACAGAGGTCATGAAACAAACTTGAGAGGGAAACTTGTTCAAAGACGGAGACGTCTCAGCGGTGCTCACAGATCTTTTCATGTTTTATCCATCGCTGGTTCGTGTGGCGACTCGTGAGCTGTCAGAGAGGACAGAGGCTTTTGAGTTTCAGTCTGTATTCCTGCTGGAGACCACAGCGAGGACACGAGTAAGGAGGTGAAAAGGACAAACCTGAGAGGACGCCTGAGAAGGAGAACAGGTTGAGATGCAGAGCGGGTCCGTTCAATACGTTATCTCGGAGACGCTCGATAAACTGTAATCAGGGATACGAGGATATTTGTGGAGCAGTCAGCAGGCTTCTGCTCCCGTCCTTGGACTCCATGTGCAGCGTTTTAATATGCTCAACCTCCTCATGCTGCTCACCTGTTTAACCTTTCAGCCTCTTTTAGCTCCTACTTTTGTTTTGTTTGGCAGATAAAGAGTCAGATGTTGGTGACCAAAGACTGGACTTTGATTACTGTGACGGAAACCTCACACAGCTTGATCGCTCCATCGTGCACTGATTGGACAGTAGAAGAGAGTTCACAGGGTGTAAACAGGTTACTGCAGCAGCCTCGGGCTGACTTCATGGTCTGAAGTCTGACTTTCCATGTTGATGAACAGTAGCTGTGAATCACTGGCCTGCATGGCCGCAGGTGATATTTGTTCTTGTGGAGGTTACGTGTTAAGTTTAGTTAATTCATTTCAGGACAAACACCTGGCAGGTGATCGCACGTTCAGCCTGTTCTCAGCCGTCTATGATTTGGTTCGAGGCTCCGCAGAAGCTGATTGTCTTATCTGAAGGTGCAGCTGCTCTTTATGCAGCGTGCATCCTTAGATCAGCTCACAGTGCCAGAACAAGAGAACAACCAAAGCAACACACACACACACACACACACACACACAGTGCTACATGCTACACAAAGGTTGGAGAAACCCGTGAAGACTTTTCTGGTTGGTTCCCTCTGACTTGAGACTGTAGATCTTTGTGATTCAGTCCTTCAAATCAAACAGCTGAAATGAAATGAATCATATAAATGTGTGTGTGTGTGTGTGTGTGTGTGTGTGTGTGTGTGTGTGTGTGTGTGTGTGTGTGTGTGTGTGTTCACGTTGGGGTACAGCAGGAGGCTGAGGAGGAAGACGGATCATCAAACTTCCAGAAAATAAGTTCTCTCTGTCGTCATTGATCATCGAGACTCGCTGCTGTCACAACAGTCTGCAGACAAAACTCTATCAGTGTGTACTCTGTGTACTCGTACTCTGTGTACTCGTACTGCGTGTACTAATACTGTAGATACATGTACTGTGTGTATGTTTTCGGCCCCACACGTGTGTGTTTCATGTGTTCACCAGCGCGTGCAGCAGAGGAGGAGTCATTATCGCCTCCTCTGGCTCTCGTAACCTCAGCGTGAGCTAAGTGTGCATTTGTTCCGTCACACAGGATGAGGTTACCCCGCGGCAGCGGCCGCTCTCCGCTCAGACAGATGATATGAGGTGGTGATGAACCCGGCGTCGATGGGTAATAGAAGCTATAACAGCCTGCCAGCGGCGACCTCCTGTGATTGATGCGCTGCTCCTGGATCCTGAAACGACGGCGTGAGGGTCAGACTGAAGCCGGAGGGTCGACTGTCCATCAGCAGAGAAGCAGGAAGGAAGCTGTAAGAAAGACTTCGATTTCAGCGTGTGTGTGTGTGTGTGTGTGTGTGTGTGTGTGTGTGTCCTGTCTCCTCAAACAGTTGAATTATGTCCAGAAGGTGATCAGCGACCCATCACAGATGAAGAGAGGTTATTCTCCATCCATCCATCATCCATGATCATCCTTCGGAGGGCGGAGGAGGCTGGAGCTGATCTCAGCTGACGTTGGGTTAGAGGTGCCGTGCACGTTGGAGAGGTCAGAGTTCAGAGGTCACATGATTAGCCGGGAGGAGGAAGAGGCAGGACTGCCGAGACGACACGCAGCGCTCACACCTGAACACTCACCTGTATTCAGACCGCATCAGTTGTGTTGTCTCGTTAGCGGCGCTCCTCCTCGTTAGTGTACCGCTGTCTGTGTCATGTGACTGATCGTCGTCACACACGAAGCCTGCGGCACTGTCTCCTCTCTGTTTGTCTGACCTTTGACCTCTGACCTCGTCTGCCTCCATCACGTCACGGATGAAGATGTTCAGGGTCACTACCTCAGCAGAGAACTGAATGGAGCGGTTCTGGTACCAGAAATGATTCAGCACACGGGATGAAGACGTGGTGAAGGTCGGTGTACTGCAGACGTCTTCACCTGAAGGTCATGAGCTTAATCTTGACCTTCAGGGAGAGTTACTGCCCGAACGCAACACCAGCTGAGCTCTGAGGTCGTTTCCCAGATTTCAGAACCAGAACCAGAACCAGAACACGTCCGTCCAGAACACGTCCATTTAAAGGGAAACAGACACACCGTAGCTCTTCTTTGGATTTTATGTTGCACATGCAGTGAACAGAAGTCAGGACATGTCAGTGTGTGTGTGTGTGTGTGTGTGCGTGTGTGTGTGTGTGTGTGTGTGTGTGTGTGTGTGTGTGTGTGTGTGTGTGTGTGTGTGCTGCTGAACCTCTAAAGCTCTCGCGGGACGTCTTCCCGTAAATGTTAATTAGTGGCCTGATAATGAAATCAGCTGAAATGTGAAGTGAGCAGACTTCATGGACGTGTGTGAGCGTCTGAAACAACAACACACACACACTGAATATGTCTGATCATAGTAATATTTAGTTCCATGATGCCCGGCTCTGGTTCTGGTCCGAGGAGCAGCCTGAAGCTGATGACTGAGCAGTTATCGGAGCTTCGTTGGTTTATTTCATCTGATCATAAATGTAGCAATAAAAACTCTTCCTGTATCTCGCTGAGCGGCTGCAGTGAGACGTTCGTGTCTCACCTCGCTGCAGCCGCGCCGCTTTGCATAACGAGCAGCCCAGAATACAATTATTGCAATTACCCACAGTGAGATGACCCCAATCAAGGCACTGAAGAGAAGCAATTAAATGAGCTGCCAGCCACGAGGAGTGAAATCTGAGTACCGAGTCAGAGCTCACATTCAAACTGTGTACTTGAATACTTGAATGCAGTACTTTTACTTGTAACACTCGCTCACGCTCGGCTCAAACAGCACAGCCATCTTTAGATTTCACGTCACAGCTGATACACAGTTCATCCACCTGTGTGTTTCCAGCGCCTGGTGACCGGACCTGCGAGCAGAGCAGAGCAGAACCGGCCCGGCCGCCTCGGAGCTCTGCATCAGGACGGGATGAGACAGGTCATCCTGCTGCTGGGAGGCAGAGAGGACCGCCCCAGGTTGCCACGGCTACCGGCAGTCTGGCATGGCAGGTAACCCCCCTCCACCCTCCATCCTTCACCCTCCATCCTCCACCCTCCATCCTCCACCCTCCACCCTCCACCCTCCACCTCCGCCAGGGCGAGAGGCTGTGAATGAACTCTCCTTCTGCTGGAGATGGAGGCGATAAGGCGACCGCAGTCGTCTGTTCAGACCACAATGCATTGCTGGATTCACATTAAAGGCACGTTTATGTTAATGTTGTGTTCACATATGATTATTGGGGGGTTTATGAGGCGCAGCAGCAGCAGCAGCAGCAGCAGCAGCAGCAGCAGCAGCAGCAGCAGCAGCAGCAGCAGCGTCGGGCCTGACTGACGGCAGCCCGCTCGCCTCCGTGTGCGAGCGCTGAGGTGAGTAATGGCCGAGCCGAGCTTGGTTTGTGTACGTGACTTTGTGTCTGTTCACCTTGCGGCGTCCTGAAGCGCACACAGATAACACAGCTCCATTGTGTTCGACGAGGACGAATGTCGCTGATGTTAAACACCTGGAAATTCACCCAGCAGCAGTTTCTGCAGTCAGTCAGACGTTCACACGCGGAGCCGCGCTGACTGTCAGAAATAACTTCATTCATTAATTATTGCAGAATTCTGCACATTTAATTCGATGTGTCTGCTGGTCCAATAATGTTTTAATGCAGAATAATTCACTTATAATTCATTTGTTATGTTTCCATCTGATATATTTCCTTTCATTTTCACTCACTGAGATGAAATGCTGCGGCCCCTCAAAGGCCTCCTGCCACCCCTGTCAATGTTTTTCTAGCTCCGCCGCTGACGGAGCTGCGTGCAGAGACTCGACGCTGCGCCTGACAGAAGAAGTCCGTCCAAATATTTTCACATTTCTGATGAGTCATGTTTTTTATGGAGGTGAGCTGGACGTCTCGGGTCAGTCCTGAATCAGCAGAGTCATCGTTCTGTCACTTCCTGCAGACCGGCCCGTCCTCACCACCCCCATGGCCCGGAGCTGGCACCGGTCTGCGGGCCGCTGCCGTGCACCATGTGTTTGTCCAGCCATTATGTAATCCTCCCTCCACCACCAACCACCACCACCACCCAGTCTGAGGCTTCACCACAACAATCTGCCTCTCTCTGTGTGATCATGTTCAGTAACGAACACGGAGGAGTTTATGTTTTCATATCTGAAGCTGAGTGATTGATTTATGATAATTAACACTTCAGCTCGTCGTGTCCTGAAACGTGTGGACACACCTGAGCTCGTTTATGGGGGGAGCGGCCACTGAGCGTGGAGCTGAAATCAATGGACTCTCAGTCAGCATTACTGAGCAGGGAGGGCGAGTGGAACTGTGGTCTAACAGAGAGCCGAGAGCCAAGACACACTCTGCCAGGAAGAACCACTCACCTCCAAAATAAAGCGTTACAGGAACACCACAACGGGAAAAAATAATCATTTACACAAATAAAAGGTCCTGCAAGTGAAATGAGGCGAAGTAAACACGTACGAGCAGAAAGGAAGTTCAGAGAGAGACGGATCAACAGGAAGAAGTTAAAGGACCCGTTTGTACGATAGTACAGCCGGGAAAAAGTGAACGTGCCTCGAACGTGTTCAGGGCTAACAAACTGAGCTAACAGCAGCTAACAAACTGAGCTAACCACAGCTAACAAACTGAGCTAACAGCAGCTAACAAACTGAGCTAACCACAGCTAACAAACTGAGCTAACAGCAGCTAACAAACTGAGCTTAACAGCAGCTACAACTGAGCTACACACTGAACTAACAGCAGCTAACAAACTGAGCTAAACGCAGCTAACAAACTGAGCTAACAGCAGCTAACAAACTGAGCTAACACACTGAACTAACAGCAGCTAACAAACTGAGCTAAACGCAGCTAACAAACTGAGCTAACAGCACCTAACAAACTGAGCTAACAGCAGCTAACGTACGCACACGTAGCATCAACATGATTTAACAGACGTTTATGGATTTAAATTCGATAATTTTCCATTTTTAATTCTTTTGTTTTTGTTATTTTCTGCATCTTTTTCTTCTTCTGCAGTTTTTATTCACTCTGCAGACGTTCATCCGGCAGCGCGTGCGTGTCAACTCTGCAGCTCTCAGATCAGTCCAAGAAAATCAAAGTTAAAGGTCTTGTGAACCCAGAAGTCTCCGAATCAGAACTGAGAGCAGTTGAATGTTTTTTGGAATCGTGGTCTTGGCCTGTGGGCCTCTCTCTGGCACAATGAGCTGTTTTTCTGATCCCAGCGTTCCCAGACGTTTGGACGGTGCTGCTCCAGTGATTGATGGAGCTATTCTTATTACTGTGACCCGTTACGTAAAAACACAGTCAGGCCCCTAAAAATAAGAGCAGGCTTTTCAGGACAATCATTGTTTGCTTTAGTACAGGAGCAGGAATCTGGATCCATCAGTCACAGCCGAGCCGGCCCGGCCGCTCCACCCCCTCCACCAAATTAGTCACATTAGTGTCGGCCGCGTGCAGCTGTGGGTAAAACTTATTGATGCGCGTCTGTTGATGTGGCCGAGTCGACATGAAGCAGTCGATGTTGGGGAGGTGGAGGGGAGGCGGAGGGGAGGCGGAGGGCGAGTTATCAGCTCTGCTCTCCAACATTAACTGTGTGAAACGTCCCAACATGTCAGTGAAACAGACGCTCGCCTGCTGGACGCGTCGCCATGTGGAACGAATTGGACTGATCTGGATCACCTGGTTCAGACTGCAGGAACATTTATTAGTGTGTTTATTTTACAGCCAATCAAACGCTCTGACGCCGGAGCGGACCTGCTTCCTGTTTGACCCGGTCTGTGGTGACTGTGAGGCTGCTGCAGTCATCTCTGTCCCACAAACCGGGAAACAAGAAGAGCTCAACAAGCAGAGACATAAAATATGAAAAGGAGAAGATGAGTAAGAAGGCAGCAGGAACAAAAACAGTTTCTGTACAGATGACAGAAAACTAAACTTCTCACTTCCTCAATATGAAGAAACAAACTTTCAGTTTAAGTTTCAACCTTTGGAAGCGTTTCATTATCTAGTATCAGTGGACGAATCGTCACCTGTCCACCTGTTTCAGGATCAGAACCATGCTTTCATCATCAGCTCTGATCTGTTGTTTCCTCGTTAGTTGTTGAGCTGAGATGTCCGTCAGTGGTTAGTGTTGATGTAGATGTTTGAACTGCATTCTTTGAGTTTTATGAGACCTTCTTGGAGGTTTTATGGTGTAACACCTGCTGTCACGCATCCGGGTGGAGAGGAAATCCAGCCGTCTGTATCCGGGCTCACCCAGCTGCTGGACGGACTGTTCGACCAAACCTGAAAGCTCACCACTGGTAAATATTTGTAGTCGAGCAGCTGATTTAAGAGCTTCAGCGTCTGTGCTGCTCGCTGCAGGCGAAGTCATTTCACTGCATGCTGGGAGTCTGCTGGTGAACCATCTAATCTTCTAATGCATCAGGAGACGAGCGAGTCCTGACATCAGTGATACCTGAAGACCGCCGTGTCCTCCACGACTCACATCACAGAGCAGTCACCTTCACCCTGATGTTTGCAGATCAGAGTCTTGCTTTTATTTTGGAAGGGCTGTGTGACCTTATGCATGAAGACAGCATTTTTATTTTATTCAGTGGTTGTCTTAAATAAAGATTTGTGTGTGTTTCATCAGATATGTTAATAATATTTAATATTATGTTTACATTTCTATACATAGAGAGGCTGCTGAGCCTGGATATATTGCCCAGCTCAGGTTCTGGCACGACACCCACTCCATGTTAGCATTCCCCTGAAAACGCTGGTGGTGCAGCCCGGCTAACAAACTGAGCTAACATTAGCTAAACGGCAGCTACAGATAAATGATCTTATATAAGAGCTAACGTGCTGCTGAGGCTCTTCAGACTCCACGACATGTTTTCCTCTGTGATGTCGGCGCTCCTGAGCGACCCGGCGGTTTCCAGGATTCAGCCATTCTTCATGTCATGACTCTTGTACGTTTTCCAGAACTGTGCAGTTAAAAAAACATAAATTATACTGACAGCAGAAAGCTTTGGAGGGTGGGGAAAAAATCCTCCTTACACGTTGTGTATATTTAAAATATGGATGATAGAGTGTAATGCTCGACGGTCAATGGGACTCCGTCCCAGCGGTGCTCGTGTGTCAGCTCCCAGTGAACCATCATAACCAACACACTGTCCAAAAAACAACCCGAGGACCGGGTTCATGTTCTCAGAGACGACGTCAGCGGCACCATCAGCATTTGTCCGACTACGACTCCCAGGGTGCATTTCAACAAATATTCAATCACAGAGCTTCAAATTCTCTCATATGCACCATTCGATGGAGGCTTAAGCAGCTGGAGGTCCGATGTGGAGCTAACGTTGAGGTTTGGTACCTGAGCCAGACCTCATCATGACGCTCGTTGTCCTCTACGCTGTTATTGAAGGTCGGACTGTTTCGGCTCCTGGAGGGGGGATCAGCAGAATCTGGGTTAATGTTTCAGGGAGCTGACGGGAATCTCCGGGGAATGACGGTCACGTGGGAATCCACAGGAAGACTTTTCTGTCAAATCAAATACTAGATTCTGCAGCAGGAATCTGACTTCAATGTCTCACAGTGTTTCCAGTTTTCAGAGACGGTTTTGTCTGTTTGGTGTCAGTTTTACGGCGTCCATACCTGACTCCAGACAGGTCAGTGACTTCCGTTAAAGACCTTTGTCTGCCTCGTGAATTATTAACTGCACCACAATAAAAACATTAAAGTGTCAAAGACAAACAAAGGAAGGGTTCTGCTATCAGGAGGAAGGAGAACAATCATCTTTAACTGTCGAAAATCTTTGAGGGGCAGTGAAATAAACTGCCAACTGTAGCTTGCTGTTAGCTAATGGGGCCAGTGTCGGTGCCAGAACCGGAAGCTGGGCAAGCAGGGCAATGTAACTGGGCTCAACAGCCTCAGATGGACCAAGCGTCTTCAGAGTAAACAGGCTTCTTCATTATTCATCACTTAGTTTGATGTGACCAGCCGACACGACACATCATACGTGACAGACATGACTGAGGAGCACGGTCGCCCTCTTTAACCTCCGTCTGCTTCTGTACGAGCTGCCAGGCGTCTGAACACTGATCCAGGAGCAGGCTGTTCGCCTCCTCTCTGCATGGAGCTGCTCGTCTTTAACATCTCGTCCTGTGTAATTAAATGAATCCAGTTAGATGAAATTACAGTGTGCGATGTGACAGCTGACTGTGCTGGTGACAGCGAGCACTGGAAGTGGGCTGAGAGACAGCTGCTTCCTGTTCCTCAACACAGGAAGGAAGGAAGGAAGGAAGGAAGGAAGGAAGGAAGGAAGGAAGGTAGCGGCACCTTAGGAGCAGTCAGGGGTTCAGTACGTTGCTCTAAGGCACCTCAGCAGTGCCCAGAAGGTGAACTTGCACCTACTACCAGTCCACGCTCCAGACTGTGGCCAAACCTGTGGACTGAACAGCTGTCTCATTATGCCACGCCTTATACTGCCTGCTCGCCCAGCTCCTGTTCTAGCACGACACTAGCTCCACTACATGTTAGCATTCCACCAAACAACAACTGAGCTAACATGAGCTAACAGCAGCTACAGTTGGCAGCAGTTTACTTCACTGTCCATCAGGACAGAGTCGGCTGAAGTTTTACAGGAATGAGATTTCTGCCTGAAACTGAAACTGAAGTCAAACTAACCGAACTCGTGATCTTTAGAAAGTCGCACGCCAAACCAGCAGGAAACAAAACTCTGGACCTGAGACGCCGAGCTGCCGGAGAACCCCCAGAGAACCAGAGCGACATTTAAGCAACACGTGGACACAAAAATGAAGCTAGCAACTAGTGTGTGTGTGTGTGTGTGTGTGTGTGTGTGTGTGTGTGTGTGTGTGTCACGGGCGATGAGCTCACCGCATACAGGAAATGAGGTCGTCTGCAGGCAGCTGAAGTCAGGATTTCAGCGTGAGTCAGGCGAGTGTGAAGCAGAGATGTTTTCAAAGTTGCATCATTGAACGTGTCCTTTCTCTGCCCCCACCGAGCCCTCTGATTGGATAATAATCTTCTGTCATCAATATCCAAGGAAACTATGCAACAGATGACACGTCCGTCAGAACCAACGACCCAAACAGAAACAGAACAGGGTTCTGTCTGGACGACTTCTTTTTCTGTTTGGATCTTTTCATTTATAGAAAACACATTTTAATTTCATATAACAGAAATAAACAAACAGCTTAAAGGTGCCGAGCACACTGCAACCTGTGAGCTCGTCCCCACAGACTGTCTCTGAGACGTCCCCGCAGACTGTCTCTGTGATGTCCCCGCAGACTGTCTAAAACCTGGACGTAGTCTCTGTGACGTCCCCACAGACCGTCTAAAACCTGGACGTAGTCTCTGTGATGTCCCCGCAGACCGTCTAAAACCTGGACGTAGTCTCTGTGACGTCCCCGCAGACTGTCTAAAACCTGGACGTAGTCTCTGTGACGTCCCCGCAGACCGTCTAAAACCTGGACGTAGTCTCTGTGACGTCCCCGCAGACTGTCTAAAACCTGGACGTAGTCTCTGTGACGTCCCCGCAGACTGTCTAAAACCTGGACGTAGTCTCTGTGACGTCCCCGCAGACTGTCTAAAACCTGGACGTAGTCTCTGTGACGTCCCCGCAGACTGTCTAAAACCTGGACGTAGTCTCTGTGACGTCCCCGCAGACTGTCTAAAACCTGGACGTAGTCTCTGAGACGTCTCCACAGACTGTCTCTGTGACGTCCCAGCAGACTGTCTAAAACCTGGATGTAGTCTCTGAGACGTCCCCGCAGACTGTCTAAAACCTGGACGTAGTCTCTGTGACGTCCCCGCAGACTGTCTAAAACCTGGACGTAGTCTCTGTGACGTCCCCGCAGACTGTCTAAAACCTGGACGTAGTCTCTGAGACGTCTCCACAGACTGTCTCTGTGACGTCCCAGCAGACTGTCTAAAACCTGGATGTAGTCTCTGAGACGTCCCCGCAGACTGTCTAAAACCTGGACGTAGTCTCTGTGACGTCCCCGCAGACTGTCTAAAACCTGGACGTAGTCTCTGTGACGTCCCCGCAGACTGTCTAAAACCTGGACGTAGTCTCTGTGACGTCCCCGCAGACTGTCTAAAACCTGGACGTAGTCTCTGTGACCGTGTGGTCTGTAGATATAAAGCTTACATGAAGGAGCTGAATATTGAATATGAAGATTATTTTCTGGTTATTCTAAATGTCTGTAGCCGGCAGCTTGTCGGAGGATCCGGGTTCTTTCTGGACTTTAACGCTGGCTCCTGTTCAGGTGACATTTGTCTTTATTAAAACATGAATTTTTCTGAATGACTCTCAGGCTGGATCTTGTGTTTCGTGCCGGTTCCTCTGTGTTTCTCTCTGGATGTTTCCTGCAGCTCCCTCGGGTCATTCCATGGGAAAAGAAACTTTTCCTGCGGCCCTGAGAGAAATCCAGCTATTTAAAGAAAACACGTCACTGCTTTGAGCTGCAGCCCAGAAACTCTCCCTTCTTCTTTCCATCGTGCAGCTTTCCCTTTCCCCTCTTCCTGCTCTGTACTTGTTGCACAGCAGCGTTTGCCTTCCACGCAGACTCTTTGAAAGTCGTGTAAAAACAGCAGAATAAAAACTCTCTTTGTGTTTGCGTGCGCCGTGCAGACATGACACATCTTACAAGTCGTGCACAACTTGTGTGGAGCAGCTCTGTGGCTGAACGTCAGCAGGGCTTCGTCTTGGAAAAGCGGCTGCGGCGTGACATTGCAGAGCCTCAGTCTCCTTTCTGTGTGTCACATGTGGATGAGAGGATGAGTGCATGGAGGAGGACAGACCTCTGAGCCACAGGTATTCATTTACATCACAGCATGAATGGATATATTTTTGCATGTATGACATATTCTCGCGTTTTTCGCCGTCAACCTGTCTGGATTCATACATGCATGCTCATATCTGCATCATATTTCACCATAAACAACAGCTCGTGAGATAACCTTGAGCCCGCGCCACGCTGGAGAGACAACAGGTTCATTACGCGCGACACTGAGTGAAACAGGGAGATGGTTTGGTTTCATGTTTTTGTTCCTGAATATCTGGATCGGATTCATAATGAGCATATGTGTGTGTGTGCACGTGTGTGTGTGCGTGTGCGTGTGTGTGTGTGTGTGTGTTTTGTTTCTCTCCCCCCCTCAGTGAGAGAGCGTGCACACACACGTCAGCTCGGGGAGGGCAAAGCCTGCTTAAGATGCAGTGAATGTGACAGTCGAGCCGATAGTCCAGACTACAGCAGCAGCGTGGACGGGGAAAGGTGAGCGTGGTGGTGGTGGTGGTGGCGGTCAGGGGGGGGCACAAACATGTCAGCTCACCCAGCTCAGACGTGACGCCGACACAACAGGAGGAAAAAAACAGAAAGGAGCCGAGCTGCTTTCCAAAATACGCACGGCGGCGGCGCGGGGGGAGCGGAGAGCAGAGTGAGGTGTGCGGGAAGCGTCGCCGTTGTCTTGGGGGGGAAAGATGACAGTGGTGCCCGGAGAGAACCTGGATGAGACTGTGGCACTGGCCGCGCTGTCAGCCCAGGATGTGTACGACCCGGAGAGGGTGGAGAACCAGGAGTGCTGCGAGCGGGTGGTCATCAACATCTCCGGGCTGCGCTTCGAGACGCAGCTGAAGACGCTCGCCCAGTTCCCGTCCACTCTGCTGGGGGACCCGCGCAAGAGGATGCGCTTCTTCGACCCGCTGAGGAACGAGTACTTCTTCGACAGGAACAGACCCAGCTTCGACGCCATCCTCTACTACTACCAGTCCGGGGGGAGGCTCCGGAGACCCGTCAACGTGCCCGTGGACATTTTCCTGGAGGAGATTAAATTTTACGAACTGGGGGAGGAGTTGATCGAGAATTTCAAGGAGGATGAGGGCTTCATCAAGGAGGAAGAGCGCCCGCTGCCCGACAACGAGTTCCAGCGGCAGGTGTGGCTCCTGTTCGAGTACCCGGAGAGCTCCGGACCGGCCCGGGGGATCGCCATCGTGTCCGTGCTCGTCATCCTCATCTCCATCGTGATCTTCTGCTTGGAGACTTTGCCCGAGTTCAGAGAGGAGGCCAGAGGAGCGTTTGGAGAGCTGCAGGAGCGCGGGAACGTCACCACGCGCGTAAAGCCGAACCCGTTCACGGACCCGTTCTTCATCGTGGAGACTCTGTGCATCATCTGGTTCTCCTTCGAGCTGCTGGTCCGGTTCCTCGCGTGTCCCAGCAAACCCGCCTTCTTCAAGAACATCATGAACACGATCGACATCGTGGCCATCATGCCGTACTTCATCACGCTCGGCCTGGAGCTGGCGGAGCACCAGGGGAACGGACAGCAGGCCATGTCTCTGGCCATCCTCAGGGTCATCCGCCTGGTCCGGGTCTTCCGGATCTTCAAGCTGTCCAGACACTCCAAGGGGCTCCAGATCCTCGGGAAGACCCTGCAGGCCAGCATGCGGGAGCTGGGACTGCTCATCTTCTTCCTCTTCATCGGGGTCATCCTCTTCTCCAGCGCGGTCTACTTCGCGGAGACCGACGACCCGGACTCGGGCTTCAGCAGCATCCCGGACGCGTTCTGGTGGGCGGTGGTGTCCATGACCACGGTGGGCTACGGGGACATGTGTCCGGTCACCATCGGGGGGAAGATCGTGGGCTCCCTGTGCGCCATCGCCGGAGTGCTGACCATCGCGCTCCCGGTGCCGGTCATCGTGTCCAACTTCAACTACTTCTACCACCGGGAGACCGAGCACGAGGAGCAGCTCCAGTACACGCACGTGACGTGCGGCCAGCAGCAGCAGCCGCAGTTTGGAGAGTTCAAGAAGAGCGACAGCAAACCGTCTCTGTCCAAGTCTGACTACCTGGACAGCGACGACGCGGACTCCATCAAGTACACCAACTACAGCCCGCACAAAGCGCCGGTCCCGGCCTACACCGGGAGGCTCACCGACGTTTGACTTGGAACCCGCAAAATGACGCACGAGCGCGCGTTGAAGGGGAATGTTTGAGCGCGCGCTCCGGTTTCATTCAGACCACCAACAGCTGATGGATTACACAGAGAGCCACCTTTATCTCCACGGACTGTCTTCCATTACGCGCCATGCGTCACGGGAGCGACGAGCGGACAGCCTTTAGCCAGATGTAGCACTTTATTATTATTATTATTATTATTCATGTTTCTCTTAGTAATTTATTATTGCCACAAAAATTCAGGTTTAAAGTTTACATTTCTTTTCTGAGAGTCGACACAGGACCAACCAATCTAAATTTACACACACACACACACACACACACACACACACACACACACACACACACACACACACACACACACACACACACCTGTTGGGTGGAGCTGGTGAGCGTCACATTTGCCTGACACACGCGCCCTCCTTCACTGAAGCAGCTGCTGGTTTGTTTGTTTTTTTAATCAAACCAAGAGCGCCACCGTGTGGACGGAGCTCGGCCCTGCAGCGCTCTGCAGCTGATGCAGTTTCTATAGCAACCTTCCAGACTTTTCTGTATCTCTGCCACAGGAATGAAAGGATGCTGAAGCCGGAGAGACGAGGCCAGAAAACCACCATGTTGTGGAAGCCTCCATGTTGTTGTCAGTCTTCACAGTCAGTCCAGGCTGCCTCAGCCCAGAGACCAGGATCAACACGAAAACCCAAAACTGGATCTGATATTAGAAATCAAATCAGTCACTCAATAGTTTGTTAAATATAAAATAATTCCGATTTCAGAGCTCGATAAATGAAGCAATAAATCAGCTGATGTTTAATTATTTTAATTATCTGATGAGAAGCGACAGCAAAGCTCACTGAAACTCATTTAAATGATTTAAAATAGTAAAATGATGAAATTACATTTTATCCACTGAGAAACTGTCCAGACACGAACGGTTTTTGGCCCCTTTAGGCTTCCATACACAGACTGACTGACGTTTGTGTGATCAGCTGACCTTCAGTCAGTCGAGCTCTGATCAGTATTTCAGCTCGTGGCCTGACATCAATAATCAAAGTGATCGATCAGCAGGAACAGGTCACTTCCTGTCATTAAAGCACCTTAACTCACCTGGACGTCACGGACGAATGTTCAACCAAACCCGATCGAGAAAAAAGGAACGTTTTGACCGTGAAGGTCACATGATCGCCGTCCTGTTGGATTATGAGCTGATGGGTGGAGGCCATGATGGAGGCGACCAGCTGATCCATAACACCGGAGCGACGGTCACACAGAGAGGTGAGTCCAAGTTCATTCATTAAGATCTGTCCAATCAAACGCTTCCTCTCTTCCTTCCTGTTCATGGGACTTTAAAGCTGCACTAATTGATCGTTGGCCACTAGAGGGCGACACGTGGCTAACGATCAATTAGTGCAGCTTTAAAGGTGAACGAAACTGTTTGAGGTCAGGTGACCTTTAAGTTTGAAGTCTGACATCGTCTCCATGACTGAACTCATTCACCTGTTTACAGGTAACAATGTTCTGATTCCACCTGTCACACAGTCTGACTCTGTGAATCGATCAGATCAAAGATAAATATTCATGAATATTCATGAATATTCATGAATACTTTTAATAACAGACGTACAGACAGACGACAGGAACACGTGACATCATAAAACATGTTGTGCTGTCAGCTGCAGTACAGATGTGAGCCTGCAGGTGGCAGCAGCTCCCTCAGACACACGGGTCAGAATCAGAACTCTGCTTGGTGTCGGATCAGGATGTCCTCTGCACACCTGGCATGTGTTTTATTTGGCCAGAAGTCTGTGGACACCCTAAGCCTCCAGTTCCAGTCTGATTCTTAATAATCAGAACTTCGTTTGGATCAGGGTAACGCTGAAGATGCAGGATGACATCACACAGACTGTCCAATCAGTGTGTAGATGTATTATTAAAAACAGAAACAGACGTTAGAGTCAGTCAGGTGAGCGTCTGACCTGAACCTTCCTCAGATCAGCTGATCTCACTAACGAGGACAGGTGGATGAAATGAACCTCGTTAAGCTTCTGACACACACACACACACACACACACACACACACACACACACACACACAGTATTGTTAGATTGTAGGTGTGCCTAATAAAGAGGCCGCTCAGTGTTTATTCACACACACTCATCAGACTCGTGGTGTCAAATCAGCTGTTTTACCAATCTGCAGGTGTTTCCATTATTTTGTCCACCCTGTTTATTCACATTAATGAGGACAAAAACTACGGAGGCCCAGAGGCGGTCGGTGTGTGTGGGTGTGTGTGGGCGTGTGTTCAGGGTTCAGTTGCTCCGTCATGTGACTCGTTGGTTCAGGTCAAAGGTCGTCGTTATTTAAAGACGTGTGTGGACGACGGCCACGAGACCTCCGAGCAGAGCGACGTTCAACATCAGCAGCTGCTGAGCTGTTTGTCGCCATAGTGACGGGACCACAGCATCCACACAACCTCCACACAACGTCCACACAACCTCCACTCTGCTGTCCGCCTGATGAAAATGTCTGAATCCGTCTTTTTGTGCACAGACATGTTTTAATGACTGTGTTACCATAGCAACAGGGGATACTGACTCCTGATTGGCTGTAGGGGGGTTTGCATTGCTTCCTGTCAGGAGGAGTTGCTGCGAGGAGACAGCGCCGCCTGCTGGTTGGAGGTTCGACAGGCATCACATGATTTTTCTGACCTTCAGTCTGTTTCACTGATTCTGCTCGTGACGTTAATGTCACAGCTGCCTGCAGGCCAACATCAGGAGTATGTAAATATATGAAGACATTTACATATTCAGAATCAGAGCACCACGTTAGTCTGAGGAGCGTCACATGACGTGTTCAGGATCAGACTCCTCCTCACTCTGTAAACACTCCTGAAGCAGCGCGGGATCATGGGAGTTGTTGTCTTCACTGTTAAACAATCATTATCGCAGAGGTCTGGTGCTTTTAGACATTTTGACGCCGGGTAAGATTGGGTCGAGTTTGGGTCTGGTTCAAGGTTCAAGGTCTGGATCGGGTCCAGCCCCAGGTCAGGGTCAGATTACGGTCTGCAGTGTTATAAACACGATAAACTAAGAGGAACTCAGCCTGTGTCGTCCATTATCTTCTAATAACTGCACAGGCGCCTCTGGATTATTGTTTTGGTGTTTTGGTGTTTTGGTGCCGTCTGGAAGATTACAGAAAACCTGCTGGACCAATTTTCATGTCAGCTGGTGGGGAGGTGTAGCATGAGGCGAGGAAGAGAGTGAAGCCGATATATGAAGTATTTATTATGAGGTCACAGTGACGTGCACTTCACCACGGTGCAGCACGCCACGTGATGCTCCATGCATGCACCGCCACATTCATCTGCATCACTTCAACTATGAGCTGATCACAAGCCGGACTCTTCACTCCAAACCAAAGACCTCCATGTCTGCTGGAGTAAACAGGAAGTGACGGCAGCTGGTCTGTCCTGTCCTTGACTGTGCTTCCTCAGCATGTGACTGTGGTGATGATGATGATGATGATGATGATGATGATGATGGTGATGATGGCCTGGAGTGTGTGTGTGTGTGTGTGTGTGTGGGTGAGACTGGGAAAGGAAAAAGATGTGAGCGTGCTCTGTCTGTCACAGAGACTCTGAGCGTGTCAGGACAACATTCACTTACAGATTTCACTGTGTTTGCTTCAAGTTTCCATCAACGACTAACTGTCTCAGTTTTACAAGTTTCCTGAGCTCAGACGAGAGGAAGCAGAAGAACAATCTGAACAGATCAAACAAGTTTCTTTTTGTTTTCCAGGAGAAGAACGATGAGCCTCCATCCTGCTTCCCCTCACTGCGCCTCGTCGAACCAAAAGACTCCCACATCTCCTCCTCCTCCTCCTCCTCCTCCTCCTCCTGCTCCTCCTCCTCCTGCTCCTCCTCCTCCTCCTCCTCCTCCTCCTCCTGCTCCTCCTCCTCCTGCTCCTCCTCCTCCTCCTCCTCCTCCTCCTCCTCCTCTTTCTCGTCCTGGTGAAGGTGAAACAAACTCTGGATACAAACACTGACACGAGAACACGGAGCTGAGACGCCTTTCCATTGCAGCAGGACAGATTTTTGCAGGGAGCACGGCGACAGTCGGACTCTGAGGTACGACACACGTTACTTGAATCATCCGCTACGTAAATATTTACATGTCTGCTGGCTGACGGAGTCCTCCGCGTACTCATGAATAGATGTTTTTTGGGAGATCTTGTTGTAGAGAAATAAAAAGTCTTGTCTGTACGTTGCATATCATATTCAAACCAAAACATATTATTGCATGCTTGGAAAGTAGAGCATGTAAAGAGACGAAGAGTTCGACTCACCCGGTGACATGGGAACAACGACGACGACGACGACGACGACGGCTCATCGATAAAGTTAATTCAGATAATTCTGTTGGATGGTGGAGGAAGTTCTAAATCTATATTTTTGAAAGTATCATACTGTAGATGTTTTATATGGAGAGGAATCGGTTAACCTCGGGAATTATTTTGTAGGTTTTTAACATTTTTGCTAATGTGTTCGAATTAATTTGTTATTCATTCTTTTTTTGCCTTTGTAAAAACAAAGCGGCTCCTGAGGGCGACGCCTGAAAACAGAAAAACTTCCCCGATGAGAATGTTTGTGTGCAAAGCCTAAAAACAAAAAGGAAAAATGCATTTATCGCAAACATTTGACATCCGGTTTTCTTTGAATGTTTCTGGTTGTGTTCTTTTATGTTGATCTAAATGCTGTATATCTGTTATAACATCTACCTCAGTGTCCGCTCATTTACGACAGAAGCTTTAACACCTGAATGACGTCGGTGTCCGTCCATTGAATAAACCCAGACGCTCTGTAAACTGCCATTTCATAACTTAGAGAGGAAATGTAAACAAAGCCACGTTAATGAATTCATTAATTAGAGGTCAGTCTATGAAGCCAGTCTTGGCCTTTTAATTAAATATCAGATGTCGTCCAGTCTAGTTACAGCTCGGAGCTCGGCATCACGATTTTCTTTGCACATTTTTAATTTATTTGTGAAACTGAAGTTTGTGTGAAGGAGCGAGTGTGACTGCTGATTTCAGGGCAGAGGAGAATGAATGGAGCCAGTCAGCCTGTCTTAAAAACTGCTAAACCTAAAACAGTTTTAGGTTTTCACGAGAATCAAATTTATTTATGTTAATGATTAAAGTTCAACCCCTACAGTATAAATTTAATCCCCAGATTCAGATCAGAAGATCAGGTCTAGCCTAGCTAGAAAGAACATAGCTGCTGATGTCTCATCTGGACAAAGACACGTGTCCCCATCGAACCCTCGGCCTGGTCCTGCTGATGAGCTGTGACGAGGCGTTAGTTAATATATTCCACATAAAACAATAATAAATGCGAGTGCAGCAGATCTAACACGTATTTAACCGTCACTTGACGTTGGCGTTCGGTTCAGGCTCGTCACCAAATTCTCTCATTTCATGCAAAAATCAAAAAGCAATAGTGTGTGTGAGCGATTCCTGCAATGTGGAAGCAAAATGCATTTTTTGATTTCTTTCTTTCCTTTTGTTTGTTTTTTAAGTTCCACTTCTTGTTGTTTATTTTGGATCTTCAGTTTGTCTATTTTTGATAAAATAAATCGAATTAATCTTGATCAGTTTCGACCTTCATGTGTTTCACACACGTGTGTCATTTTCTGTTTCTTTCTCATGCATCATAAACATTTCCACATGATGCTGCTGGGTTTACAGTGTGTGTGTGTGTGTGTGTGTGTGTGTGTGTTCCTTCTTTAGCGTCTTTAAAGTCCAACTGAAACTATGAAGTCTGCTTGTTATCTAAGTTACAAACAGGAACACACTTCCTGTCTCTGAGGTCCAACAACAACAATCCTCCACGACACAAAGAACACCGCTAACTTCAGTTTGAGCTGGACAGTTCATTAGCTTACAGTGCATATACAAGCAGCTGCAGCACTCTGCCAAACACAGACAGGAGAACTAATTATGTTACTTATTATTTATTTTTTAGATGATTTCTGTTGAAGTTCAACCTGTGCGTCTAAATTAAGCAGAACACAGAACTTCTGCTCATGTTGTGATGAAACATTTGTCTCATCACTTTCTTCCATTTCTGACACTAATAATAAAGTAATAAACCAAAAGAGAGCTGCCGTCATCAGAGCAGTGAAACTCAAACAGAAGGAATCAGACTCAAAATATTAACGTTCATCATATTTTTCATGTTGTGTGCTTCCATATGCTGAAGATTAGAGTCCGTGTTGTTTGAAGGAAATATAGAAAATAAATGTCCTTTTGTTAAAATATGAAAGTTTAAATCCTGAAAGGTTTGTTGGGACTCAGTTTGAAGCAAAGTGCTTGATTCTGCATCGGCTATTTATCCGTGACTTTGTAAAAAAGAAAGAGTAAAAAGAATTGTTGATATTTCAACTGACATGTGACAATTTGAAAGAATCATCGAGGAGTCGAGGGTAAAAAAGAACTGCTGTCTCTCCCAGTTTGAAACCAAATCACATCATCGCTCACGTCTGCAGAGTTTTAAAATGTCGTGATGTGAAACGCTTCATAGATTCAGCTGAATATTAACTGCAGACAGAAAACCAGCGTAGGTGACTTAGAAACATGCAGTAACCACAGTTATTCATCAATAAGCAATAATGCATGAAAAGTACAACATCGTCTGCAAAGATGAGTTGCCTGTTTGTTCATATCTGTGCATACAAAGTTAATAGTGCCTTAATCATAACCTGATTCAGTTAATAAGCCTGTCAAATGCATCTGAAGTACCATAGAAGAAGAAAGTGTGTATTTATAGTAGCACTGTAGGGATGCGCATAGAAATAATGTATTAAAAATTAATGTATTGAATGTACAGTAAGTAGTCTTCCTGGTTGGTGTTGTGAGAGGAAACAAATCTGAAAAAAGAATAAAGTTGATCTTTTCTGTGGAAGCTCAAATTAAACGAGACTGCTGATATTTTTAGATATTAAATTCTTGTTTTGTTTCACATCATTTAAAGTTGTTATTGAATTAAAATCTCCATTTTTTTGCACACAAGACAGAAAAACTTTTCTCTGAATAATTATCTGATAATTTGGACGCCACAAAAACGCACTGTGATGTAACGAGAGGAGAAATGAATACAATGAATGAAAAAGGTTATTATATTATTATTATTATTATTTCTGTTTAGGCCGGATGCTAAACAATGTCCAGTGTCAGTATGTGATGATAACTCTGAAGGTTCAGACTACAGAGAAATCACATGAAGACACATTTTCTGTTTGAAATGTCCCAAACTAACTTTGTGTTTTACAGTTAAGATAAATGAAGTGTGGATGTTTAACTTGAAATCATTTTTCATGTTTTGTCCACGAGGCTCGTGTGAAAGGCTGCGATGACGTGACTGATTTTCCATCAGGAGACGTCTTTAAACTTTTTTTGTACTTCAGGTTCAAAAGCATCTTTTTAAAAACGCTGTTAAACTCAGAACCAGGCTGAGATCAGAAGAAGAATCAAAGCATGAGTGTTACCAAATGTCTCCATGTACCTGAGGTGGGTCGTGTGCATTGACGGACTGAGCTGTGTGTTCGTCTCATGGTGTTTTCCTGCTTCAGCCGATACGACAAAAAAAAAGAAGAAACAGCTTCAGATTTGTGTCTTCAGATGTCTGATTTTTGTTGCTGTGTTTCTCTGTGCGGCAGGTAAAAAGTCTTCATGATGTGATATCTGGGATGGTACATGCTGTATATGCACAACAGAGTCATTCTGAATAGTTGTGACGATGTTTAATGTGGCCTTTTCTTTCTCTTCAATGTTCTGCAATGTTGTAAATGATCTGTAAAATATGATATAATGTATATTAACGAGGCTTTATGTTTATACCACCTCTGTTTAATAAATAAATGAACCGTGCTAACTCGATGACACGCCGCCTGCTTTAAGCCACACACACACACACACACACACACACACAGACGATGTTTCGTGGCTGCACTGAAGTCGGATCACATTCAGACTTCTGGACTCTGGTTTGCAGAGTGTGGATGCAGCAGACGGAGCTAATGCTACTCCACCCTCAAAAGTAAAGAGCTGCAGGCAGCGATGCATCACAGCTGATCTGAAGTCAGACCATTAGCAGCAAACGCTGCATCAGCAGTGATTGTTGAAACCTCTCAGCCAGTCATGCTTTCATCAGTAACATGTGAGAGCCGCGTTGATCTTCTCGTCTAAACTCCTCGAAGATGCATCGCTGCACTTCTTGTTCCTTCGATCAGTCAAAGATTTGAATCGGCTCTCTGAGCGACTGAACGGGCGGCTGAGCTCTCTTTGTGCTCCGGCCGGTCCACGTTAATAATTGATCCGTCAGTCGTGGTTTCACTTCTTCTCTCTGCTGTGAGTCGAGAGAACGATGTGTGTGCACGGCGTGTGAGCACGCTCCTCGTGACCTGCGTGAATCAGTGCAGAGGGCCGCAGTCTTCTTCTGCTGACACACTTCAGATGTTCAGGTGGATTCTGTTCAGACGATCACCTTCAGACACTCAGCAAGCTTCACCGTGAACAGGAAGTTCAGACAGCCACATTACCCAGAGATCCCCGGGGCTCGGCTGCTCAGGAAGCCTTTCGTTAGCTGGGACACAGCGCTCCTCCTGCAGGAAGTATCCAGATTACTCTGAGTTAGCTAATGTTAGCTCAGTGTTTGTGTCACAGGACCACCAGGAAGAAGAAGGACACATTATGTGTGTTAACATTAGCATTAGCACATTTAAGACCAGAACAAACCAGCGAGGTCACAGCAGGTTACTTTATGTTTGTCACTGAGGATGTTTGCAGTGAAACATGAAATCTGAGGGTCGACTCGTCTCCACACAAACTGCACGTTTCTTTTGTTTTTATAATTCTCTGGGTCGTACCATCAGTGAGAGGAGCCACATGGAGGGGGACGCAGGAAAATCCAACACACACACACACACACACACACACACACAGCAGTGTGAGCTCATATCCAGCTTCAGTGTATCGCGCTGACACAGGAACCCCTCCTGCACGCTCAGTGGTTCAGACCAGAAGACCCTCAGCAGAAATAGACTGCAGAATCCCTCAAAGAAAGACGAGCAGTCTATAAATAGCTCACACACACACACACACACACACACGAACATGAACATGATGCATGCTGGGATTCCCTGAAGGTTGCTTTTGGTTTTAACATTTACATCTTTATGTGACGAAGCTTCAGATAATAATAATAATAATAATAATACAGATATATTAATTAACTATATTTGTGCAGACATTCAGTGATGACATGAACGGCATGTCAATATTATGTTGTCAAATTATTGTTTCCATAGTTACATAACCACACGTATTCCATACAAAATATTTAAGGTGGAGTCACTACGTCCAGGTTTTAGACAGTCTGCGGGGACGTCACAGAGACTACGTCCAGGTTTTAGACAGTCTGCGGGGACGTCTCAGAGACTACGTCCAGGTTTTAGACAGTCTGCGGGGACGTCACAGAGACTACGTCCAGGTTTTAGACAGTCTGCGGGGACGTCTCAGAGACTACATCCAGGTTTTAGACAGTCTGCGGGGACGTCACAGAGACTACGTCCAGGTTTTAGACAGTCTGCGGGGACGTCTCAGAGACTACGTCCAGGTTTTAGACAGTCTGCGGGGACGTCTCAGAGACTACATCCAGGTTTTAGACAGTCTGCGGGGACGTCACAGAGACTACGTCCAGGTTTTAGACAGTCTGCGGGGACGTCTCAGAGACTACGTCCAGGTTTTAGACAGTCTGCGTCTCAGAGACTACGTCCAGGTTTTAGACAGTCTGCGGGGACGTCTCAGAGACTACGTCCAGGTTTTAGACAGTCTGTCTCTGATGTGTCTCCTGGATGAGGACCGGTTGTCTCTGGACTCTCTGACCTGTTGGTGCTGTATGATTCGTGCACATTGTTACAGCCATTAAATGAATAAAAACAGTTCCTCGTGTCTTCATGTCAGCGTGGTCACACGTGGCTGGGTGCAGGCTGCTCTCAGCAGCAGCTGCAGGAAGGACTTATGAATGTACCGAGCAGCCTCCGTCCTCATTCGTAAACACAGGATGCTTATATAATGCCTATGCAGATCCCCCACCTCTTTCTCCTCAGTTATTTATAAGTCCGGTAGCATGCGGGAGGAGAGCGTGGCCAATTCATGCCGTGCCCTTCAAGACCAACATATGGCCCTCAGGGAGCTGCTGGGCCGACTTCAGGGAGCTAATTTTAGAGTCACGTCATGGGAGAGCCAGAGAGGAGAGAGGGAGGCGAAGTGACAGGACGGGGGAGGGGAAGGATAACGGACACAGAGCGCTGCAGATGATGATGAGGATGATGATGATGGAGGCCATGTGAAGTAAACATTGATGTCATGACGTCCATGTTTGACCATGAGAGCAGAAAAGACAGTTTGTACTGACCAGAGTCCTACAGAGGGAGCAGGTCCAACCCAGGACAGGACCACACGCATGAAACCGTCAAACCTGAACAGAGCTACAAGATGTATGCAAAAATAATAAACAACTGTTTTAGTCTCTATAGCTAATTTCCCTGTTCATGACAACTGAGTCACAGAGACTACATCCAGGTTTTAGACAGTCTGCGGGGACGTCACAGAGACTACATCCAGGTTTTAGACAGTCTGCAGGGACGTCTTAGAGACTACGTCCAGGTTTTAGACAGTCTGCGGGGACGTCACAGAGACTACATCCAGGTTTTAGACAGTCTGCAGGGACGTCTTAGAGACTACGTCCAGGTTTTAGACAGTCTGCGGGGACGTCACAGAGACTACATCCAGGTTTTAGACAGTCTGCAGGGACGTCTTAGAGACTACGTCCAGGTTTTAGACAGTCTGCGGGGACGTCACAGAGACTACATCCAGGTTTTAGACAGTCTGCAGGGACGTCTTAGAGACTACGTCCAGGTTTTAGACAGTCTGCGGGGACGTCACAGAGACTACATCCAGGTTTTAGACAGTCTGCAGGGACGTCTTAGAGACTACGTCCAGGTTTTAGACAGTCTGCGGGGACGTCACAGAGACTACATCCAGGTTTTAGACAGTCTGCAGGGACGTCTTAGAGACTACGTCCAGGTTTTAGACAGTCTGCGGGGACATCACAGAGACTACGTCCAGGTTTTAGACAGTCTGCGGGACGTCTCAGAGACTACGTCCAGGTTTTAGACAGTCTGCAGGGACGTCACAGAGACTACGTCCAGGTTTTAGACAGTCTGCAGGGACGTCACAGAGACTACGTCCAGGTTTTAGACAGTCTGCGGGGACGTCACAGAGACTACGTCCAGGTTTTAGACAGTCTGCGGGGACGTCACACGGTTCAGATCATTTATGATCTGTCAGTGTAAACACAGAAACATCAGCTGACCACGTCGATGTCCAAACGGCGGTCCCATCATCATAACGTTGACCTGAATTGGACACGTCGTCAATGAGCTGATCAATACGAACACTTGACACGCAGCGAGTCGCAGCGTGGGCTGACACGCTGATGCTGGAGGAGTCGAACTGTCAGGTTTGACAACTGATCAGTGACTTCAGATGACTGCGAGCCCGAGGACAGACGGCAGAGAAAAGGTCCGTCAATGCAACAGACGTGCAGTGAAGGGAGGTTAATTATGAACATATGAAAACATACAGCAGGCGGCGAGGTAGATTTCCTTCATAAGAACAAACCAGAGGACAACCTGCAGGAAGTGGACAGACTGACAAAGAGCTGCATGAATAAATGATGACGTGATACAAGAAGTACAGCAGCAGGAGGACGGAGACAGTTCCCACAACACGAAGACCAGCATGACGAACAGGGCCAGTCTCAGGGCCGCAGACTAAAACCTGGACATAGTCTCTGTGACGTCCCCGCAGACTGTCTAAAACCTGGACGTAGTCTCTGTGACGTCCCCGCAGACTGTCTAAAACCTGGATGTAGTCTCTGTGACGTCCCCGCAGACTGTCTAAAACCTGGACGTAGTCTCTGTGACGTCCCCGCAGACTGTCTAAAACCTGGACGTAGTCTCTGAGATGTCCCCGCAGACTGTCTAAAACCTGGACGTAGTCTCTGTGACGTCCCCGCAGACTGTCTAAAACCTGGACGTAGTCTCTGTGACGTCCCCGCAGACTGTCTAAAACCTGGACGTAGTCTCTGTGACGTCCCCGCAGACTGTCTAAAACCTGGACGTAGTCTCTGTGACGTCCCCGCAGACTGTCTAAAACCTGGACGTAGTCTCTGTGACGATCAGTTATATTTGCATCATGACCTTGTTCGAGATGTCCTGATGTAGCTTTAGCATTTTTCTCTCCAGCAGCACATCAACATTCGATTTTTCACCACCTTCTCTCTCCTCTGTCTCTCGGCTCAGGAGAGAGAGATAAGAGGGATGTAGGATGAGACGATGGCTGTGAGAGAGTAAAAGCAGAGGGGGAGGATGGAGAGAGCGATGAAGAGCGCCCTGTGGAAGAAGAGGAAGGCTTAATGAGTACGTTGCCCCTGATTCGGGCACGAGCACGAGGCAGGATGACAGGACTGTGTGCTGCCACGGGGGATGCAGCGTCGGCCTGCATGAAGCAGAGGCCTCCCTCCTCCTCCTCCTCCTCCTCCTCCTCCTCCTCCTCCTCCTCCTCCTCCTCCCTCCTCCTCCTCCTCCTCCTCCTCCTCCTCCTCCTCCTCCTCCTCCTCCCTCCTCCTCTCCCTCCTCCTCCTCCCTCCTCCTCCTCCTCCTCCTCCCTCCTCCTCCTCCTCCTCCTCCTCCTCCCTCCTCCTCCTCCTCCTCCTCCCTCCTCCCTCCTCCTCCTCCTCCTCCTCACATGAAGCACAGAGTGCACAGCAGGCTTCGGCCTAAAGACAACTGAAGGCTTCACCTTACCCACCACAATCTAATGTTAGCTCAGTTTGGTAGCTGGACTGTTAGCTTAGACTGTTAGCATATGTCATGTTGAATGCAGGCAGGGAGTGCAGCTAGTGTCGTGCCAGAATATGAGCTGGGCAAGCTTTAGCAATGTAACCAGGCTCAGCAGCTTCTATGGACATGATGGCAGAGGAGAGAGTGAAGAGGACGCTGACGGAGGAAGCTAAGCAGAGAAAAGGAGAGAGTGAAGACTCACTAGTTTGTAATCAGAACAAATACTCGAGTACAGCTGAACATAGCTGACAGAGGGATGAATCATCAGTTTTCACGATGGTAAATGATCAGACATCACATCAGAAGGTCTGTCACGACTAACAAGGTGTCTTCAAAATACAAGCCTGTGTGAGTGTAAATCAAGGAACTAATCCTTGTACCAATCACCGCGTCCCAGTGGAACCAGGCCTCCTGATTGGCTGAGCAGCAGACGGAGGTTAAGAGTTCAAGTGCACGTTAAACTTTCCACTTGCTTTGACGAAGGAGTTTAGGCGCTGCTCCATCTTCAGTTTCAGTTTGGTTGAAGCAGCTGTAATCCGACTCCGGGCCGGTTATAGCGGCAGCAGCCTCTCCTTTGTAACCGGCAGCCTGAACGTATCATCTGACACGAGATAAAGCAGAGGGAACGCCAAACACATGAAGTCATCAGCTGAGCTCCATCTGTGGTGTCACCGTGTGAATGTGTGTGTGTTCAGCACTATGCCAGCTTCACTCAGCTCCGTCACTTCTGCTCGTTTTCACGTGACCGTGAATCCTCCCGAAGTCACTCGAATCATTTCATTCATCTTCAAACGATTAACTATAAATCTGCCTCTGATTGGTCGACAGCTTCAGTACCTACACACAAACAGGAGACCCGGGAACGTGAGCATCATCGCACACGCTCCCGTCAGCATCCTCTTCACTCTCTTCTCCTCTGCCATCATGTCCTCAGAGGCTGCTGAGCCCGGTTACACTGCCCGCTCGCCCAGCTCTGGTTCTGGCACGACAATGGCTCCACTCTCTGCTTAGCTAACAGCAGCTAACAAACTGAGCTAACATGAGCTAACAGCAGCTAACAAACTGAGCTAACAGCAGCTAACAAACTGAGCTGACAGCAGCTAACAAACTGAGCTAACATGAGCTGACAGCAGCTAACAAACTGAGCTAACAGCAGCTAACAAACTGAGCTAACAGCAGCTGACAGCAGCTAACAAACTGAGCTAACAGCAGCTAACAAACTGAGCTAACAGCAGCTAACAGCAGCTAACAAACTGAGCTAACAGCAGCTAACAAACTGAGCTAACAGCAGCTAACAGACTGAGCTATCATGAGCTAACAGCAGCTAACAAACTGAGCTGACAGCAGCTAACAAACTGAGCTAACATGAGCTGACAGCAGCTAACAAACTGAGCTAACAGCAGCTAACAAACTGAGCTAACAGCAGCTGACAGCAGCTAACAAACTGAGCTAACAGCAGCTAACAAACTGAGCTAACAGCAGCTAACAAACTGAGCTAACATGAGCTAACAGCAGCTAACAAACTGAGCTAACAGCAGCTAACAAACTGAGCTAACAGCAGCTAACAAACTGAGCTAACAGCAGCTAACAGACTGAGCTATCATGAGCTAACAGCAGCTAACAGACTGAGCTATCATGAGCTAACAGCAGCTCAGTTTACATCATAAACTCTGTAAAGTGACCTTCATGTGAGAAACACGGCGGACATTTGTTCCCTCCATGTCAGGCTGGATTATAATCCCGCCCATGAAACCTGAGGTCAAGGTCACGGTATCATATGGATCCAGGCTCATCATCAGTCTTCACCATGCGTGCAGATCGGCTGCAGGATGTGTTAAAGGGTCGACGAGCGGCGGCTGACGGCGAGCACACACACGATGTCATGAATGAAGTGTGTTTGATGAAATGAGCACGACCATCGGCGCGTTTTCAAACTAAATTTAGTTTTTCAGGAATCCGTCACGCCGTGTCGGCGACATTTGGTCTGAGCAGCCGTGGCAGAGTCATCCAGCTGTCAGACGGTCGCGGGTGACAAACTACAAATAGAGTAACTCCATCCACTGCAGGCCACGAGGACACGAGGACTCTGGTGAAGTTTTACTTTGAAAGGCTGGACACGTCACGTCTGGTCACGCCGAGGAGGAAACACACCAACCGCACCGTGATGACGAGTTCTGTGTGTCGACCAGTTGTCTGACACCTAAAAGTTAACGTGCACAACATAAATATGTGATGTGATCGCCATCATGGCTCATGCACGAGGTGGATGATTTGCTCATCCAGCTCCGGTTCTGGCACGACACTGCTCCGCCTCGATCAGCGTCTGATGTGTGTTTGTGCTTAAAGACTCAGACTCGTGTCGACCTCCATCTTGTAACGCGCTGCTCTGGTTTATGATCATGTGATCACGATTCTCATGTTTGTCCTGACTCCAGCTCGGCCTCCATCAGGTCCACGCAGACGCCGCTGTGAGGTGGAGGAAGCTCTACCTGTGATCAGGTCATGTGATATCAGAGATTTGTCTTCTCAGACTAACACTGTCCACATTAAGCTGCTGCAGACAGTCCAACTTGAACCGGTCTCATCTCAGGTTAGTTCTTTTTAACTCTGAGTCTTTAACAGAGACGTGGATGAAGTTAAACCTCAGAGCGAGTCGACTTCCAGATTTTATACTAAATCCTTCACGTGGAGCTTAACGAGGTCGACGAGGAGATTCTTCTTCTTCAGGATGTGAAGTCACCTGACCTCAGTTCAGTTTTTACACATTTTAAACATGTGAAAAATGAAAAGTTTCATAATTCAGATCATTCGCAGCTCGTCAAACTTCTGTTAGTGTTTAAAGTTTTGATGTCATGTTTGTAATCATGACTCATCAGATTTGTAATTTTAAAATCTTTATTTGGATTTTGAATCTTAATCTGTTGTTTTAATCCGTATCACTTATTGATTATCTGCAGATTACATGTTTTAACTGAGGACTTGCTGGTGTCTCCCTGTCGCCATGGCAACACCGGGATATTTACACCAACATGCGGGCCTGACTGTCGCAAACAGAGCTCACAGCGGCCAATGATGGGAGCCGCAGATTCCTGCAGTCAGAGCTCAGACTGGACCTGCTGCCATCATCACACCGACACCGGGCAGCATCCTGCAGAACTTTGTGCCGTCGAGTCCGGACCGGCTGCTGCTGCTCGGTACCGGAGCTGCAGATACTGTAGAGCTCAACTGTGTTTTACAGTCTGTCTGCATTGCGTCGAAACCCCCTCCTCTCCTCTCCTCTCCTCTCTCTCTCCCTCCCTCTCTCTCCTCTCTCTCTCTCTCTCCTCTCTCTCTCTCTCTCTCTCCTCTCCCTCTCTCTCTCTCTCTCCCTCGCTCTCTCCTCTCTCTCTCTCTCTCCCTCCCTCTCTCTCTCTCTCTCTCTCTAACCCCTCCTTCACTCACTTCTTTTTCCTCTACATGATTTCCCGCAATATGCTTCCAAAATTACCGGACACGCATCCTCAGTGTGCTGCGCCAAAGTGCGGGATCCGAACCGGCTTTTCCTCCGAACCCTCCGCGTCTCTCTCCGCTTTTTTGTACCGCATAAGAAACCCCGCACGGAGCTGTGTGTGTGTGTGTGTGTGTGTGTGTGTGTGTGTGTGTGCTGATGCTGCAGTGTGTCCAGCTCCTCTCTCCGTCGGACTGGGAGCGTGATCCAGCCTTCAGGTTTCCTCTGCTCTCCCGCAGCCTGCGTTCTTCTCCAGCATGCTTTTCTCAGATTGGCAGTCAGGATTTTTGCTGCTGAGCTGCGGTCCAAAGCCTGAAGCCTCCTCCTCCTCCTCCTCCTCTTCCTCCTCAGCCTCCTCCTGCTGCGGGCTGCTCCGGTCGACGCTGCAAACCTACACCAAGAGGATACGGATGTTAACCAAGACAACATAGTCTATTAATTTTTCAGAGATACTGTAAAACGATATCTGTATTAAAAGCTGAAGTTGGTGCTCGGGGTGAGGACGGTCCTTCATCTGCTGCTCAGCTCAGGTACGTTCTCATGGGTCATGTTCGGCTTGAAAGGTGTTTTTGTGGATCTTATGGATTTCGTTTGGTGTGAGCGGATCTGAATGTGAGTTCATGTCTGAGGTGAAGCTGCGAGTGCGCAGAGAGGGAAGCGCAGCAGGACTGCAAACTTGAATACTGATGTATGCGGTAAAAATACAGCGAATGCAGCACAGGACGGCGTGCTGTACTGCATGAGGCTGTTTTCCTGTCTGAGGTGTGAAGGCGTGAAGCTGACCGGTTTGTTTCACCCTCCTGCAGGTGGAGCAGATGAAGCTGTGCTGAGAGGAGGAAGATGTTCAGCTCGGAGACGACGACGACAACGATGATGTGGGAAACTCTGCATAGCTGCCGGCCTCAGTAGAGGCTTCATCTCTTCGACCTGCTGCTCCTCACCTTCACACCGCTTCCTCCTCCTGTCCTCCACCCGCCAGGAAGGATGACTGTGGTGTCCACAGAGAACATGGATGAAACCTCCACCCTGCCGGGACACCCGCAGGACCCCTACCCACCTGACGACGACCACGACGACCATGACTGTTGCGAGCGGGTGGTAATCAACATCTCGGGGCTGCGCTTCGAGACCCAACTCAAGACTCTGGCTCAGTTTCCGGAGACTCTCCTCGGTAACCCCAAGAAGAGGATGCGCTACTTCGACCCCTTACGAAACGAGTACTTCTTTGACCGGAACCGTCCGAGTTTTGACGCCATCTTGTATTATTACCAGTCCGGTGGAAGGCTAAGAAGACCGGTCAACGTGCCCCTGGATATGTTCTCAGAGGAGATAAAGTTTTACGAACTTGGCGTGGAGGCCATGGAGAAGTTTCGAGAGGACGAAGGATTTATCCGCGAGGAGGAGCGTCCACTGCCGGAGAAGGAGTTCCAGCGTCAGATCTGGCTCCTCTTTGAACATCCGGAGAGCTCGGGGCCCGCCCGGGGGATCGCCATCGTCTCCGTCATGGTTATTCTTATTTCAATAGTCATATTTTGTTTGGAGACTTTACCAGAACTGAAGGAGGACCCCAGTCAGCGGATTCAAACGGTGGGAAACGTCACCGTGTATTACAAACCGAATGTCCTCACGGATCCCTTCTTTGTGGTGGAGACGCTCTGCATCATCTGGTTCTCCTTTGAGTTGATAGTCCGGTTTTTCGCTTGTCCCAGCAAGGCGGCGTTCTTTAAAAACATGATGAACTCTATCGATATCGTGGCTATCATCCCGTACTTCATCACGCTCGGGACGGAGCTGGCCGACGACCAAGACAACAAGGAGGGGAAGGGAGGAGGCGAACAGGCCACGTCTCTGGCTATTCTCAGGGTAATCCGCCTGGTGAGGGTGTTCCGGATCTTTAAACTGTCCCGACATTCGAAGGGGCTCCAGATTTTGGGGCAAACTCTAAAGGCGAGCATGCGGGAGCTGGGCCTGCTCATCTTCTTCCTCTTCATCGGCGTGATTTTGTTCTCCAGCGCCGTCTACTTCGCCGAGGCCGAGGAGAAGGAGTCGTTCTTCACCAGCATCCCGGATGCTTTCTGGTGGGCCGTGGTGTCCATGACGACAGTCGGCTACGGGGACATGTACCCCGTGACCATCGGAGGGAAGATCGTGGGCTCGCTGTGCGCCATCGCGGGAGTGTTGACCATCGCGCTCCCGGTTCCCGTCATCGTCTCCAATTTCAACTACTTCTACCACCGAGAGACGGAGGGTGAGGAGCAGGCCCAGCTGCTCAACGTCAGCAACCAGAACTTGGCGTCGGACACCAACTCGAGCCGCCGCAGCTCCTCGGTGGTCAGCAAGTCGGAGTACATGGAGATAGACGAGGACATGAACAACAGCATCGATAACTTTAGGGAAGCGAACCTTAGGACTGCCAACTGCACGGCGCCGAGCCAGAACTGCGTGAATAAGGGGAAGCTGCTGACCGACGTGTGAGGCGGCGGCGCCGGCGTCCGACGCACTGCTGTAAATATTGTAGAAATATCTCCATTGGTGCATTTTATTCTTCTTTTGCATTGATTCATTCAAACGTGTGTGAAGACTCAGAGTTTAACGGCACACATGGTCAATTTATAGAAAAACGGTAGTCTCAGTTATTTGACGAGTTGTTTGGCAATAGTTCAAAGATCAGCAGGTGTCGGGGAACGTTTGATAAATTCTTTTTATGGTTTGTACCGATTGATTTCTTTATTCCCTCAAACTGACGGAGAGTCTTAGAAACAAGCCGATCGTGGATGTTCACGCAGGGACAGTCTAATAAAACAGAGCCTTGAGTTCAGCATCACAGGATATTTAAAGTGTTGGAACCAAACAAAAAGGACCAACAGTCAGGATAGAGGTAGTTATCTTCAGGTGGCATCATTGCAAACGTAGGAAGGACTTGCTGGGTATAAACTGATGGAGTGGCCCTTTAATGGTGTGACTTCACCTCTCTTTAACGCAGATCAGTTTTAGATGGACTTCATGAAGGAACTTCTGGAGTCTTCGAGGTGTTTGCACAAGAAAAAAGGCATCAAGACTTCCTGATATAAAGTTATTGAGAGTTTGAGGGAATAATTTGTAATTTGATGGCACATTTTACTTTGTCAGAAGAATTTATTGAGAAAGCTCCCCGACACCGACCAGGCTTTGTGCAATAGACTCGAAACTATCAGGATAAAAGAAAAAAAAAAAAGCCCAGCTGAGATTCGAACCCGTCCGAGGACGACGACTCGAGTGGATTACAAGCTGAAGTTCAGCCGTGTTTTGGTTTTTTTGCGGCTCATCCAGGGACATTTTTGGAAAAAACTCAACGCTCGACGTTGATCGACTTCTTTCAGGCACCTTATCAGAAACAAGCAGGAAGTGTGCCGAGCCTTGTGGAGGATTATCTGCACCGCTGCTGCTGCTACAGGCCGGCTGGAGGTTCCCTGTATGATGCCATGCAACACTCCTTTATATAGAAGCATGTGGAGACGCTCTTCTCTCTTATATCGGCATGCACAAGACGTTACCACCACCT
Organism: Nibea albiflora; assembly: GCA_014281875.1. Taxonomy (NCBI): domain Eukaryota; kingdom Metazoa; phylum Chordata; class Actinopteri; family Sciaenidae; genus Nibea; species Nibea albiflora. The sequence goes on from CM024810.1 coordinate 2,196,311, forward strand.
CATTTTTATTTTTTACATTTCTTCTTCGAGCCTCATCTTCTCCTGGAATCGCAGTTTTCTCATTTGTTTTCACCAAAAGTGCACTGGCTATTTATTATGGTTTAAGTTATTTTGAAGCATTTAGTGTTGAATGTTTAAAAGCATTAAAGGGAACAGGAACACTTCTTTCTTCGAAGATCATGGCATGTCAAAAATACTAAAGCATTATGGCCTAATTAGCTATGGTATAGCTACGTATACTCAATGCATGACTACAGTATTAAATCGCTTGCAGTTGGAGGGACGTCGGGAGCTGGAGGACGATGATGGTGAAGATTCTCCTCGTTACTGTCAAGCTAACGACAGGAAGCGGTGCATGACGGAGCTAACGCTGCTGATGGGGACAAATCTGCTGAAAAAAACAAAAAAAAAACAAAAACAAGGAACAAAAAAAGCCGGAGAGATGTCGACGATCTCTTTAAAAAAAAGACATTTCTGAAGTTACATCGTCCTTTTTGTTTCTTTGATGGATGCATGGGATCATTTTATGTGATTTGTGACCCCATTTTTTTATTTTTCCTCTTCTTGCGTTTGACTTTAAAAACCAACAAAAAAAACACTGAAGGAAAGCAGTAAGATTTAACAAATTTCATAATCTAAAATTAGTTTCTAGTGCCTTGAACCCCGTCTCATTCTAGAATTGACTAAAGTGCCTCCCGTTACAATAGAAAAGAGCTTACGATGTGCAGCTTACCTTCTCCTGCCATAAAGATGCACTACTCTCCCTGCACACCTGGAAAACAGGAGCGCTACAGACGAATACGTTTCCATAAAGATATTTGAATATATTCCTGATTCTGGGCGTCTACGTGAACGTGTTCGTCCTGGTTGATGACACAACGGCTGCAACACACGATTAGCAAACACACAAATGTTGAAGGTTCGCATGGAAAAAAGGACACGGTGTTATTCTTAAAAATGTGTCTGAATGTTGTCGTCATAGGGGTCTACGCTCGGCGCAACCAGGCAGCTAACCAAGCTAGTTGTCTTGCTTATCTCTGAATCCAATGACAGTAAACACGTGAATTAGTCTCTGGGATTAGCTGTTGAAGCTAACTATACACGGATCTACGTACAGGACAACCACAGAGCTAACCAGGCTAACTGTTAGGCTAACCGACTGGTGTTATTTGGTGTGATCCATTTAAAAGGTTTATTTAGAGACTTCATGTTAGAGTTCAGAGTTAGCTTGACACGATGACGAGAAGATGAATCTTTAAATGAGGCTCGTTGTTTATGCAGATGAAGCTGAAGCCAGTTTTAGAAACACTGAGACTCATGAAGAAACGTTGAGCGGTGCGTTCATCCACAGTTGGTGCTGTAGAGTGTTTGCAGCAGGATGAGGTGCAGTGTGTTCACGCTGATGAAGGGATGAATCAGACGTGTCCGTCCACACGCCTGCACGGCCTCAGTGTTTGAACACTCGGCTCTGACTGCACAAACATTTCAAAGGGACTCTGCAGATCTGCATCATCATCAGCAGCTCCACCTTGTTTCTCTTTTTACCAACTGCCACGGCCAAAGGCGCCCGTCGACCGCAGACTGGGCTGAACGGCGTCCTCTGGCTGCACCGAACACTGCCGCTCCGATTCCCGGGACCAAAGAGGGAAAAAAACAAAACAGAGCTGCTGAAGAAAGCTGCGAGATCTGCTCCTTTGAAATCTGAAAGCAGCGAGCCTGAAGACAGCACAGCGTTCAAGAGCTGAGGTAGAAGTAAGGGTGGCGTACAGAGGATGACTGTGACCACGGAGGAAGCAGTTTCCTCTGCAGAGCAGCGTTCATGTGAACATCACCACAGGCATTAGTCACTCTGCACGGCAGCAAAATGGCGCTGCTGCTGCTGCCGCGTTGTTTTGAGGAGAGAGCTCACGTCTGTGAGGAAGACGCCGTCTTCACTGCGGTAAAGCCTGACGGGTGTCAGGCCAAAAAATCTGGGCTGTATGTTCACCGAGCGAGACTTTCAGTCCGCAGTCTGTAAGACAGTCACAGTGACAGCTGCGAGGGATGAATCATCACTTCAAGTGTCAAACCTGAAAGATTTAATGTCTCAAAGCCTCCACGTGTCCAGATTCTCCCCGTGAGCGACGGGTAGAGTATCTAAGTGTTAATCTGTCAGATTCTATCCAAGAAAACAAACATCTCACGGCTGCATGAGAGTTCCTGATGTTAGTGCAGGGCCCTGAATGCACCATGGGTCTGAATTTAAAGCTCCGTTTGATTTTCTCTGTTTTCCTGAGTGAAAAGGCCAAAAACAAAAAAAACAGCTGAGTCATGCCAAACGCGAGCGGCGTGATCGATCACGGTCACCTTAAAGAGAGTCTACGTGACGTGAACGGTGTGTTTTAGATCCCGCGGTGTCCTTGAAGGCATCAGCAGTGTTACATGTATTTGGTTTGAGGACCGCAGGCTCGCTCATGAGCGCTGATCTCAGATCAGAAAGCAGAGCTGCTCTGACTCAGAGTTACGTAACAGTCTGCAGGTTTTTACATTTCGACAGCCGAGGAGTGAAATCTGCTGCAGACTGTTTGGACGTGAGCTGAGGCTTCGATCTCATCAGAGCTGCTGTGTTCTCCTCCTTTAAGTCCTCCACGCTCACACACACAGGTGTTTCCACCCTGAGCTGAGGGCCAATCAGTCGTCAGGACACCTGAGAGCACCTGTGTGATTGAATTCAGCCTGAGATCATGCAAAAAGGTTTCTGCTGATGTGGCAGCAATAAAACAGATTTTAGACTCAAATATTTACAATATTGTCACAGCTTCATCTCACTGTGACAGACCCGAGCAGCACAGACCCGAGCAGCACAGACACAGACCCGAGCAGCACAGACCCGAGCAGCACAGACACAGACCCGAGCAGCACAGACCCGAGCAGCACAGACACAGACCCGAGCAGCACAGACCGAGCAGCACAGACACAGACCCGAGCAGCACTGACCCGAGCAGCACAGACACAGACCCGAGCAGCACAGACCTGACGCACGGCAGCACAAACGTTTGATTCACAGTCCAGTTTTTGTCAGTGAAGTCTGATCGAATCGATTTAAACTCTGCGAGGACAGCGAGGCGGTGAAAATGTTACAATATGTAACCAACACCTGCACTGACAGGTGAGGTTCGACGTACTGCCAGCCAATCACAAAGGAGTATTTAAATGAGCTTTGTTTTAGCTTTAGACTCTGTTATATTTATGAATCCTGAAGTGTTAGATTCATAATAATCAGGATGCATTTGGAGGCTGTGCTGTGGGCACAAACGTCATCGTGCTCACATGTTGTGTTTTGTGCATGAACACATCATTTGATCAGCTGGATCAGATCTGCAGCCGCGTGTCATCGACCAGCTTCAGTTTTCATGAACTGCTGTTGAATCCCTTTAATAAAGCGAGAAAAAGAGAAACGACGACGGTGCTACGTGTGAACATGCAGCAGGTCCGAGGGAGCAAAATTAACAATTCTCACAACTTCTTTTTTTAAAGAATAAAATCACATGAAATAAAAAAAAGAACGTTCTGTATTTTTCTTGACAGCTGTTTGAAATTAGAGATTAAAAATCAGCATCAGGGTAGTTGGTCGTCTTGTGTTTAAACTTCTGTTTCTTCATATTTGTCGTGTTTTTAGGCCAAAAAAAAAAAGAAAGTTTGACACGTTTCTGCACCTGAAGGGACCAAAACACCTTTTCTAGTTTTTCATATGACCGGAGCAGCTGATCAGACGGACGATCACATGCGGAGACATTTTCTACATTCATGATTCACGTTTTAAAAACAGTCTTGACGTCTTTAATCTTTCCGTTGACGCAGTGAAGACGGTTTAAACAAACTCAGTTTTTTATGACGTGATTTTTAGTTTACAAGCTTCCAACTGCCAAAAAAACCCAAACAGTCCAAACGTTAATTTACAGACGATCACGTGATCGATCTTCAACCAGCTGCAAGCCCACAACTTTGTTCATAACTAAATATTTTAGTGTTGACTGCCGACGTGACGCAGAGTTTCTCAGCCTTTGTGTCTTTGTGTGACGCGTGCATGATCCTGTCCATGTGTCCCTTTAAAACAAACCCTGACAAATAAAATGAATCAAACACTTCAATCAGAGTCGACTGATTTTTGAAAATCTAGTTTTGTCGTTAATAAATTTTTCCCTCTTTGGATTTATGACGGCCGTTATTTCCATCGATCAACCAAGAACTGATCAGCTGGTTTCAAAGGAGATTTAAAAAAACAGATCAAAGATAAAAATCAAACAATGAAAATAATTCATTCAGACATGTTTAATCCTCTTTGTAGAAACACAGTGTGGAGTTTTGACTGCAGCTGTTTTCTATTGTTGATGACAAAGAAAAGAACGGCACGTCGTCTGAAGCTGAGAAACTCTGCGCTGCTTCACGTCATGACGTCACGACACGACTGACGGTGACGAGATTTAAATCCAAACAGGAAGTGTCGTCATGTTGCGGTGCATGAATGACCTGAGGTGCATGATCGTCTCATTCAGATGCTGTGATATATTTTTACCCATGACAAACATTAATAATAATAAAGATGATAATAATGTCACATCATTGTGTCTGTCATCTCACCGTGTCACAACCTTCAGTCATGAGCCAAAGTTTCATCTCGACCACGACGACTCAAAAAATGAAAATAATAAATGTTTGTTTCTGTTCATGAGTTCCTGCTGCAGGATGCAAACGTTTGTCATCTGTTGGTGAGGCTGTAACCTGCAAGGTTAGTCAGTCTGAGTTCATCATGTTACAATTAATAAATTTTGAAAGATACGAATGTCTTTGTTTTTTTTTACTAATGTACGAACTGATGATTAAAGAGACTCTAATGACAACTCTAAAACCTGACGTAGTCTCTGAGACGTCCCACAGACTGTCTAAAACCTGGACGTAGTCTCTGTGACGTCCCCGCAGACTGTCTAAAACCTGACATAGTCTCTGAGACGTCCCACAGACTGTCTAAAACCTGTACGTAGTCTCTGAGACGTCCCCGCAGACTGTCTAAAACCTGGACGTAGTCTCTGTGACGTCCCCGCAGACTGTCTAAAACCTGACATAGTCTCTGAGACGTCCCACAGACTGTCTAAAACCTGTACGTAGTCTCTGAGACGTCCCCGCAGACTGTCTAAAACCTGGACGTAGTCTCTGTGACGTCCCACAGACTGTCTAAAACCTGGACGTAGTCTCTGAGACGTCCCCGCAGACTGTCTAAAAACCTGGACATAGTCTCTGAGACGTCCCACAGACTGTCTAAAACCTGACATAGTCTCTGTGACGTCCCCACAGACTGTCTAAAACCTGGACGTAGTCTCTGAGACGTCCCTGCAGACTGTCTAAAACCTGGACATAGTCTCTGAGACGTCCCCGCAGACTGTCTAAAACCTGGACGTAGTCTCTGTGACGTCCCCAGCAGACTGTCTAAAACCTGACATAGTCTCTGTGACGTCCCTGCAGACTGTCTAAAACCTGGACGTAGTCTCTGAGACGTCCCCGCAGACTGTCTAAAACCTGGACGTAGTCTCTGTGACGTCCCCGCAGACTGTCTAAAACCTGGACGTAGTCTCTGAGACGTCCCCGCAGACTGTCTAAAACCTGACATAGTCTCTGAGACGTCCCTGCAGACTGTCTAAAACCTGGACGTAGTCTCTGAGACGTCCCTGCAGACTGTCTAAAACCTGACATAGTCTCTGTGACGTCCCCGCAGACTGTCTAAAACCTGGACGTAGTCTCTGTGACGTCCCCGCAGACTGTCTAAAACCTGGACGTAGTCTCTGAGACGTCCCGCAGACTGTCTAAAACCTGGACGTAGTCTCTGTGACGTCCCCGCAGACTGTCTAAAAACCTGGACGTAGTCTCTGTGACGTCCCCGCAGACTGTCTAAAAACCTGGACGTAGTCTCTGTGACGTCCCCGCAGACTGTCTAAAACCTGGACGTAGTCTACTTTTTGATAAATTTTGTCCAAAAACGTGTTTTTCTTTTAAAGATTAAAATCCACGCCTGTTCTCTGTTCATAATAATCACATTTGGTGGAGTAGCTTCAGATCATAACTTAACTTACTTCACAGGATTTTACTTCCTGTCAAAGTCAAACTCGAGGAACAAACAAATGTTGGAGCACGTTCAGGTGTGACCTCTCTAAAATAGTCCGGCATGTGAAGCAGCTCCGAGTGTCAGACGTCCTGCTGACAACATGACATGAACGTCACCGTGACAGAGACAACAGAGCAGCAACTGTTCATTAGTGCTCGTCATTAATGTGTTCTCATCTCACAGCCAAGATTCTGATGATGACGTGACGTCAGGAAGTTAAATCACGCGGCCAAGGGGAGGAACGCCGACGATGAGCCGAGCTCGTGTCGTGCCAGAACCGGAGCTGGTCAAGTGGCAATGTTGACATAAGAAGAGAAAAGGAAACATTAGGACGGAGGAGCTGACAGGAAGTGAAGGAAAGGAAACAGAGTCAAAGGATGGATGTGGAGGACGCAGCTCTTCAGCTGTGGGGACGTTAATGTCCACAAACGTCCTCCACAGTGTGAACGTTGGACTCTGAGTCAGAGATATTCTTACCGAGCTAAGAATACGACAGCTCCAACAACACACTGTGTCCTAACACACAACCACAACAAGCACTGACAGCGGATCAGAACACGGCTCCATGTGGACTGACCCACACACCGAGCAGTAAAACCTTCAGGATAATCAGATGCTCTCCGCGTCACATGACTCGGCTGAGAGACGTGACGGACTGACCAATCATAGCTTTGTCTCAGTGTGATGTCATTAGGAAGGAAGAGAAGTGAGTTAGATGTTTCTTCAGCCATCGCTTTGTTCTGCCTGTTCTTCTTCATGTGTACAGTTAAAGACCGCTCCGCTTTCCTATTGGTCAGCGTCCAGCGTGACCTCATGTCTGTCAGCTGGGCTGATGTCATGTAGACTCATAGGTTCAGTGTTTGTGCTAAGCTATGCTAACATACTGTAGATCTTCTTCTTCTTCACGTCTCCTCTGGATTTAAATCTGCTGCTTCCTCTGACGCCTCTGTTGTTTTGTTTTTGCATGAATCATACTGAGACCACTGTGTGAGTGTGTGTGTGTGTGTGTGTGTGTGTGTGTGTGTGTGTGTGTGGAGCCTGGAGCAGAGAGCATGTTAGGTTAGTGTGGGAGGACGAAGCAGAGGGAGCTCCAGAGGAGGAGGAGGAGGAGGAAGAGGAGGAGGAAGAGGAGGAGGAGGAAGAGGAGGAGGAATGTAACTGCATGGACGCTGTAGATGGAACATAGCGGCTGTTGATGGAGGCCGACGCTCGCTCGCTCTCAGTCACTGTCCGTGTCACTGCTTCACGCTGTAAATAGACTGCTGCATGAAATGTTGAGACGGACGGACGAACGTCCGGCAGACTGGATGTGTGGACAGGAGGATGGATGATGGATGGATGGATGGATGAATAGATGATGGATGGATGGATGGATGAATAGATGATGGATGGATGGATGGATGAATAGATGATGGATGGATGACGGAGTCCAACACTGGCTGAGCTGACGGGTCGAGCTCTGCTCAATTATTGAGAGCCGCTCGCTCTCTCTATTGTTGGAGTGGAAATCTGCCAGCAGGCTGATCTCACTGAAACCCGACTCACTTATTTCAAAAGACGAGAAGAAGCTCGATCACATGACGGAATCACAACCAGCTCAGCCACGTCTGATCTCCATGTAGCTAACTGAACTGACTCAGCCCGGGACGCCAGGACCCAAACCCGGCAAGAAAACCACCTCCGTCACACTGCTGGTTCAGAGGTTCTGTTGCTGTGTTCACTGTTAGACTGGACACTGCTGGTTCAGAGGTTCTGTCGCTGTGTTCACTGTTAGACTGGACACTGCCGGTTCAGAGGTTCTGTTGCTGTGTTCACTGTTAGACTGGACACTGCTGGTTCAGAGGTTCTGTTGGGTCCAGCTGTGTTCAGGTAGACGGTGTAAACAGCGCTGGTTTTGGTCGGGTGGAGATGTCAGCTTGAACACAAACAGCTGAAAATCAGCGACCTTGGAAAGCTGATGTGTGATGTGGGCTGCAAACACCCACTCACCTCCACCCACTCACCTCCACCCACTCACCTCCACCCACTCACCTCCACCCACATGCATCCACTCTCCCTCTCTTATGCAGACATACAGACACAGCTAACCTAATAGCCCGGCTGTCTCCTCGAGTTTCATTTTCCACTGCAGCGTTCCAGCTCTTACCTGAACATGCATCCATCTATTCAGGCAGAGAGGAGGAGAGCCAGGGGAACCCAGCTTAGCCCGGCCCGGCCCGGCCCGGCCCGGCCCGGCCCTTCAACACTGAACTCCAGACAGGCTGACACAGCAAAGAACAAACAGTTGGCTCATTGGGTTTCATCTCTGTCTGCTGACACAGAGCTCTGAGCGCCAACACCAGCGTCCATATGGGCTCACAGCATGAAGGGACCAGAACCAGCACCAGCTCTGCATCAGTGTGTCTGCTAATATTCCCTGTATTAATCCTGAGATGGAGGATGGTGATGATGCATCAGTAATTACTTCAGGAGACTGTAAATCACATTTACATCAGACTAACGAGACTTTGAAACGCTGAGCTTCTTTCAAACTGGACACGAGTGAACAACATTAGAATTCACACTGAACTTTACGGCCGGCTCTGCTTCAGCTGTGAGCTCACGCCGTCTTAACGTCGGAGCGTTTTGCTCCTACAAATGAGGAAACTCTGCCTGACATCGACCTCTGCTCGCTGGGCAGCGTGGTGGAAGGAGCTCCTCTTAGTCCGGTGTCCTGTTTCCTTCTTGTATCATATTAAGTTATAAAATATTCACATCTGTACTTTCTTCTCCAGCGCTGCCTCTACTGTACGAGCCGACTGTAAGAGGAGAAGAAGAGGTTAGAGTATCAAAGATCAACCACCGAGACGCATTATGAAGCTTTTAGCTTCTTTCAGCTCCTTGTTTTGTTCTTGTGGTAGATTCACGGACCGAACAGAACCTCTGAACCGGCAGTGTCCAGTCTAACAGTGAACACAGCAACAGAACCTCTGAACCAGCAGTGTCCAGTCTAACAGTAAAATGTCTACAATACCATGAAGACACTTTGTGTCAGTGTTGGACAGACACTGGAGGACAGATGGGACAGTTTGACTTCATGAAGACTTCAAACCTTTAAATGTAAATTAAAGTGGGAAGTTTAAAGGTCAGGACGTCTGACACGGAGGACAAGCAGCAACATGTTGACTTCCTCCTGTCTGCCTGCCTGCCTGTCTGTCTGCCTGTCTGTGGTTAGCAGCAGCAGTCTATCATCACCTGTCTCAGCATGTGATCGTCACATGTCTGTGAACGTGCCGTGAACTTTTTCCATGAGTCTGAACTTTACGAGTCCTCCAGCAGCTGTCTGCTGTCAGCCGAGCGGACCGGGCCAGAATCGCCTCGTCTTCATATTCACAGCGTGTTTCCACAGCGGTGTACAAGTACAACTTTGAAGTACTTTATTTTGTATTTCAAAGAGTGAGAGCATAACATATGACCCGGTTTCAGCTGCGTCCAGCTGATCACAGGTCAGTGTGGGTCAGCAGGAGGTCACAGACGTTCAGGTCAAAGCAAACGTTTCGTTCAGTGTCGTAAACTCGACAGACGGCTGCACGTTGTCTCACCTCTGACGCTGTGTCCAGCAGTGTCAGCCGGCCGGCCGCTGGCGTGCGGACAACAAGGCTAAATGATTGATACCAGACAAAGCTCTGCAAAGCAGGCCTTTAAATGATGGATGACACAGAGCTGCGTGTGTGTGTGTGTCAGCCGCTCTAACTCTTGAGTTACAAGGTGCAAAGTGCAAAACACAACAGCTGATTTTGCCACCTGAGTGTGTGTGTGTGTGTGTGTGTCTCTGGTTTGTCGTCGTTGCTTTCGTCTCTTGGGATCTTCGTCCTGCAGCGAGGTCTCCACAGGACGAGGTGGCGTGTCTTCTTCTGCAGCGTTCAGACAGAACTCAGAGTGTCAGAAAGGAAACAGTGGACAGTGTTTGAGGACGGAGCTTGTTGGACTGATGTCAGCGAGAGAGGACGGTCACCGCGTGGAGATTCAAGATGAACGTGTGGATATCTGCCCCGAGCAGAGCACAGAGGAACTGACCTTCTCCTGACTGAAGGTCAAGTCACCTGACTGTAAACTTCTCTCTCTGCCTCTTCCTGCAGCTCCTTCACAGCTCGGGAAGTTTTCTGGGTCATCGTGATCTCTGCATCAGCAGGTCTTAACCTAAAACTCTGAGCAGTCTGCAGGACTGCAAACACGGAGCAGCAGGAAGGATTGAATCCGCTCAGGTACGAGTTAGACGACGTCAGAGTTCATGTGATCCTGAAGCTGCTGGTCTGACAGCTTTAATACACAGACAGTCATTTATCACGCTACGGGGAGCGAGTGTGGATGTGGAACATCACGGGAGGACAGGAAGCTCACAGAGAGTGTCTTCACACAGAGGGGGCCATTCAGTAATCAGATTACAGTTACCAACAGATTACTGGAGTTGTTGGCGAGTGTGGAGGAAGAAGAAGAGTCTGACACAAGACTGTGACATTTCCCATCAAGGTCAAGTGATTAGGAAAGGTGGTTAGGAAAGGTGGTTAGGAAAGGTGGTTAGGAAAGGGGGTTAGGAAAGGTGGTTAGGAAAGGGGGTTAGGAAAGGGGGTTAGGAAAGGTGGTTAGGAAAGGGGGTTAGGAAAGGGGGTTAGGAAAGGTGATTAGGAAAGGTGGTTAGGAAAGGTGGTTAGGAAAGGGGGTTAGGAAAGGTGGTTAGGAAAGGGGGTTAGGAAAGGTGGTTAGGAAAGGTGGTTAGGAAAGGTGGTTAGGAAAGGTGGTTAGGAGAAGAAAAACAGGAACAGTTTTCAGTCTGTTCTGTTTCCTGTTTTATTTTGTAGTTCTACGCTGTCTTTCTAATTCCACTTCCTGCCTGTCCTGGATTCTGCAGCTGTCCCTGATCAGTTTCAGCTCCTCTCTGTCCTCTCTGTCCTCTCAGTCCTCTCTGTCCTCTCTGTCCCCTCTGTCCTCTCTGTCCCCTCTGTCCTCTCTGTCCTCTCTGTCCTCTCTGTCCCCTCTGTCCTCTCTGTCCTCTCTGTCCTCTCTGTCCTCTCAGTCCTCTCTGTCCCCTCTGTCCCCTCTGTCCTCTCTGTCCTCTCTGTCCCCTCTGTCCCCTCTGTCCTCTCTGTCCTCTCTGTCCCCTCATGTTTAGTTATTACAGTCAGTGTGTGTGTTCATACCTGTGACATGAATTTATCGTGTTTGTTCAGAGCTTTTCTTCAGAACCGAACACGCTCGTCTGTCTTCCAGACGGAGACGAACAGATCGACGTCCTGAAAACACGAAGACCGACGTTTGTGGTGTGAGTGTTAAAGCAGCTGCAGTCCTTTGATAATAATCCTTCATAACAGCACACTGTGGTTGCCCATGGACATGATTGGCAGTTATGAGAGTAACACACACACTCACACACTCGTGCAGCAGCCCTCTGGCTCCACCTTGTGGCTCCACAGCAGGGCTGCAGGTCCAAACATTAAAAACATGAAGCACACGTTCTCACATCCAAACACACGATCCATCACATCACGTCGCCGTGGGAGGGATGCTGCGCTCGCATGGAGACGAGCCCTGGCAACAGGCGAATACTACAGCGTGTCGCCATGGTAACCGGTGTGGAGATGTCAAAAAAACTGAGTGAGGGAGGAGAGGATGCTGAAACATGGAGAACAACAGCCTGAGAGGAAATGAGATGTTATGACACGGTTTGTGTTTTTACTGACGGACGACGAGATCATAAAAATAAAAACATCCGTCATTAAAAATCAGGCTGACGGAGCCTCCAGGACGTTTGCAGCACCGTTAACGTTAAATCACCGTTTTTCTGAGTCACGTCCTCCAAGTGTGACGCTTTAATGAGACATAACCAAACACACACACACACACACACACACACTGTAAAACTTTGTACAGTGTTACGGTACACAGACGTAACCGCTGTGGATTTCACAGCTGCTGAACATGGAAACAACACGGACGTTAAAAAATCTATTAAATTTCAGCATTTTACTGTAAACACGACATCGACCGACTCAATCAGACTTTCTGACCTGATTAATATTCAGAAATACAATTATACAGTCTGCGGGACGTCTCAGAGACTACGTCCAGGTTTTAGACAGTCTGCGGGACGTCTCAGAGACTACGTCCAGGTTTTAGACAGTCTGCGGGACGTCTCAGAGACTACGTCCAGGTTTTAGACAGTCTGCGGGACGTCTCAGAGACTACGTCCAGGTTTTGGTGTGATGTCAGACATACTGTCATTGTATCCAAACCGTGGGTCCTGACCCTGCTAGAGGTCACCAGGCCTCACAGGCTCGGTCCAACATTCACTGATTTCTGTGCAGATTTTTCAGTTAATGAATCTCTGCAGCTCAGGTATGGAAAGATTTAAAGATATGAACATGAGCGTCTGTTTGGACTGAACCAGATGCCTTCAGAGCACACACACACACACACACACACACACACACACACACACACACACACTGAGATGTGTGTAAACACACACCCCAGGAGAGAAACAGGAAAAGGAAGGACAGATTTTTTCAGCATGAGGGAACATCATCCTGCACACACACACACACACACACACACACACACACACACACACACACACACACACACACACACACACAGGTTTGCCCTACTATGTTTCTTACTGTGCCGGCAGCCTTCAGTCTGCATTCAGAGGTCATTATATAATTTCTGAGCCTGTTTTCACATCAGACAGCATCTGTGAAACCTCGAGGGACTCCACCCTCGCTCCACGTTAAAGAAACACCACCTTTAAATCACAGTGTGATCCCAACTGTGTCCAGCTGTACTCGAGTATTTACTCTGATTACATGACTTCACGATCATCATCCAGGTCACAGCAGCAGCTAATCTTACTGACTAGTCCAGCAGCAGTCAGCCAGCTCGGCGTCTGTCTTTCAGCCTTTTATTTCACCAAGCTCTCACCAACCACTAAAAGTCAGTCCCAGATTTACTCTTGTCCGGCGGCTTCTTGCTCGCTCACTCTCTCCTTTTCTCTTCTTAGCTTCCTCCGTCAGCGTCCTCTTCACTCTCTGCTCCTCTGCCATCATGTCCATAGAAGCTGCTGACTGCTGGACCTGAACACGTCTGTGTGTGTGTGTGTGTGTGTGTGTGTGTGTGTGCACTCTTAATACTTGGACTCTTCTAATGCGTTTCACTGTTAATACCCTCGTCTGAGAGAGCGAGCGAGGGCGTGCGACCTACACTCACAGAGAGAGAGGATCTGTCTGGATTTGGACAGCTGTCAATTAAAATCCTCGACACAATCCTGCAGCATCACACCGACGTGCTCCTGCTCAACGGCACTCCTGCAGCACACACACACCACTGATGGTGCTCCCATCTTTACCCCCACCTCCTGTGTCTGACATGCGTGTGTGTTTCGTGTGTGTGTTTTCATGCATGTGCGTGTGTGTGTTTGAGCAGGCTGAGGCTGTTGTTGTTATTTCTCCGAGGCTGTAATCCCCTCTCTCCTCCCTCTGCAGCCTCTGTAGGGTTATTGTAGCTTTGTGTGTGTGTGTGTGTGTGTGTGTGTGTGTGTGTGTGTGTGTGTGTGTGTGTGTGCGTGCGTTGTTAATATCCTCTGTAGGCTGCTGTGAACAAGCAGAGATTTTCTTTTTGTATCTGGTTATCTGGGTTCCTGAGGGTTTTTCAACACACACACACGCATGAACACACACTGGGTAGGACTTCCCCTCCTCCATCCTACCCACCTCAGTGTGTGTGTGTGTGTGTGTGTGTGCAGGGTGGAGGCTGCATGTTAAAGCTGGAGGTGTGATTCGTGACCAGCGGAGGCCGATGATTGGCCCACAGTTATTTTCCAGTTCACTTCACGCACACACATGAATGTGCTTCTGTACTTGTGAGGACCTTCTCTGTGTAACGCGACTGACTCAAATATCAGTGTGTACCATCCAGTGAACACGGCTGGACCAGAACCAGAACAGAACCTCTGAACCAGCAGTGTCCAGTCTAACAGTGAACACAGTAACAGAACCTCTGAACCGGGTTTGGCTCCTTACATGGAGGCCTCGGTTTGTGTTGCTGTTCTGTGAGGCCGTCGCTAACAGCAGCTACAGTTAAGGCCCGTGTTTAAGGAGCTGTGTGACTCTGGTCGGTTTTGTGCTTGTTTGGGTTGAAGCTCGACCTCCTCCTCTTCATCAGCACCAATCACAGATCCTCTCCCCAGCAACGCAGCCTCGACCTCATCAAAATACATACATCGTGTGTTAAATCCGCGCTCGGCTACGTTTCACGGCACTGCTTTTACAAATCCATTTAGCAGCATCTGCAGCCTTTTCTGCTCCTAATCTGTGGATGTTTTTAAGCTGCACAGGAAACTGTGACTTTAAATGAGTGGCACGCATGACGTGGTGTCCTTGATTTTTCCTGCTTGCACATGTCCTCTCCTCTCTGCGCGTTATTATGCAGGCATCTGCTGTCAAGACTTCTTAAACTCATCGCGCTGTTTCCTCCCGCTCTGCCCTCCACGCCATGCCGCCGCCCAGAGCCCACACACACACATTTAACACACACGAGGACACACACACTGATATATGATGATGGGAGGTGGGTGAAGCTCCCTCAGGTGTTGGAGAGTCTGACTCAGGCTGGCTGTCAGCTCGTCCACCAAATCTGACGTTTCACTGCTTACTGTACAAAACACACAAACAACAGCAGCCACACATTTCTAGTGTTTGACAGAGCTAGGCTAGCTGTTTCCACCCACTTCCAGTCTTTATGCTAAGCTAGCCTGAATGCAAACTTCCTTTATCGATGTAAAACTCTTATTTTGAATGTTTCTGACTTCCTGTCTCTCGTTGTGTGCCTCATGCCACAATATGTTATTACACAACCATTCGGGCGACCCGTTTGGGGGTCCTGAGCCGCAGCTTGAACCACTAATGTAGACAAACTGAGCTCAAGGTGGCTTCAGATGATCACACCGCCTCCGCCGGCACCGGTACCACGTGATGTCAAAGAAAGCCAATCATGAGACCAGAACACCTTCTTCAGTGAGGTCCAGTTCTGCTGCTCACACTGTGGACTGTTTGGGCCGTGCACAGAGGTCAGCATGTTCTGACAGCTTTCTATCAGAACCAGCATGAACTTCTTCAGCAGTTTCAGCTTGTCTGTCGAGGCTTCACTCCCCATCAGCGCATCAATGACTCAGTCACCGGTACCTTGGATCGGTGCTGAGAGCGGGAACACCCCAAACAGATGTTCTGACCCATCGTCTTGGTTCCTGTCAAACCCTGACGCTTGAGGACTAAATGCTGACCTGCTGCTCCACTGACAGGAGCCACGATAACGATGCTGATCAGCGTTTACTTCATGGCTCCTCATGGTGTGAATCCTCGCCGTGCAGCTGACTGTCTGCTCTCTGACCTTCACTCTCAGGTGAGCTGCAGCACGTCTGTTTTGTTTTTTCCAGCATGGAAAACACTTCAGAGAGGCCGTTATCAGCAGCAGCAGCTCTGAACGCTGCCTCTGTAATTAGACCAGCTAATTTGTGAGCTGCAGTCGTTACGGATGCTGGTTGTTAGTGGTTACCTGTTGTTATGGTTACCGTTTCCCTCTGTAACTGGCAACAAGACCTCAAGTACCACAGAGTGGGACTCTGCTCGGCTCTCTGTCTCCCACACACAAACACAGGTACGCCATGTGAAGCTAACCCCAGTTCATCTCATCACAAACCAGCTCAACAAGTCACAGAGACTACGTCCAGGTTTTAGACAGTCTGCGGGGACGTCACAGAGACTACGTCCAGGTTTTAGACAGTCTGCGGGGACGTCACAGAGACTACGTCCAGGTTTTAGACAGTCTGCAGGACGTCACAGAGACTACGTCCAGGTTTTCGACAGTCTGTGGGGACGTCACAGAGACTACGTCCAGGTTTTAGACAGTCTGCGGGGACGTCACAGAGACTACGTCCAGGTTTTAGACAGTCTGCAGGACGTCACAGAGACTACGTCCAGGTTTTCGACAGTCTGCGGGGACGTCACAGAGACTACATCCAGGTTTTAGACAGTTTGAAGCATGTATAACTAATAGTACTTCCATTCATAGTTCTACATGTAATTCTGCATATATTAATGTGTTTCAGTGTGTTTCAGTGTGTTTCAGTGTGTTTCAGTGTGTTTCAGTGTGTTTCAGTGTCGGTGTGCGTTCAGACTCGTTTCTCGGCGTGTTTCTGTTTTTATGTTTCATATTCTCGTCTTATATAATCTTATATAACCTCAGAGGCTCTCTGTGTGTTCAAACATCCTTAATGCACATCAATCCATTTCCTTACAGCCCGAGCACAAAGACCTGCTTCCACATGACGAGCTCCATCCACTCCTCTCTTTCACTGCTCCTCTTCTTTTTGTTGTCTTTGTGTTCGAGTCCTCCTCATGTGGACAGAGGTTCGGACCCCGGGGCCACACTCACTGCTGTTCATCCAGATGTTTCCTCGTCCTGGAAACTCGTGTTTGTCTCTGTAAAGACAGAGGTCACAGATTATTATCAATAACTTATGAATAAAAATTGTGGCAGTGTCCAGTCTAACAGTGAACACAGCAACAGAACCTCTGAACCGGCAGTGTCCAGTCTAACAGTGAACACAGCAACAGAACCTCTGAACCGGCAGTGTCCAGTCTAACAGTGAACACAGCAACAGAACCTCTGAACCGGCAGTGTCCAGTCTAACAGTGAACACAGCAACAGAACCTCTGAACCGGCAGTGTCCAGTCCAACAGTGAACACAGCAACAGAACCTCTGAACCGGCAGTGTCCAGTCTAACAGTGAACACAGCAACAGAACCTCTGAACCGGCAGTGTCCAGTCCAACAGTGAACACAGCAACAGAACCTCTGAACCGGCAGTGTCCAGTCTAACAGTGAACACAGCAACAGAACCTCTGAACCGGCAGTGTCCAGTCTAACAGTGAACACAGCAACAGAACCTCTGAACCGGCAGTGTCCAGTCTAACAGTGAACACGGCAACAGAACCTCTGAACCGGCAGTGTCCAGTCTAACAGTGAACACAGCAGTCTTCTGAGGTGTTTTCTTGCCGGGTTTGGCTCCGGGCTGAGTCAGTTCTAACTGTGTATGTATTGAGTATTAAATCAGTTCCAGTTAGAATAAAGTTCTGAAGCTGAGCCCGGACATACAGAACATGGGACACCGAGCCTGTTTCTCATCTGACGCTTTAAGCGAGCTCCATCCAAACTGTGCTCACTCTGAACATTCAAACCCTGAACTGGCCTTCACAAAGGACAGCACACACACACACACACACACTCGGAGGCTGAGTGCGTTGGTTTCTAAAAGCAGAGAAGGTGACCTATTTAAAAGGTTAGTTTCTTAGCCCCGTGGGTGGATTAGGAAAACAAAGCACGAGCACTATATTTATCCTTTTCCTTATCTAATGCTGCAGTCTCATCATGATAAGAACTATGTGCATCTCCCCGCCCCTGGATTAGTGCACTGTCCTCAGACCGCAGCCATGAATAATAACTTACTAACATCCATCCCACTGTGTGACTGGCCACTGGCAACGCTGCGATTTCACGCACTGGATACAGCCATTAGGATGTTTTTACAATAAACTTTATCGTGTTTGTCATGCGGACCACGAAACTGGAGGAGGAGACGTGGACAGTAAACGAGCAGAGAGGAGTTCAGCTCATCGTCTTTGCTTCAAACCACTTTTCTGCAGATAGTTCTCGGTGATGTGGCGTCTTACGGCTGATTTATAGTGTGTTCATGTGCAGTGACAGACTCTGTCCTGCTAATGCTAACCTTCAACTCATCCTGATGTCAAATATAATAAAAACATCCACGATTCGCCCAAACACCTGGCCAGCCAATCCCGAGCAAGGTTCAGCTGTCAATCATGATGTGACACTGTCTAAAACCTGGACGTAGCTGCTGAGCTCAGCTCCGGTTCTGGCACGACGCAGGTACTTTAAATGATCTAAATATTTGTTGTCATGAAGTTTTTGTTTTCTTTTTCATAAAATGACCAAAATTTAAATGTGCACGTGTCCAGCAGCACGCGCACTTTGTTTACATAAACCCAGAACATGAACACAGCGCGTGCCCGTCCCCAGAGACAGACAGACAGACAGACAGACAGGCGGAGATGGTGGCAGCTTGTCTCTCGTCCTCAGACACTTTCAGAGGCGGCAAACGGTCTGACAGCACTTTTGACGTCAGGAATAATCATCACAGCCTCTCTCTCTCTCTCTCTCTCTCTCTCTCTCTCTCTCTCTCTCTCTCTCTCTCTCTCTCTCTCTCTCTCTCTCATCCGGGTCCTCCTCTCTCCTCTTCTGGTCTCACTCCATCCAGCTGAGCCTGAAACGGCAGCAGCACTCCCGTATGAAGGCAGGCAGAGAGGACCGGCCGTGATCCGACCCGCTCTCCATCTGTTGAACTTTTCTTCAGAGGATGTTCGCGCCGCGGATCAACAAGTCTGTGATGTTCTGCACACATTAACTGTGAATGGCTGCGGAATGGAGATAGCCTTGGTGAGCTTTGAGAACGGAGGCGCCAAAGGGAGCGGTGGAGGAGGAGGAGGAGGCAACAATGCCGAGGAGAGCTGCCGGAACGCGCTGGATGTGCCTCAGCCGGGCTTCGTTCAAACTGGACTTGGTGAGGACTACGGTAAGGAGCTGAACACCCGAGGGAGTCCTCCTCCTCATCATCATCATCCTCCTCATCAGCAGCATCATCATCAGCAGCAGAGCTCGTGGAAAATCAACGACATGAACAACACCTTCAGCTGCAGCGAGAACGCCATGGATGCGCTTTTACGCGCGGACCACAGTCCTCACCTGTTCGACGAGGACCTGCTGGACATGGACATGGACACGGAGAGCAACGAGAGGGTGCTCATCAACATAGCCGGGCTGAGGTACGAGACCCAGCTGGGCACCCTGAACCAGTTCCCTGATACTTTACTCGGAGATCCCGCCAAGAGGATCAAATACTTCGACCCGCTCCGGAACGAGTACTTCTTCGACCGGAACCGGCCGAGCTTTGACGGGATTCTGTACTTTTATCAGTCCGGAGGGAAGATCCGGAGACCTGTCAACGTGTCCATCGACGTGTTCGCGGATGAGATCCGGTTCTATCAGCTGGGCGAGGAGGCCATGGAGCGGTTCCGAGAGGATGAGGGCTTCATCAAGGAGGAGGAGAAGCCGCTGCCCCAGAACGAGTTCCAGAAGCAGGTCTGGCTCATCTTCGAGTATCCGGAGAGCTCGAGCCCGGCTCGGGGCATCGCCATCGTGTCCGTGATCGTCATCACCATCTCCATCATCACCTTCTGCCTGGAGACGCTGCCGGAGTTCAGGGACGAGAGGGAGCTGCCGGTCACCAGCCGGCCGGACAACAGCACCGCGCCCCGGCCGTCCCTCACCTTCACCGACCCCTTCTTCATCATCGAGACCACGTGCGTCATCTGGTTCACCTTCGAGCTGTTCGTGCGCTTCTTCGCGTGTCCCAGCAAGTCCGAGTTCTCCAAGACCATCATGAACATCATCGACATCATGTCCATCATGCCTTACTTCATCACCGTGGGCACGGAGCTGGCGGAGCAGCAGGGCCAGGAGCACCAGAACGGGCAGCAGGCCATGTCTCTGGCCATCCTGAGGGTCATCCGCCTGGTGCGGGTCTTCCGGATCTTCAAGCTCTCCAGACACTCCAAGGGGCTCCAGATCCTGGGCCAGACTCTCAAGGCCAGCATGCGGGAGCTGGGCCTGCTCATCTTCTTCCTCTTCATCGGAGTCATCCTCTTCTCCAGCGCCGTGTACTTCGCGGAGGCGGACGAGCCCGAGTCTCACTTCTCCAGCATCCCCGACGCCTTCTGGTGGGCCGTGGTCACCATGACAACCGTCGGCTACGGCGACATGAGGCCGGTGACGGTCGGCGGGAAGATCGTGGGCTCCCTGTGCGCCATCGCCGGCGTGCTCACCATCGCGCTCCCGGTGCCGGTCATCGTGTCCAACTTCAACTACTTCTACCACCGGGAGACGGATCAGGACCAGTCCTCCCTGAAGGACGAGCCGAACAGCGGCCGAACCAGCCCCGAACTGAAGCGCAAGGGCAGCAAAGCGTCGCAGGAGAACGCGGAGAACAACGACGCGACGGCTCCGGTGGAGAAGGCGAACATTAAAGCGAACAGCAGCTCGGACCTGAAGAGGTCTCTGTACGCCTTCTGCCTGGACACGCGGGAGACAGACCTGTAGGCCCGCACGCACGCACGCACGCACGCACTCACGCACGCACGGAGGCCAGACAAACTGTTTGTTTGTAGTTGTGTAGAATAAACTCCCGTTAATGGGTCTAAAGTGCACGCAGCAGAGGATCAACACAGGCCGAGGTCTGCATGAAAAAGCACATTTTAATCCTCCATCAGCTGGTAAGAACATCATTAGTGAACAAACCAGAGTGCACGTGATGCAACACCTAAAAGTGAGCGTGCAAAGTGGGACAGCACATCATCAGGACGGACGGATTAACGGGACCAACAGAACTCTTGTACATAATGTAGGAAACCACGAGTCCAGATCCGGTGAACTGAAGCCAAATTTTTATTTTTCATACCTTCCCTCCATGTTAGTCATGATGTTTACCACAGCCTGCTGTCCACCCTGTCTGCTCACTGCAGACCAAAGAGAGACACTCAGGTTCTTTTCTAACAGAGAGCTGGATCCACTCAGAGGACCTGGAGAGATTTTTAGCCTTCTTTATGATTATTTCACTATTTTCTTCAAAAGAAAAGACAAAACATTTATGATGGAAGTGTGTGAACCCAGCCGAGGACAGAGGACAGAGGAATGAGGACAGAGGACAGAGGACAGAGGAATGAGGACAGAGGACAGAGGACAGAGGAATGAGGACAGAGGAATGAGGACAGAGGACAGAGGGCGTGTAGACCAGGTCAGTGTCAAAGGTCAACATGTGAGTTACTGATACTGCCTGCTCAGTGTACGGAGTCACACGAGGGACAAAACTCAGTCCAAAGTGTACGGATCACATGATCCCACGGTCAGCTGATGACAGCGACAGGAAGTGTTGTGATGTCACAGTGTCAGAGATTCAGGAAGTAACAGAAATGGTTGGACAGCCAATCAGATGCTGGAAAGTAGCAGTTCTGATGTCAGCCCGGCTGTAGCTGATAATTGAACCGGACCAGGTTCGAGCACCAACAGGGAATAACGTGACACTATGACTTTATGATGGAAAGTAGCAGTAGCTAAAGCTAAGATACCAAAGCTAATACAGCTAACATTGAGGATCCAGTTGGTTTGGAGCCAGTGCTAATAATAATAAAACTAGCTAACTGCTAACATTAGCTATTTTAGTTGGCTTGGATGTAAAGCTAACATTAGCTAATGTTAGCTAATAAGAACCTAATCACATTAGTTTTTTCCCTCCAAGTTAGCTCACTGCTAACATTAGCTACCATTTCTTGACGGAAAGATTTCTAAGTAGCAGTAGCACTAAAGCTAATACAATAAAGCTAATGCAGCTAACACTGAACATCCAGTTGGTTTGGAGCTAATGCTAATGTAGCTAACTGCTAACACAAGTTAAGGTTATGGACCATGGCTGGTTCAGAGGTTCTGTTGCTGTGTTCACTGTTAGACTGGACACTGCCGGTTCAGAGGTTCTGTTGCTGTGTTCACTGTTAGACTGGACACTGCCGGTTCAGAGGTTCTGTTGCTGTGTTCACTGTTAGACTGGACACTGCCGGTTCAGAGGTTCTGTTGCTGTGTTCACTGTTAGACTGGACACTGCCGGTTCAGAGGTTCTGTTGCTGTGTTCACTGTTAGACTGGACACTGCCGGTTCAGAGGTTGTGTTCTCTCAGCAGTGTGAACGTTTAAGTTGTTTAATTCGACTAATGCTTTTATTTTGAAGGTCAGAGCATCCTGTACCTGTGGGATCAGTGCAAGTTTACAGTCCCTGAACTGTAATCTCTGACATCATGTGTGTGTGTTTGGCTGGTCGTCACGTGACCTCGACATGTTTGTCACAGACACACGCACACACACACACACACACACACACACGAGTGTGTGAACAAAATGAACACTGAGTTAGTTTTTGACCTGTTTGACCGCAGGACAAGTTGAAAATCTTCCAAAGCAGATTACAATGAGCTTTACAGTGTGTGTGTGTGTGTGTGTGTGTGTGTGTGTGTGTGTGTGTGTGGTCCTTTCTTTATCTTTTATAATGCAGAACAACAATAACGTTTTGTCTGCACTGATGAGACGTTTCATGTCATCCTGTCAGACTCACACAATGATCTTTTCATCACAGCTCTGATGTTTACAGACTTAAATTAATGAATTAAAATGCTTTAATGACAGACCGTCCAAATCTTGACATCACGTGTCGACCCGATATCCGGTCCGGTTCAGTCCTTAAAAACTACAGAAGTCTGCAGTGATGCTAACACTCAGCCCTGCAGGTCAAACTAAAGCATCAGATTAAAGACGATCACGGACACGTCGCGTAACGTCTCGGGTTCATAAATCGTCTTTTTGTTGGGCTCTTTGTCTGAACTCTGATGAATGAGACTAAATCCTGCAGCTCAAACATCTGGTGGACAAACGGCAGCACGTTAATGAGCGCGGTGTCAGAGTCACGTGATCGGAGAGGATGGTGTGTCCACATACTTTTGACCACGTAGAGTTCTGTTCATCCAGAAACATTTGAAATGTCTCAGCAGTTTTTGATCATAACACGAGTCATACGTGATATCGCAGCTCACGTTAGAAAACCTTCTGCATTCCTCCGGTGTGTTCTGGATCATCAGAACATCGTCTCCGGTCTGGACCCGCCTCACCTCCGTCAGCCTGATCAGCTGCTGAGATCAGCTGAGCGTCAGTTTTTAACTCCAAACTAAAAATATGAATAAATTCTCAGCTCCAGCTTCCTCAGTGTGAGCTGTGAGTCCTGCAGGAGCGTTCACACGTTTCATATCAGAGATTCATCTTCATGAGCTCCGTGCTGAAGAGGAGACGATGATTTCTAACTTTAGTTTATGAACAAACACCTGCAGGAAACCGACCGGACCGGACATCGGGTCGACGCGTGACGCAGCTGCAAAACATCCTGACTGTGAATGTGTAAACTTTGTAAACATCAGAGCGAGCTGTGATGAAAAGATCAGCGATCATCGTCCCGTCAGTCATGCTGTGAAGTTTGAACATGGGGACTTATGGAGACTGACTCACTTCTGGAACCAGCCTCTAGTGGACGTTTGAGGAACTGACTTCATCCTTTTTGCTGAGTCATGTCGGCAACTCCTCTGTTGCGGTCCAGTTCTCCTCGCCGCCTGAATCCAGTTAGATTACGTAACGTTTAGTTTTGTTCTGACCGGCTACAGTACGTTGGACCTCGTAACCATGACAACAGTTTGCTTCCTGCATGAAGAAAACACTCGTTTAGCGTGTGTGTGTTCGTGTGTGTGTGTCTGTGTGTGTGTGTTGGAGAGCTGCAGGATGAAAATCTGTTCCTGCTGCTCCACGTGGACTCACCTACGCCGACACACACACACACACACACACACCGCCAGCAGTGCAGCATCTGGACGCAGTCGACCGAGGGACGATGCACGCGTTAGGCCGCATCTTTGATTACCCTCATCTGATTTAACTCGCTAATTACAGCCTCCATCAGCATCTCGACTCGTGTGTGTCGCCTGCTGCGGCGTCGTGCAGCTCGCGGTTGCTAAGGACAGACTTTAGTTTGTTTAGGAAGAGTCACCGCGAGCCGATGAACGATCTCTGGGATGGTTTTATGTTTCATATTCATCATTATTCATTTTCTGAACAGACTCTGAGGCAGATGTTATGTTATGTATGTTAATAATGGCTGGAGGCCAAATGAGAGTCAACAAAGCCAAATGTTCCAAATTACAAACATTATCAGAGAGAAGGAAGCGACTTATATGGTCGTCATTATAATGTTGCCTCTCAGGACGTTGAATAAATTCTTCAGAATATAATCTTCGTAACTTTACGTTACCTCAGAATGAGACTTTTACATCTACGGCAGCCCAAAACAGACAAACTACACACTGACAGAGACTCTTTAGTTTCCACAGTGAAACCAGTTGGAAACACTGACACTGATGCTAAGCTCATCTAAGCTCGACTGGAGGAGCCAAAAATCAAACCAGCGATCCTCAGGTTAGCATGCTAGCAGGATAACATTTGCTAATTTGCACTAAACAAAGTCCAGCTGAGGCTGATGGGAAGTTCTACAGATACAGATATATAACCTGAACCAGAGTTCATGATCTATCCGTCCTGGTGGACAGAACCCCTCAGAGAACATCTGTTCAGGTGTCCACATACTTTTGGCCACGCGGTGTAACAACAGTGCCACGATCTGGTCTCTGCTG
>CM024810.1:2225881-2258381 GCA_014281875.1 Nibea albiflora
CTCTGTGCTCTCCTGTGTGTTGTTATCTAATCTCGGACACGGTTACTGAGAGCCATGACTTTATGATTTGGTGGTTCGGGTGATGTAACCTGCCTGCAGAGCCAAACCTCCATCAGAGCGGCTGGTGTTGGATGAAATCAGTTCACGTCGTCTCCTCCTGTGACTCTGTCTCACTGCACTTCATCTCCATCACACTTCCCTCTCACCAAGGACGAGGGTGTGAAGTCGTGGGCTGCGTCGGCGCCGCTCAGCGCCGAATGTTCTTTCATTCATCTAAAAAAAAAAAGAAGAAGTAAAGAGCTGATGTTCAGCTTTATAATCAAAGCACCGCGCTCTGAATCCTGCATAACTTTAAGCCTTAATATAATGTGAACAGGTGAGTTGTATATAAATTCACCTAAATTCACTGTTTTAGGCTCCAACATGCATCTTTAGGTGGAGATGTGTGCTCGATGTTCAGTGCTGTGCTGTGCTGTGCTGTGCCGTGCTGTGCTGGCGTCCTGCTGGGATTTACAGTGTCTGTTATTAAGTACATAATGCCGAGCGCGCTACATGATCCGCCGGCCATCTTCACAGCCGGAGGTCAGCGAGGGTCTTTGGTGAAAAACAGATCAGACACCTCTTCAATCGTCACGTTCTGTTCAGGCTCCAGCACCGTGTTATTTTTATATTACAGCTGCTGATGGACAGATTATATTCAATATATTTAATGTTCAAATGTTCTATATTTCTCTTTTTATGATGCTGGGACACTTTTTAATCTTTAACGTTCAAATAAAGAACATTGTCAGTTCTGGGCCGCCGTATTAAGTCCTCATATATTTTATCATAGACTTTAAAATCAGTGCATTTGTTTTAGCATTAAAGACAACAGAGAGAGTTTGAACAGATTTTAAAAAGAACAAATATCAGAATTAAAGCTGATCTATGTTTGTCTTGTTATGTCACATGTTTTGCACGTTAAGCTAATGAGATTTGAAAGATTAAAGATGTTGCATTAAACATTAACAAAGACATTTACATAAAACAGAAAGATAAATAAAAAACAGGTGAGTTGTATATAAATTCACCCTCAGTACAGTTGTCATGAACGGGGAAATTAGCTACAGAGACCAAAACTGTTTTTTGTACCAGGCTGTAAACATGTTTATTTCTGCTGTCTAACATGGGGACTTATGGAGACTGACTCACTGCTGCAGCCAGCCTCAGGTGGACGTTAGAGGAACTGCAGTTTTTGCATTGGCTTAATCATTATTGTCGTCTGTGTTTTTGGTGATGGAGATACATGTGTGAGCTGCAAGACAGTCGAGGTCAGAGAAGCTCAGATGGTAACCATGGCAACCTCAAATAAATCCACACGATAGGTGGAACAAAACAACATGAGAGCTCTCTGTTTGTGAGCTGACAGCAGAATGAATAAATAAATCAAACCTCCAGGTTAGCGTGACGTTTCACAAGCACAGCAGGAATCAGCACATTTAACACACACACTGATTTTCTCTGTGCATTTATTCCCACTGCGAGACATGCAGGACGTCCTCGTCCTCAGTGATGACTGCGTACTGTACGTCTGCGTGCACACACACACACACACACACACACACACACACACACACACACACACACACACACACAGTGTTTAATCTGCTCTGCGTTGTCACAACACGTCGATGCTTGAAACAGTCCAGAGGAGAATGAAACCGCTGGAGCGTGAGCGAGCGTCCAAATGTCAGAGTTTACATGTGAATGCAGAGGTGGAGCTGCGTGTTTGTGTGTAATGAAACTCATGAAGCTTCACGTGGAGTTTCCTCAGAGACGAGCCTGTCCTGCCCTCCAGGAGGTTCAATGAACACTCACTGGAGGAAGCGTCAGAGCAGCGTCTCTGGAGAGGAATGCTGCAGCTCCACCAAGAGGACGGCCCCGACGCTGACAGATGGATGTCAGGATTTTAATCCAGCAGCAAAGTCAGAGGTGAACAGTGAACTGACTTCATGTTTTCTGAACATTATATTTAACATCCAGTCGATAACAGCGAGACTCTGAGTGCTCCATCCTGTTTGACTTCAATCATCCGTCCGTCGAGGCGTCACTCGATGATCAATGCTGATAATCCATTCAGAAAAAAGAAGCCTCACGAGGTCACGGGACGGTGACGGAGAGATTTGTTTATATTATGAATGAAAAATGTTGTTTGTTAGCTGCTGTTAGCTCATGTTAGCTCAGTTTGTTAGCCGGGCTGTGAGCTCAGAGCAGGGTTAGCGTTTGGAAGAACAGAGAAGTGTCGGTGCGTCACCTCACAGTACAGGCTCCTGATGCCTCGTCAGGTTAGCAAAGTGAGACTGAACTCTTTCAAGTGTCACTTTAGTTTTCACAGAATCAAACGGCACAGCGAGGTGAGATGTTCGAGGCCCGCTAACACCTCGTGGCCTCTGATGAGAGAGAAAGTGAAGTAGTAAAGTTCTCCTGCCTGCTGGATTTGGCCCTGCGGGCTGCTGCATATGCTGTGCTGGATTACACTGATCCAACTTAATGCCTAAGACCATGCAATCATTCATAACTACAGGAGCTGTTGAGGGCACAGCCGTGGATGCTCCCAGCACCATCTGCCACTGTGGGGAGGATTAACTTCGAGGAAGATGGTGAAAGGTGGGGGTGGGCGGAGTGGAGGCACATGTAGACCTGACCTGTGGACCCCCACTGTCAGGTCGGCGGTTCTAGTCAATGTACCAAACCCCACCGGCTCCACCGTGGTCCGTTTCAGACGCGTCTCGACACTCGGCTATGTGTGAGCGTCGGTTCTGGCGCTTGACGCGAGCAGCACGGGTCAGTTTACACAGAGCACCTGGAGCTGACAGGAAGCAGGAAGAGCAAGAAAAGAAAAATAAACAGACAAAAGCAAAGCTAATTAACTACGTAGCATATTTCCACGTGTAGAAGCATGTTTGGAAGAAGTGAACTGTGAGCAAAGTCTGGTGGCCTAAATGCTTCTGAAACGCTCCCGGTGCTTTGAAGACGCAGGACGGGCCAAATGAGAAAATATGATCCAGTTTCACCAAAATCAGTGAGACAGTTGGTGTGTGTGACGTTACGGTGTGTGTGTTTGATGACGTGAGAGTGTGACTAAGATGTGCTCTGTCTGTTTGTGTCCACAGAGAGTTGAAGCTCTGCCCTCCAGCCATCAGGAGAGCGCATCCGCCTGCAGGAATCCCTCCACCACCAGGACCAACTCACAACAACTGCTGCTGCACTTCCAATCAGCATCCACCACCTTTTTTTTTGGAACTCTGTGCCTTCAACCAAACTTCACCAGTGACACTTTGAATTTTTCTTTCGTTTTTTGTTTTTCTTTGGAGCCGGACTCGGAGGATAAACCTGCCTGATGTCGGAGGGCCTGGGATCGTGCTGCTGCTCTCTGCAGAGAAAAAACTATCACACTTAACCAGGACATGCAAATTTAGTTCATTTAACGTCCTAACGTATTCTTTTTTTCTACTAATTGTGTCAGTGATTTACTTCATATCAGAAGAAATCCCTCGCTGTGCAATATCAGTTCATATTTCTGTGACGTTGTCATGTGGACGTAGACGAACTTTTTGGTTTATTTTTGTAACGATGTTTCCTGATTTCTATTTTTCTAAAATGTGAACGGCGTGACGACAAACGAGAGAAAAAAAAGAGAGAGGACGCTTTGGGTTGTTGCTAAAGACGATTAGTCCGAGTTTAGTTTCCCTCAGCTGCGTCCCCTCCTGCTCCGACCAGGGCCAAAGCCATAGCCTATCTCAGTAACAGTGCACCAGGCGTTTAAACACACCATAC
The DNA here is from genome assembly GCA_014281875.1 of Nibea albiflora. Taxonomy (NCBI): domain Eukaryota; kingdom Metazoa; phylum Chordata; class Actinopteri; family Sciaenidae; genus Nibea; species Nibea albiflora. The sequence continues at coordinate 2,229,698 of CM024810.1, forward strand.
AGCAAGATGCATTCAGGGTCTCACAGTCTGGGGCCGTCACCACAGGCTCCTCACGTCAGTTCGTCTTAGCTGTTGGACTTTTTGAGCGATGTTTTTGGTTTCTACTGTACGTTCAGGGGCTTGAATCTGAAGTATTTAGTATTATCTACCTTTGTGTGGCCTGTTCTTCTTGCTGTTATTTTGTACTTCCTCCTACATATCAATCAAACAATTATAAGTGGCATGAGTATGTGTGTGTAAGTGAGAAAAATGAATGAGTGAATTTGCCAGAATGGGACATGAAATACTGTAAATCCTCAAATCTGAATCCCGGACTGCTCTGAAGTCTTGGCCTGAGATGAAGGAGGTCACCAGAGGTTTGATGTTGTTTCACCTGCCCAGACATGGTTCACTGATGAATCAGCGCTCGCTCCAGGTCGAAGAAAGGGAGAAAGAAAATTGAAGCAGCTACAAGAAGGATCCATTTTTTGTTGATTCTGGCTCCTCTGTGGCAAGCCAAGCTTGTCCATGTCGGTCATCAGTATTAAACTCAGAGTGTTAGAAGCTTTCAAGAAGCCGTATCTCCTGAGCTGTACATACAGTTCACACCAACGTTCAGTAAGTTTTCACTGTTGTCTTTACGAGGTTACTCACAACGTTAGCTTGACTGTCCAAGTCTGCAGTCATACAACCATGTCGAGCTGGAAGCTGTCGTCATGACTGAGTCTGCGAGGCCGCCATACTTCTTGTTGTGGCGTGTTCCAGCAGTCTCAGCGCTCCTCCTCCCTCAGGTTTGGTCACGTACACTAAAAAGGAGTCTCTCACACAGACAGAGCACAGCTGCAGTTCATTACTCTGACCTGCAGCTGACCCTGGTTGCTTGGCAACCTCCAGCCTGCCTTTGACTGACTTTGTTGAAGTCTGTGTGCTGCTGCAGGGTCAGTAATAATGTGTGTCACACACACTCTGTTTATTTACAGTTTATAGTTTTATGTTAGATTTGTGCCTTGTTAGCTGATGTTAGCATCTATATAGATCGATATAGTGAATCTATGAAAGTTGTGAGCACGTCTTTGAGAAAAAGGTAATAAGATTTCACAATAATTGTCTTTAATTGGAGAGTTCATGGCTCCAGAACAAACTGGACTATTGGTCCAGAGGATCAGGAGAGACAGACGAAGGATTCATATAAAACTGATTTCCTCCTTCTGTCACAGGTCCGGGCCACTATTTGAGAATTTACAGTAATTCTTGTTTTCTTGTTTCAATCCTGTTTTCTGCAGTTGTGAAATGTGTCGTGTGTATCCTTAAAGCTGCTATCCCTGTTACTGTGTAGATCGGAGATGTCCAGCCTTATCCCTGAAGCCTGCAAGCATCCTCCAACACCTCCACACACCTCACTAACATGCAAACACACTCATCAAATTCATCTGTGGTACAATCGATTCAGTTTGTGCCTTTCAGGGAATGGCCATGTTCACAGATTCTTTTTTAAGGTCTTTGTTCCTTTAACCAAACAGCACGTGGCCAAAAGTCCTGCTAGCAAGCTGGCTAACTGTTACTAAACGAGCTCGCTAACGAGCTAATGAGTCTTTATTAAATTAAATTATGTACGGCCCTGAGATATTACACAGGAATAAACAGACCAGCTCAGAGAGACTGCAGAAACTGACCAGCGCTAATATGTTAGCAGCTAACTAGCATGTTAGCAGTTAGCTCTCCAGTTACAGCAACTAGCCAAACCTTCAATGGCCAAACATACAAATTAAAATACATTTAAAGCGAATACATTAAAAGATAATGACCTAAAATGAAAATGTTAACAGGAAGCGTCTGACTGAGGCACAAACTGCAGATCATGATCCACAAATCTGTTTTTTCTTTCCACATTTTTCATTTTTCACATTTCTTGAAAAGCGACTTTCTGTTTGTTTTTTAATGCATGGTTTCAAATGTGCTACATTCATATCCATCCCGGGACGCTGTGTTCTCCCCTCTGTGTGTGTGAATCATCCGTGAAGCTGCCTCCGTCCATCAACTACCTTCACTGACACTCCCCAAAACAAAGCTGCCAAATTGGTCTGAATAAGCCAAATTATTATTTTTTTCTCTGTGTATAAGTGGTTTAAGTGTTTCACATGTTAAACCTCATCCCGTTAATGTCACGTTGTGTTTTTAACAAAAAAGAATCCTGTTTGTTAAAATGTTCATAATATATGCAGAAGAGTTATGAAATAAACTGAAACTCAAAACGACTGACGAGAAATAATGAAGGTTCATTTCACTGTGATGGAAACACTGAAGAGTAGTTTAAGTCTGAGCAACTTAGTCTGTGGGACGTCTCAGAGACTACATCCAGGTTTTAGACAGTCTGCGGGGACGTCTCAGAGACTACATCCAGGTTTTAGACAGTCTGCGGGGACGTCTCAGAGACTACATCCAGGTTTTAGACAGTCTGCGGGGACGTCTCAGAGACTACGTCCAGGTTTTAGACAGTCTGTGGGGACGTCACAGAGACTACGTCCAGGTTTTAGACAGTCACCAATCAAAGATTTGTTCTAATTTATACCGACAGGCTGTGACGTCATGTGTCAACAGGTGTGTTTCTTTCAAAATAAAGTGTCATAAATGTGTCAAAATAAGTTTTATAAAGTCGAAAAGTGTTTTTCACTTTAAGCATCACACACCACACACACACACACACACACACACACACACACTGTGTGAGACCTCCGCATGCGCTGAGAAGCGACCAATCAGCGAGCGGCGGCCGCGCAGCCACATTTGCATGCGGTGCTGTTAAAGGCAGACAGCGCAGCGGGAGCGTCACGCAGCTCCGTGCGGACATCAACATGCCTGAACCGCAGCCGAAGACAGCGCCCAAGAAGGGCTCCAAGAAAGCGGTGACCAAGACCGCCGGCAAGAAGGACAAGAAGAGGAGGAAGACCAGGAAGGAGACGTACGCCATCTACGTGTACAAGGTGATGAAGCAGGTGCACCCCGACACCGGCATCTCCTCCAAGGCCATGGGCATCATGACACTCCTTCGTCAACGACATCTTCGAGCGGATCGCCGGTGAGGCCTCCCGGTTGGCTCACTACAACAAGCGCTCCACCATCACGTCCAGAGAGATCCAGACCGCCGTCCGCCTGCTGCTGCCCGGAGAGCTGGCCAAACACGCCGTGTCCGAGGGCACCAAGGCCGTCACCAAGTACACCAGCTCCAAGTGAACAGCTCTGCTCCTACACCAACACACAACGGTTCTTTTAAGAACCACACACTCTGTCCAGAGAGCGACGTGTCCTCACACACACACACACACACACCAGTCCCTAAACGTCACACTGTCGCCTCCTGTTTCAGCCGCAGGGGGGCGACCGTGAGCGGCCCAGGACGCGTTCACGGACTGTAGGAGAGATGAAGTTATTTCCTCATTGTTTCACAGTGGTTACGTTCAGCAGGTATAGACACGCCCCCTCAGCACACCCCCGCACTGGCTGCCTGTACCTGTCTGAACACTCACCTGGCACAGATCACTGATAGGTTTCATTCCAGAGTGCTGACTTTGACTCTGCTTACGCAGTTGCAACATTCTGATCAGAAAGTTTGGCTTCCTCCCGTTCAGGTAAACGTGTCCTTCAAGACATGAGCCAGCAGGTAGCAGGAGGAGTTAAGATCTGAGCTTCGTTTGTGTAGGACGAGTTAGGAAGGTGACTGACAGGCTGAGGTTAGTGATGCCTGCTGACCTCAGGTCAGGAGTCTGTATCCTTTACAAGTATGGACAGCAGACAGGAGTCATTGAAGTTGGCTGCAGATGAGCTTTATTATGCACACACACACACACACACACATTACTCAGCCTGCATCTCGTTCATCGCTCTGCTCCACCTTCAGGCCACATTTTCTCTCTGCATGGTGAAAAAACGTCTTGAGAAGAGAGCAGCCGTCACACGCTGCTCGGTGGAGCACAGCTCTTCAAGCCTTGATCAATATTTTCACACATTGTTTTAAACCCAACTCCAAATGAATACATCGCCGTTACCATGGCGATCAGTACAAGGTGATTACATTAAGACAACCTTAACTGTGCTCAGATCATAGCATAACAATCAAACCTTAAAGCCACACTGTAGTTTTATACACCGCCTTAAAATGAAACGTCCACCTTAAATAAAAGGACTGAATTTAAAGACTTTTACAGATGAATCATCAAATGAAAACTTTTCAATGATTTCAAACATTTGACAGGCTGTAATCATCAAATCATCAAATCATCAAATCATCAAACATTGATTTGAACTAAACAGGAAAAACGAGTGACAGAAAAATAGATATGTTTGTAATAATGAGACCATGATGCGGAGTCAAAAGTACCACAGTATCATCATCACCATGACAACCATCATCATCATCATCACCACCACCATGACAACTACCATCATCATCACCATGACAACCATCATCATCATCACCATCATCATGACAACTACCATCATCATCATCATCACCATGACAACTACCATCATCATCATCATCACCATGACAACTACCATCATCATCACCATGACAACTACCATCATCATCATCATCACCATGACAACTACCATCATCATCATGACACACTCATACACACCGTCAGTGGTGAAATCTTCAGTCCATCCACGGTGCAAAAGTATGGAAACATCTTGTCGGTGAAAGTGTGTGTGAAGGTGTGTATGTGTGTGTTTGTATCAGGATCAGAGAAGGACAGTTTTCCTCCGTTCATGTCCAGATTCACTCTGATCCTCTGGAACAAGTTCTGGAAGTCGAGACCAATGTTTGGACCTGATGGGGAGTACGTTGAGTATTTACCTGAATATAAATATATTGCCCATACTTCAGACCATATGTTTCTCTTCCTCTCGACAGACTCTGCTAACACACCCAGTGACCAGTGTGTACTGTCTCCAACCTCCACATCCCAGCTGTGAGTCCCTGAGCTGAAGCCCTCAGAGCCCAGAACAGACCAGGAAAGATCAAACCTCTCTGGATTGTCTGGAAGCTCCCGTCTCGCTCCTCGCATCACCCTGCTCAGATCTTCAGACAGGATCAAAAGTGAACCAACAGTGTTTGGATCCAGAACCACAGGAGTGTAGGAGACCAGGTCCTTCATGTTGTTCCAGACGGTGAAGGTCAGGTTGCCCAGGTGTTTGGCCTCGTCTATCAGAGCTCCTGAGGGCAGCTGTGGATCATCCAGCTGGGAGGCGCTGCTGGACTCTTTGCACTGCAGCCTTGTAGTTGTGCAGGAATGAGACGTCTTCAGCTCTCAGCTCGTCCTCTGTGGCTCTGACGGTGTTTGACAGAGCTGCTATCTCTCTGCTCAGAGCCTCCATCTTCTCCTTCACCATCTGACTCTTCTGCTCCTCTTCCTCCCTCAGTGCAACCATCCTGGTATCCTCTTCCTCTTCTAGAAACTGGTGAAGCTTCTTGAACTGCTCCTTAATCTGCGTCTCTGTGCGTCGGGCCTGGACCTTCATGTGTTCTGCTGTTTGATTAAAATTCACTTTAACTCCTTCAATAACCTTTAACCTCTCCTTTAAGGGCTGCAGAGATTCCAGAAGGTTCTTCTTGTGTTCTTGTGCAGCTTCATCGATGGGTCTGAATCTATGGTCGCTCTGCTTCTCTGAATCTCTGCAGATGTGACACTCCGGCAGACTGCAGAGGCCCTGTGAAGATCTCTGATCTCTCTCCTGTAGGAAGGTCTCACAAAGGTTCCTTAAAGCCAAGTTAGGAGGTAGTTCTTCACTCGAATGTCTTTTCTTACAGAGTGGACAGTCGTGGACTTGCTTGTTGGTCCACCAGCTCTGCAGACAGACTTTACAGAAGCTGTGGCTACATGACAGGATGACAGGATCTTTAAAGATGTCCTGGCAGACAGAACAGCAGAGATCTTCGTCTAATCTGGAAGCCATTTAGAACACACACAGCCGCTCCCTCAAACTTACTTTCACTTTCTGTCTTTGCTCTCGTCAAACTCTTCTTCAGTTTGTGGATTCAGCAGCTGCTTGAAGTGTTCCCAGTGTTCCCGGTGTTCCCTCCTGGAGCCGTCCTGTCTCAGTGGTGGTTTTGGTCTGAAGTTGACTCTCAGCACCTTTCTCTCTCTCCGCCTCGGTCTCTCTGCCACGATGCACAGTACGTGTTTTTCTGGTTTATTCCAATAGGATCAGTGGGGGTGTGCGGTTAGCTGAGGTGGGTTGCTGTGGGCATGCCTGTACCTGCTGAATGTAACTGCTGTGAAACAATCAGGAATTAACTTTGATTCTCTGATTAGCAGCTTCATCGAGGTAGTCTCAGAGACAGTCTCAGAGACCTTTCAGGCTGTCAAACATGAATGTTATTTTTTAATGTTAGGGTCTTCAGGTGAGTGTGACTCAGAGCATGAAAACATGTTTCTGTGTGTAGCGTGTCAGTTTGAACACGTGAAGTTCTACAGAGCAATGCTGTACTCATACATGTGGGGTGGTTAGCCTAGCTTAGCACAAAGACAGGAAGCAGGGGGAAGCGTTAGCCTCCACGTCTGAAGGATCTTAGCAGTCCTTATGCTAAGCTAGCCTAACAATGGTTGGGACTCATGTCGGTGTCAGTCGACGCTCCCACAGCGCCGCCCTGCTGTCTCAGAAGAGCATCGCCCCAACAGTCCTGCCTGAGGCCGCTAGAGGTCGCCTGAGCGGCCGGTTCCACCCCACAGAGCGTGTTGTAGCACTCAGTCCTCCTTTACGTCCGCAGAGCGCCTCTAAGCGTGCGCGCGCTCCTCAGCTGTTCACCATCGCTTTGAATTGTTGACTGAATTATCTGAGCGTGTCAGGATGAGTGGCCGCGGGAAAGGAGGCAAAGGACTCGGTAAAGGAGGCGCCAAGCGTCACCGTAAAGTTCTCCGTGATAACATCCAGGGAATCACCAAACCCGCCATCCGCCGTCTGGCTCGCCGCGGTGGCGTCAAGCGTATCTCCGGGCTCATCTACGAGGAGACCCGCGGCGTGCTCAAGGTCTTCCTGGAGAACGTCATCCGGGACGCCGTCACCTACACCGAGCACGCCAAGAGGAAGACCGTCACCGCCATGGATGTGGTCTACGCTCTCAAGAGGCAGGGACGCACTCTGTACGGCTTCGGAGGATAAACACACACTAACACACACCTCAACGGCTCTTTTAAGAGCCACACACACACACACTACAGAGCTCCGTTCTTCACTTGTTGAACTTGCACACACACACACACAAATGACACAGACGGAGCAATGCAGGACTGTCACATGACCTCCATCTGCTGTCCAACACACAGGTCCAGTTTACAGCTGTACTGATTCAATGACCTGAACAACGTCAGTGTTCATGAATATTAGTGTTGGGAAACTCGACTCTCTTTACTGACTCATTTCGTTCATTTTACAGCAGGGGGCGCTGTTAGCCGTCTTGTGGGCGTGTAAAAAAGGTCGCTGGTCTCAAACACTGTCATGTGGCGAGGGAAGGTACTGCATGAAGATGAACGAATCACACCGAGATGACTCATTACTCCCGAGTCATAAAAGATTAGTTCGTATCGTTCACGAACGACACATCACTAATGAATATTCATCAACTAAATAAGTTGTTACAGAATCATTAAAATATTTGGTGTCCTCACAAGGAAACAGTGAGCACAAAGCATCACACACAGTCCAGGTGTGCACACACACAGGTGAGCTGAGGGTTGGAATGTGCATAGAACAGGTGACAGCCTGAGTGTGTGATTGGACAGAAGGTGGCGCAGCAGGCTGCTGTGTGTGCAGAATATTCCCGCCACTGTCATTAAAAACAGTAGAAGTGTGTGATATGGTGTGTGTTCCCGTGCTGTGTGATCATGAAAAGTTAAACATGCAGTGTGTGAAGGAGGTGAGCTCTTTGGACGGTGTGTGTGTGGCTCTGAAAAGAGCCTTTTTTCCACAGTGTGAGTGTGTGTGTGTGTGTGTGTGTGTGTGTGTGTGTGTGTGTGTGTGTGTGTGTGTGTTTTTAAGCGCGCTCCCCGCGGATGCGTCGTGCCAGCTGGATGTCTTTGGGCATGATGGTGACTCTCTTGGCGTGGATGGCGCACAGGTTGGTGTCCTCGAACAGGCCGACCAGGTAAGCCTCGCTGGCCTCCTGCAGAGCCATGACAGCGGAGCTCTGGAAGCGCAGGTCGGTCTTGAAGTCCTGAGCGATCTCCCTGACGAGGCGCTGGAAGGGCAGCTTCCGGATCAGCAGCTCGGTGGACTTCTGGTAGCGGCGGATCTCTCGGAGAGCCACGGTACCGGGCCTGTACCGGTGAGGCTTCTTCACGCCGCCGGTGGCCGGGGCGCTCTTCCGGGCAGCTTTGGTTGCCAGCTGCTTCCTGGGGGCTTTGCCTCCGGTGGACTTACGAGCTGTCTGCTTGGTTCGCGCCATTCTTCGCTGTTTGCTCTGCTGGATCAGAGATGTGTGTCGCTGCTGCCGCACGGTGTGATTTATACCGCCGGAGGAAGGCGCGCCGCAACGCTGATTGGTCCAATTTGAGCACGTGACACAGCCGCTCCTTTTATGGAGCCGCGATGAAAACTCCACAACAGGAAACACGTGACTCGTGACGCAGTGCCCATCACAACGTTTACTAGTCTGCATATTGATAACAGCGCGGTGACTGTAGCTGTCTGTAGTTTATTATATGTTATTTTTATTTATGTATTTTCTGTTGAAACTGACTTCAGCTGAAAGTGTCTGCTGTCAATAAATAACATTAATATATTAAAGAGACTTTATTATGATCAGAAACATTCAGACACGTGATGCACAACAACATTTAGTGAAACTGTACAAATATAAAAACAGACAGTAAAAATGTGAAACAGGGTGAACTACAACACACACACACACACACACACACACACACACACACACACACACACACACACACACACACACACACACCTCAGACTAAGCATACAAACAGTGATAACAGTGTGAAGATGAAGAAATATAAAAACATCACAAAACAAACTGACACATTCATCAATAACTGGAGATATTGACTTTGTTTTGTCCTTCATGAACTTCATGAAGTTTGAATCCACATGAGCTTTCCAACATGTAAGCTCAGAGTCTAACACCTGTTACCTGTCTCACTCTCTCAGAGTCCAGATCAGGTCACATGCACAGTCACCTGTCATCACAGAAATATACAATATGAATTTAGAACAGTGTTTAGAGGACGCGTGCTCTCAGTGTCAGCTGTGTGGCTCTTAAAAGAGCCTTTGGATGGTGAAGGTGGAGCAGGTTTACTTCTTGGCTGGTTTCTTGGTCACAGCCTTCTTGGTTTTGGGTTTGGTGCTCTTGGCTTTCACAGCCTTCTTTGCACTTTTCTTGGGGGCAGCAGCAGCAGCAGCAGCAGCCTTCTTGGGGGCAGCAGCAGCCTTCTTGGGGGCAGCTGCAGCCTTCTTGGGGGCAGCAGCAGCCTTCTTGGGGGCAGCAGCAGCAGCTGCAGCCTTCTTGGCCGGGCTCTTTGTCACCTTCTTGACTGACTGCTTCTTCTTTGGGGCAGCAGCCTTTTTCTTGGGTGTAGTCTGGACTTTGGGCTTCTTGACGGTGGACTTCTTGGCCGGTGACTTGGTGGCTTTGACGGCGGATTTCTTGGCTGCCTTCTTGAGCTTGTCCACCTTGCCAGCCTTGAAGGATCCGGACACGCCTGACCCGGAGGTCTGCACCAGCTGTCCGGCCTTCAGCATGCTCTTGACGGAGCGTCTGACGTGGACTCCGTTGCGTTCCATGTCGTACCCACCAGCAATCAGCACCTTCTTCAGGCCAGCGTAGGACACACCTTTCCGGTCCGAGGAGTCGGACACGGCCTTCAGGATCAGGTCTCTGGTGCTGGGACCAGTCTTCTTGCTGGCCTTGCTGGATTTCTTCTTCGGTGCTTTAGCCGGAGCGACCGGAGCGGCGGCGGCGGCGGCGGCGGCTGCGGCTGGAGCGACTTCTGCCATCGTGCTGTCAAAGAGATTCAAACGAAGTAGTCTGATGTGACTGATGCAGAAATGTCCGACAAGAGAGGCACTTAAACACACCATGAGAACCGTGGAGACTCAACCCAGCCTGCCCGTGCAGCAGCGCAGCAGCAACACCGAGTCACTTTGTGCTTTCTCTTCCACAAAAAACGGCTGAAACACTCACCTGGAGGACGAACTCAGGTGTGACACGGAGTCACACTGAAAGAGGACAAGTGTCTCTTGGTGTGGAAGTCAAACAAAGCTTTGAAGATGTCTGTATTTTTAATGGGAACCGTTTAAATCTCCCCTGAGTGCCGCCGCGTGAAGCGCTGCTCCGTGACTTTTCTCTGTCATTTCTCTCCTAAATGTTTTAAAATCCGTCACAAGTCCACTGAAAGCAAACACACGGAGACAGGGACCAGTTTGTCTAAAGGCTGGCAGCAAAAACAGTCAGCTCTCACTGTTCATTCAGCTTTAAACTGAAGTTAGCTTGTTGTCTGCAAACACACTGCAAAACGCGTCGGTGTCTGCCTCCGGCTGAGTGACTGCACTTCCTGATCCAGTGCAGAGCTCGTCTTTGTTCATTTAATGTAATAATCCAGCCACACTTAGATTATAGTGATTCTAATCTGAAATGTGTATGAGATAGAGAACAACCTGTCACTCCGAATTCATGATGAAGTCCACTGACTTCAAACATCACATGAACGAGAAACTAATCATTCAAATGAGGCAGTTCTACAACAGATGTATGGTTAAAATGCACATCTGCATATATAACTAAACAGTTACAGACACAGGAGTCCCCCCAAAGAGCAGGGCCGTTTCCAGCTGTTGACCTGTCCAGATGATCAATACAGACACAGCACCTTCCTGAATAATGTTGATGGTAAACTTTGAAAACAAATGAATGACTTCACTTATATAAATGATTAAAAAATACAAGGGAGCAGCCTCCATATTAATGTGCAAGCTATAAAAAAACTAGAATAACACTGATGTTTGAGACACTGCTGTGGCTGTGCTAACGTTTGAGGCCTCTGCACATTATTAATGATGCTGACTGTCAGTGAACGGCGTCATTCATCCCATCATACATGTCAGCAGCCAGCCAGAGCGGCTTAGTTTTGTTAATAACCTATAAAAACTATATTACTTTCAATTCTACCAAAATATAATGAGGCTGAACCTGCAGCTCGGGGCCATGTCCACGTAGTTCACATAAATCAAGGCCCTGCAAAAGATCAACATAAAAACTAGAATTACAAATGAACACATAATGAAGCTGCACCGAATGCAGTCATTTAAAATGATGATTGGTCATTTAATGTATCAACAACAGTAGAAAATGCTCTTCTTGATGCCTCTGAATGATTAATAAATCTCTGTGCCAGGTCACCGAGGTCAGGAAGGACTGGTCCTTTCCAACCACTTCTCCTTGACCTCGATGGAAAATATCACAAGGTCAAGGAAAGATGCGAAGGAGAGGTGATAAGGAGTTAGGAGAGGATGAAAGCAACAGTGAATGTTATTGACGTGATCTGTAGTAAAACTACACAGTCCAGAAGATGGACTACAAAACGCTCATCTGAGATACTTCCTAGATCCTCCCTGCGCGCTCTGACCGTGTTTCATGCAGGAAATATAAAAAATGTGTCACAGAAGTCAGGTGAAGTGTTTGTTACCTGGTTTGGTCGCTCACCCTCCTGTCCACTCATGTGGTGTATCCCATGCTAAAGGAGATAATAAAGGAAGCGGTGAAGCTCCTTTCCTTCACAGTGAGAGGACTCAAACGTCTCTTATCATGGTGGCCACATTACCCTGGTTTATTGTCAGCTTCATATGTGTCAGACTTTGGAAAACCAGACCTGCCGTGGACGTCATGCAGACTGATAAAACTCTTTGGTTTAGATCTTTAGACCTGAAGCTCCATCATGAACTCATGGAGGCTTCCAGGATGATTTAAGACAGAAAGTTAAGTCAAGAGTACACGAGTTGGGCCACATGAGAAAAGTTGAACAAATAAAATGCTCTTTATATGTTCATTTATTAATGATTAAGATCTTAAACAGACATTAGTTTAGTTTCATTTATTTTGCATTGTTAAAATGACAAAGATAAATCATGAGTGCAGGGATGGGCCTCTTTATATGACTACATAAAGTAATGCATATATGTACAACAACAACTAGTTATAATGATAACACACATATGCACATGGTATAAAAGTGTGTTGGTGTGTGTTTCAAAGCAGAAGTTAAACATCAGTCATTAAACATCTGAGTGTTTGCAGACAACAAGCTAACTTCAGTTTAAAGCTGAATGAACAGTGAGAGCTGACTGTTTTTGCTGCCAGCCTTTAGACAAACTGGTCCTGTCTCCGTGTGTTTGCTTTCAGTGGACTTGTGACGGATTTTAAAACATTTAGGAGAGAAATGACAGAGAAAAGTCACGGAGCAGCGCTTCACGCGGCGGCACTCAGGGGAGATTTAAACGGTTCCCATTAAAAATACAGACATCTTCAAAGCTTTGTTTGACTTCCACACCAAGAGACACTTGTCCTCTTTCAGTGTGACTCCGTGTCACACCTGAGTTCGTCCTCCAGGTGAGTGTTTCAGCCGTTTTTTGTGGAAGAGAAAGCACAAAGTGACTCGGTGTTGCTGCTGCGCAGGCAGGCTGGGTTGAGTCTCCACGGTCCGCATGGTGTGTTTAAGTGCCTCTCCTGAGCTGGTTTGTCTCCATTTGTCAAAACGGACTGAAGTGACCTTAAACACAAGCGCGATGGCCGAAGCCGAGGAGACCCCCGCGCCCGGCAGTCCCACCCTCAGGGAGCTCGTCGTGAAAGTCGTGTCGGCCTGCACGGACCGTAAGGGCCTCTCGTATTACGCTCTGAAGATGGCGCTGGCCTCTGAAGGCCACGACTTTAAGTTATACATCCTCAAACGCACCGTCTTGAATTCAGTGAAGCGCGGGGAACTCATACTGCTGAGCAACAGCGGGTTAAACGGGCGCTTCAAGGCGGCCAAGCCCGAGAAGGGAGCCAAAAAGAAGGCCGCCGAGAAGAAGGGGGCTAAAGCTAAAAAGTGCCCGGAGAAGAAGGAGAGGAAGGAGCCGAACGAGCCGAAGAAACCGAGGAAACCGAGGGAACCGAGGGAACCGAGGAACGCAGTCGTCGTTACACTAGAGTGAACTCCAAAGATGGCGGCCTCACCTCGAGCCACCCAAACGTTACACGGAGGGGCTGATTCACCTGTCTGTGTCTGATTCTGCGGACACCCAGAGACACCCAGAGACACTCAGAGACACCCAGAGACACTCAGAGACACTCAGAGACACCCAGAGACACTCAGAGACACCCAGAGACACTCAGACTTCACAGTCTAACCCCGCAGTGCTGCCTAACCACTCACTGCACCGGCCGCTGTAGCTGCATCACAAAGGGCGCTAGCTGAAATGCTAAGTGCTAACCGTGTTTGTAGTTAAGCGTACACACACTATATGTTCCGTAACGAATACAATGAAACTCTGTTCAGCCCTGAATATGTTTCATATGTTATAAAAGACTTCATTTGAATGGTCAAACGTTTGTATTTGTTGTATAGCTTTTATTTTGAAATCCGCCTAGACAGGAAGCAGGGAGTAAGAATGTAAACAGGTGTCAAATGTCTTCAGTTTATTACTAACACTGAGTTAATTACATTTTCCATATATTTCGTGTAAGCTCTACAGGTGTAAATAGTGACGTCTCACTATTAAAGTGCAGTGAAATAAAAACTTTCTGTTCCATGTCATAACCATTGTTTATTCATACACAGGCTTTAATTGTAACATGGAGGTATTATTATACCTGAGTATGAATGTCCTGTTTGAGCCTGGCTGATAATTACCTATTCATATACTGCATTATTAGCCTATACGTGTTTATGTTGATAAAACGTTTCTGCATAATTTTTATTGTTGTTGTGAGGCTTATATTTTCTATGATTATTATTTTTCAACAAACAAACATCAGCTTCAGGATCTTGAGGCCACGTTACTGTGACAGTTTGTTAGACTGCATCATTGGAATAACTGCTTTTGTTAATAAAAGTACCTTATTATTGCAGTTTACTCTTTTTTTCATCTCTTAATTCTCCCAAAATATTTTTGGTGAAAATAGTCCATTATTATGACAAAGACTGTGACCCCTGGTTGAAGACACCTGGCCTGTAAGATCCTGATAATGTGATGTGGTCAACAATAGAGCCGGGACAGTTTAATATTGCTTTGACAAACTTGACATAAAATATATTCAACACTGGTTATAATTATCTATTGTTAATAATGTTCTTAAAATGATGTTTGTTTTTACATTCATAAATCCAACATATTCCAGTTTATATATGAATGAATATGAATCTCTGTGAAGTTTTTATTCACTTATCAATAAATCAAGCTTCTTTCAGGATCATTCACGACCTGAAACATAAAAGTCTTCAAAATAAAGACCAAAACAACAAAAGTCATTATGAAATGATAGTTTTCTTTTTGATGACGTCATGCTGTTTGAATGTTTCACATATTAAAGCTTCAACAAAGAGAAAAGAAACTTTGTTCTGTGTTTTATTTTGGAAGTCCTTCACACTGTGTGCGCACGCGCTCACTGCGGTGGCTTGACGTAATCGTTTCTGATTGGACGATCACACTGCCGCTCTAACCGACCAATGAGCGAACAGGCAGTAGCTATATAGTCTGGACAGACAAAGTACGAGTAATCATTCTTCTGAAAGTTTGAGTTACTGAGATCCTTGAATATGTCTGGACGCGGGAAAGTTGGCGGAGGAAAGGTGAGGGCAAAGGCCAAGACTCGTTCGTCCCGTGCCGGCCTTCAGTTCCCCGTCGGTCGTGTCCACAGGCTGCTGAGGAAAGGGAACTACGCTCAGCGGGTCGGTGCCGGCGCTCCGGTCTACCTGGCGGCGGTGCTCGAGTATCTCACCGCTGAGATCCTCGAGCTGGCCGGCAACGCCGCCCGCGACAACAAGAAGACCAGGATCATCCCCCGACACCTGCAGCTCGCCGTCCGCAACGACGAGGAGCTCAACAAGCTGCTCGGCGGAGTCACCATCGCTCAGGGCGGCGTGCTGCCCAACATACAGGCCGTGCTGCTGCCCAAGAAGACCGAGAAGGCCGTCAAGGCCAAGTGAACGCAACACACCTCAAACTACTCACACAAAGGCTCTTCTAAGAGCCACACACTTCATCTCAGAGCTCACTCCTCTCTGCATCAACACTCAAGTCTGTTTATCATGTAACAGTCAGCGCTGTACTGCAGGACAGATGTTCAGCTTCACATCAGGGGTGTCCAACTGTCCCACAAAGGGCTGCTGTGGCTGCAGGTTTTTGTTCCAACCGAACAAGAGCTCAGTTTGACCAATCAACTCTGCAGACTGAGATCAGCTGATTAGAGTCTGTGCTGCTGCTTGGTTAGAGAGAACCTGCAGCCACAGCAGCCCTTTGTGGAACAGTTTGACACCCCCGATCTACATGGTGGCTTTTCTTACTGCGACACTTCCTGCTTAGAGTCAAATCCATCCTGAAACCGTCAGTGCTGCTCAAACATCAGCTGTTCTCTGAGGGTCTGCAGTCAGGTCCAGCTCTGTCCTGGAAGTCCTCATGAACCTCTGCTCCTGCATCAGGCTGGTCCAGGCTTCACACATTAGGAACGAGTCACACTGTTGAGCACACTGTGTAAAGCATACTCCATATTAATATTTACACATGAATTCATTTACATGAGCTTGTGTGAAGGTTCATAAACTGATGAGCTGTGTGACGTCACTGCTCTGTCTCCAGAACAGAATAAAACATTAAAGGTTTGTTTATCCATGGCTTCCTCTTATTAATATCAAGCAGCACCACTAATAAACAGATAAAGACCCAGATGGGCTCATAGACAGTGACGGCATTGAGCCAGGTCAGGAGCCGGTCTGTCTCAGAGCTGCCTGGAGAGGTCAAAGATTATTTAGCATGAACAGACATCAGAGGCTGGAGGTGACACTGACATGGGTTCATACAGTGAATCTGTCTCAGATTGAAGCTCTCTGTGAGAGCAGGGCGGTACGATCCGCTTCACGATGACGAGGATCCTGGTTGATCCTGGTGGTTTGAAGCTCTTCCAGAACCTCCAGAACGTTTTCCTGCAGCAGCACGGCTCCATTTATTGAACTGTGATTTATAGAACATGAAGATAATGCAGACCTGTGTGAACAATACACTGACTTCAGCCATCCAAATCACACACACACACACACACACAGCCATGGAGCAGGATGACACTTCCGCATAGATACTCGTTGACGCGCTGAGAAGCGACCAATCAGCGAACGGCGGCCGCGCAGCTACATTTGCATGCGGTGCTGTTAAAGGCAGACAGCGCAGCGGGAGCGTCACGCAGCTCCGTGCGGACATCAACATGCCTGAACCGCAGCCGAAGACAGCGCCCAAGAAGGGCTCCAAGAAAGCGGTGACCAAGACCGCCGGCAAGAAGGACAAGAAGAGGAGGAAGACCAGGAAGGAGACGTACGCCATCTACGTGTACAAGGTGATGAAGCAGGTGCACCCCGACACCGGCATCTCCTCCAAGGCCATGGGCATCATGAACTCCTTCGTCAACGACATCTTCGAGCGGATCGCCGGTGAGGCCTCCCGGTTGGCTCACTACAACAAGCGCTCCACCATCACGTCCAGAGAGATCCAGACCGCCGTCCGCCTGCTGCTGCCCGGAGAGCTGGCCAAACACGCCGTGTCCGAGGGCACCAAGGCCGTCACCAAGTACACCAGCTCCAAGTGAACAGCTCTGCTCCTACACCAACACACAACGGTTCTTTTAAGAACCACACACTCTGTCCAGAGAGCGACGTGTCCTCACACACACACACACACACACACACACACACACACACACACACACACTGTGAGATTCAAACTGTCCACACGGACTTTAAACGTGAACACCGGAACATGAGCTGCAGCTGGTAAATCTGACCAGAGACCTGACGAGATGTTAGATCAAATCTGTACACGTCATACAGGTTGTTTCAGGTGTGTGTGTGTGTACATATTCAGGTCGTGCTCTAAATGTGAGTATGGACTGTATGTAGATGTTTCTATGTATTTACATCTTTATACAAATGTATGTTTCATATTGTTTTTAAGTGGCTGTTATCAGCATGTTAGATCTTCATGTTCTGTCAAACACTTTGAACTTAAAGCTGAATTATAATATTCAGTTACAGGTTACTCATGTTTTAAGAGTTTACCAGCAGGTGTGTGTCTCTGCAGTGTGTTCATCTCTAATAATAATAATAATAATAATGATGATGATAACTGTGTGGGCGTGGTTAGTTTGAACGTTCAAATGTGTTTTGTTTCATTGGCTGTATCACGTGCATTCAGTGGACCAATCAGCGTTCTCTCCGCTCCGCCGTGTTATAAAGGAGACCCGGCAGCGACAGTCCGCATGTTCATCTCCAGGTAAGGAGAGCAAACAGCGAAGAATGGCGCGAACCAAGCAGACAGCTCGTAAGTCCACCGGAGGCAAAGCCCCCAGGAAGCAGCTGGCAACCAAAGCTGCCCGGAAGAGCGCCCCGGCCACCGGCGGCGTGAAGAAGCCTCACCGGTACAGGCCCGGTACCGTGGCTCTCCGAGAGATCCGCCGCTACCAGAAGTCCACCGAGCTGCTGATCCGGAAGCTGCCCTTCCAGCGCCTCGTCAGGGAGATCGCTCAGGACTTCAAGACCGACCTGCGCTTCCAGAGCTCCGCTGTCATGGCTCTGCAGGAGGCCAGCGAGGCTTACCTGGTCGGCCTGTTCGAGGACACCAACCTGTGCGCCATCCACGCCAAGAGAGTCACCATCATGCCCAAAGACATCCAGCTGGCACGACGCATCCGCGGGGAGCGCGCTTAAAACACACACACACTCACACTGTGGAAAAAAAGGCTCTTTTCAGAGCCACACACACACCGTCCAAAGAGCTCACCTCCTTCACACACTGCATGTTTAACTCTTCATGATCACACAGCAGGAACACACACCATATCACACACTTCTACTGTTTTTAATGACAGTGGCGGGAATATTCTGCACACACAGCAGCCTGCTGCGCCACCTTCTGCCCAATCACACACTTAGGCTGTCACCTGTTCTATGCACATTCCAACCCTCAGCTCACCTGTGTGTGTGATGCTTTGTGCTCACTGTTTCCTTGTAAGGACACCAAATATTTTAATGATTCTGTAACAACTTATTTAGTTGATGAATATTCATTAGTGATGTGTCGTTCGTGAACGATACGAACTAATCTTTTATGACTCGGGAGTAATGAGTCATCTCGGTGTGATTCGTTCATCTTCATGCAGTACCTTCCCTCGCCACATGACAGTGTTTGAGACCAGCGACCTTTTTTACACGCCCACAAGACGGCTAACAGCGCCCCCTGCTGTAAAATGAACGAAATGACTCAGTGAGCGACTCAATGAGTCAGTAAAAAGAGTCGAGTTTCCCAACACTAATATTCATGAACACTGACGTTGTTCAGGTCATTGAATCAGTACAGCTGTAAACTGGACCTGTGTGTTGGACAGCAGATGGAGGTCATGTGACAGTCCTGCATTGCTCCGTCTGTGTCATTTGTGTGTGTGTGTGTGCAAGTTCAACAAGTGAAGAACGGAGCTCTGTAGTGTGTGTGTGTGGCTCTTAAAAGAGCCGTTGAGGTGTGTGTTAGTGTGTGTTTATCCTCCGAAGCCGTACAGAGTGCGTCCCTGCCTCTTGAGAGCGTAGACCACATCCATGGCGGTGACGGTCTTCCTCTTGGCGTGCTCGGTGTAGGTGACGGCGTCCCGGATGACGTTCTCCAGGAAGACCTTGAGCACGCCGCGGGTCTCCTCGTAGATGAGCCCGGAGATACGCTTGACGCCACCGCGGCGAGCCAGACGGCGGATGGCGGGTTTGGTGATTCCCTGGATGTTATCACGGAGAACTTTACGGTGACGCTTGGCGCCTCCTTTACCGAGTCCTTTGCCTCCTTTCCCGCGGCCACTCATCCTGACACAGCTCAGATAATTCAGTCAACAATTCAAAGCGATGGTGAACAGCTGAGGAGCGCGCGCACGCTTAGAGGCGCTCTGCGGACGTAAAGGAGGACTGTAGTCTCGAGCACAGTCCGCCATTTTTCTACTTTGTCGTGAAGTTACAGACTTTAGCCATTTCTGATCTAAAAGCACATCGACCCTGACAAACCTCTGAAATCTGAGCACAGCTGGTACTTTGAATTAGTCCAGTTATCAGATCCAGTAACATGAATCACTATCAGCCCAATCTATCCCATTTCAACAGCTTCTAACATGACTGGATCAGTTGTGTTAGTCAGTGTGCAGCTGGCTTCACATTCTCAGTGACAAAGGTAGAGACAGGCTGGACAGGTTCATTAAGCCTGCCTGCAGTGTCCAACTGGAAACGTCAGTTTCAGTAAGTTTAAACTTAATGTCATGAAGCGGCCCCTCACTGTAGGTAGATACTCCAGGTACAGTCAGCATCACATCCTGACCGCCTCCTATGGAACTACACGGCAGTACTGTAAGTAGTCATGAGTTTAAGTAAGCCTGTTTTAGTTATGCTGCCATAGGACTAGACTGCCGGGCTGGACTACTAACTAAACTTCTTCCCCAGAGTTTCTGTGCTTTCTCGTCCAGCAGGTTCTCCTGGATCGTGGCTGCTGCTGACGTCCACCATATACAGCATTACTGTCATTATTGCTACCATTTCCACTACAGTTCATACATGTACATGTGACATCCATTGCACGTCTGTCCGTCCTGGCAGAGGGATCCCTCCTCTGTGGCTCTTCCTGAGGTCTAAGCACAGAGGGAGTCACTGCCTGTACAGACTGAAGCCTCTGAGGAGAAATGTTTGTGACTTTGGGCTGAACAAATAAAATCTGATTGATCATTGTTTTTACACGTGATGAGGTTCATGTGTTATTTTAAGTTATCATGAGTGACAGTCAGCTCTTCAGTGCTGAGCTGACATGTTTGAGTGTTGATGCAGAGAGGAGTGAGCTCTGAGATGAAGTGTGTGGCTCTTAGAAGAGCCTTTGTGTGAGTAGTTTGAGGTGTGTTGCGTTCACTTGGCCTTGACGGCCTTCTCGGTCTTCTTGGGCAGCAGCACGGCCTGTATGTTGGGCAGCACGCCGCCCTGAGCGATGGTGACTCCGCCGAGCAGCTTGTTGAGCTCCTCGTCGTTGCGGACGGCGAGCTGCAGGTGTCGGGGGATGATCCTGGTCTTCTTGTTGTCGCGGGCGGCGTTGCCGGCCAGCTCGAGGATCTCAGCGGTGAGATACTCGAGCACCGCCGCCAGGTAGACCGGAGCGCCGGCACCGACCCGCTGAGCGTAGTTCCCTTTCCTCAGCAGCCTGTGGACACGACCGACGGGGAACTGAAGGCCGGCACGGGACGAACGAGTCTTGGCCTTTGCCCTCACCTTTCCTCCGCCAACTTTCCCGCGTCCAGACATGTTTGGTTTGTTGTTGCTGTCGACTTGAAGCAGAATATCCGTTAACCGTCGAATCCTTCCTTATATGGCGCCTGGCGGCTGCTAGCGCGTCGCCGATTGGTCAGACGAAGCGCCAGTGCGATCGTCCAATCGGAAACGAGTATGTACAGAAGCCGGAGAGAATGCACAGCTTCCGCTCACACTTTGTGGAATTTACAAAATAAAACAAGCCTTTTCACAATAAAAGCCCCGCCTGAATGTTTTTCAGTTTTTTGCAGATTTAAACGACCTCTCTGTTAAACCTGTGAGCCTCTTTGTTTCTATGTGTGGTCGTAAGAGACTTGGTGGTGATTTAAGTGTTCATTTTATATGTTCATGTACTTTGTTGCCACATTTTTGATCCAGAGAGCAGCACAGAGATCTAACATGTGGATCCACGTCCAGTTCTTCAGTCTGGTGGTGCAGCAGGACATGGACACGCCCCTGTGTATTTATGAAAAGAAGATTTGTACTTGTACTTCAGTAAAGGCTCCGAGTACTTCTTCAAACACTGCAAATATCAAAGAAAATGTTGCTCTGCACTGAATCAGATAACCGGCAGTGTTACTCCATCGTGACAAACAGTCCAAATACTTTTTTACGTATACGTTTTTAGGATGTTTACGTCCTCTTCTGGACTTCATTAACTCCAGAAGCTCACACGGACCGGCTGGACAGACCAGAACCGAACACTCCCTTTATTTACAGTCAGAGTGAGAAACAGCGCCATCAGCAGGCCAGTCAGGAAAACTCAACACACCTCAAACCAGAATCTGCTCCAGCAATGTTCTGACCCTGAACAGTAACTGTGTCAGGAACAATCCACTGTACCTGTAAATGAAGGAGGCCCGGCCCTGTAATGTGTTACCTGTCAGGCACTGTGTGACTGTTTGTTACCTGATGAAGCTTCAGAACTGCTGCTGTTCTAAACCTGCAGGTGTGTTTGTTACAGAGTGAGACAGAGTGAGACGTCACTCATCAGAAGTCATGTTCAAATGAACATGAGGCTCAGATTTCAGCTGCTGGCAGATTTCTTCATTTTTAAATGTGTCTTGTCTTCTCGGCCTCTTTAAAGAAGTTTGGACGGAGCTGTAAATGACATCATCACTGTGTGCACGCTGACACCTGTTCAGGTACACAGAACAACCTGCTACATAATATAACTATAAGAGTATAGTGTAATATCATATAGCAGCATGCAGGGTGGAGGGTGATGGAGGCTCAGGGAGGACAGGTGGAGGCTCAGGGAGGACAGGTGAAGGACAGGTGGAGGGTGGTGGAGGCTCAGGGAGGACAGGTGGAGGACAGGTGGAGGCTCAGGGAGGACAGGTGGAGGCTCAGGGAGGACAGGTGGAGGGTGATGGAGGCTCAGGGAGGACAGGTGGAGGACAGGTGGAGGCTCAGGGAGGACAGGTGGAGGCTCAGGGAGGACAGGTGGAGGGTGATGGAGGCTCAGGGAGGACAGGTGGAGGCTCAGGGAGGACAGGTGGAGGACAGGTGGAGGGTGGTGGAGGCTCAGGGAGGACAGGTGGAGGACAGGTGGAGGCTCAGGGAGGACAGGTGGAGGCTCAGGGAGGACAGGTGGAGGACAGGTGGAGGCTCAGGGAGGACAGGTGGAGGCTCAGGGAGGACAGGTGGAGGTGGAGGACAGGTGGAGGCTCAGGGAGGACAGGTGGAGGACAGGTGGAGGCTCAGGGAGGACAGGTGGAGGTGGAGGACAGGTGGAGGACAGGTGGAGGCTCAGGGAGGACAGGTGGAGGACAGGTGGAGGGTGGTGGAGGCTCAGGTAGGACAGGTGGAGGACAGGTGGAGGCTCAGGGAGGACAGGTGGAGGACAGGTGGAGGCTCAGGGGTCAGAGGCGACAGGCATCCCAGCATCCTCGCTGATTGGCGAAGAGATGACGGCCATCTTGGATTGTAGCGGGGAGGAAAGCTTGATGCGGTGAGCCTCCTTCTTCTTTTTTATCGCTTTAATTTCTCCACCCAGCGTTCACGCACCGCAGCTCCACTTAAATTAAAAACCTCCACCCAGTGCGGTGTTAACACGGCCTTCAGGCGACGACGGAGGCTCGAGAAAAAGCCCGCCTTTCCGCCGGGCCGCCCGGCTTCGTTGTTGTTGTTGTTTTGGAGGAACTAACCGACGGACGGAGGCGCAGCAGGCCCACAAACCCGAACAAAAACACCACCGTCCCCCCGCGGGTCTCCTCTCCCCGCTGTACCTGTCTGCATAGCCGTATTCAAACCGCCTTTCTCGGATTACCAGACGGTGTTTTGACCGCTCGTAGCTGCCCACAGCGCGGCGTCCTGACGTAGCCGTTAGCCGATTAGCTCACTCGGCAGTTAGCGTTAGCTCTCACGCTACCGTCCCCATGCATTCCTATAGAGGTGCGCTAGTCGGCTGCTAGCATTAGCTCCTGGCACATTTTACAGCTAACAAGGTAACGCCAGCTGAAATCTGTTACTTGTGAGTAAAAACTCAGACAGGGATGAGCGGGCAAAGTGTGGAGGCTCGTTTCTGAGCTGAAACGCGCCGGTTTGCCAACATTATTACACATTTATGCGACAGTGCGGCGGCTAAGAGCTAAATTAGCTTAGCGCACCGCGGGCTAAATGCTAAACAAGGACCGAAGCTATGTGGCTAACCGACGATAGTAAACAAAAGTAATCCAGAGATTAGAGCTCAAACTCGGCTGTGGAGCTTCGTGTTGACACCGGGGATGATAGGAGAGCAGCTGGGTGTTTGAAAGCTGATGCTCGGTGTCTGTCTCACACTTCACAGGTTTGAATGAACATTTTCTGCTTTTAACGGCTGTTTGTGACTCTCAGGCCGCCTGGATTTCACTTTGTTAGACTTTGTTTGAATGTAAAAGCTGCAGGCAAATAGTTCAAATTGTTCATAGAACTTTACAACAGACTCCAAACACTTTTACACCTGAAGACAGGGAAGATCAGAAAATAACATACGAGCCATAAGCAGCTTCAGAACACCTGTGTGTGTGTGTGTGTGTGTGTGTGTGTGTGTGTGTCACACGGCCCGTGGAGCTGTTTGATGTCGGTGAGGATGAAACATTAATTGTGTGTCAAATCTCTGTTCTGAAGTAAAACACCACGACTGACGCCGGGTCGACGTCACAGTTTTCTAACCACGAAGGCTCAACGCAGGGAAAGAAGCAACACGCCGCTCGACACTCGCCAAAACGTCGTGTGACTTCCTCAGAGGTCGCCTCCGTCGTAAAGTTTTAGTTTGTTAGAGCCGCTGATGTACAAACCTCCACAGTTAGCTCGACAGTACTGGACCTCAGACTAGTACTGGACGCCTGTCGCTGTGTGCACGCTCGGTGAGGCCTGTCGAAGGTTCACAAAATGAACCACGAGTTGTTCTGTCGATCGGCTGTTCCTGATCGAGGCGCAGCAGGTGTGACGGGAAGTAGCTGACTGTTTCCTGCGTCTCTCCTCAGGTGACACGCGGTATGTTTGGTGCTAACCGGAAGAAGTTTATGGAGGGAGGGGTAGAGAGCGACTACGCGGACGACTCCAGCCTCTACTACACCCAACAGTCCATGTTCCCTCCACACCGCGCCGACAAAGATGTAAGTTCAACTCTGCTTCAGGGTATTAACAGAACCGGGCTCAGTGACGGACCGGACCAGGTTCGAGCACAGCCTCTCCGGACGTGTTACCTCTCACACGTCTTCCCGCACAGAGCTTCTGCAGACTGTAACCTGTCCTTTGTGTTTACGGGGGTTTATTTCCAGTTGACAGAAGTTGTGGTGAGGAAGATGAACGGATGTGTGTGTGTGTGTGTGTTTCCTCTGTCCTCAGATGCTGGCGTCTTCCTCTGCTTCCTCAACGGGTCAACTGTCGCAGCTCGGGGCCAGTTTATATGGCCCGCAGAGTAAGTGTCTCACCACAGTCTGAACGTTTCCAGCTCATGTCGACAGAAATGTTTCTTAAACACGACCCGTGTCGTCTCTCTCCGTCTCTGTCAGGTGCTTTGGGGTTCCCCATGCGGGGGATGAACAGCAGTGCGGCGCCTCAGCTAAGTCGAAGCGGGTTGAACCAGTCTGCCAGTCAGCTGCCCAGCCATGCCAGTACAGCCAACACTGGCACGATGCACACGCCTCCCTCACCGAGCAGGTACGGCGCTCAGATCGACTCGCTTCGGACTCAAACTGAGCGCCATGGATCGTATTTCACTGACGAACACCCCGACCTCTGCAGCCTGTGACCTCCGCCTGTGACCTCCGCCTATAACCTCCGCCTGTTGTCCTCTTTCAGGGGTATTTTGCCAATGAGCAGCCGGAGCGTGCTGAACCACAGCCAGCAGGTGGGGGGGCCGACAGGACAGTCGGGCAGCATGGTAGGAGGAGTCGGAGGAGAGAGAGGAGGCGGTGGTGGAGTAGGAGCGGGGAGGAGCAGCAGCATGGGGAGCCCGAGCCGGTCGTCACCGAGCATCATCGGCATGCCCAAACAGCAGCAGGCACGGCAGCCGTTCACCATCAACAGGTAACACGAGTTTGTGCGAGATGACTGACTCGGACTGCTTCAAACATCATAACTCATAATTCTGCTGAAGGTTTTTTGTTTGGTTTCTAAAATGAAAATAAAAGTTTGTTTCAGCCGACGTCACGTTTTAAATATTCAAACGAGGGACACATTGTGTGACATTTTTAATATCAGGAACGATAAACTATGAGGAGGCTTCTGTTATTCATGACTGACTCTTATCAGTGAAGTTTTCTGCAGCTCGTATCTGAAAGTTCGACTGGAATTAAAAAGTTTTACGTTCCAGAATTTAATCATGTTACAGAAACCCTGAAAAAAGTTTTAATCAAAGTTCCGTCAGTCCGTCGCAGCTCGTTGACGTGTGACGCCAGCGGTCAGATCGATACTGAGACACTTCCTGCTTTTAGATTCAGCTTGAGTCAAATCTCCAACATGTTTGTTTCCTCCTCAGTAATCTGTGTGTGTGTGTGTGTGTGTCAGTATGTCGGGGTTCGGTGTGAACAGGAATCCCGGCTTCAACATGAACAATTCTCTCTCCAACAACATCTTTAACGGCACAGGTACCGTCGTGTTTCTCTTCAGACGTTTGAAGCTTTTTGTCGTTTTTTAGTTTTTAACGTGTTCTTGTTATTTTTTAATTTTTTTTAAATCTCTGCGTCTTCGTCCAGACGGCAGTGAGAACGTGACGGGGTTGGACCTGACAGACTTCCCGGCGTTAGCAGACAGGAGTCGGAGGGATGGAGGTTCAAATCCCACCCCGCTGCTCAACCCGCTGGCCGGTCGGGCTCCTTACGGTGAGAGAAACCTTTCATTCTCTTACACACAGCTGTTTGGGTCAGAGGATGAGAACAGCTTTCAGTCAAATGTCATGATCCTCCTCTGTACACGGCGTTTCCATGGAGACGTACATGTTCAAATCACCAAAACTTTGAGCTCTCATCACGTGACAGACGGAGGCAGCACACAGATCCATGCCAGCTCGTCATGAGGTCGGCTAATTAAGTCTCCAAATGTGGTTCGTCCTCTGACCTCCAGTGGAAATATGAATACACACAGTGTGTGTGTGTGTGTGTCTGTGTCTGTGTGTGTGTGACAGCCTCATCAAACTGTCCAATCACAAACTAGCAGGCTGACCGCCGAATGTCTGACTGTGAGTTTGAGCACGTAGTTTGTTTGGCAGACTTTGTTCCACAGCCTGAAGAGCAGAGCGAGCGTGTCTCAGATTCTGCAGCGTTCAGCTGACTGACAGCTCCGTCGTGTCCAACCGAGTCCACCACCGCTCCAACTTCCACTGCTGCCATCTTCATCAGCTCAGAGTCGCTTTGGATGGAAGCGGCGGCTAAATGACTGAATGTGAAAACGCGTGCTCCATTCATCAGTCCTGTCCTGTTTTGCTGTATGAGATTTTAAAAAGATGTAGAAGGTTTTAAATGGTGTCAAATGTAACCTCAGATTCCTGTAGAACCCCCGACTCGGGGACCCTCATGAGCAGACGCACAGCCGAGCCGCGTGCACAGAGCTCGTCAATTCATCCTGATGTGTTTCTGGGTTAACGTCGTTTCCTCCATTCTTCCAGTCGGCATGGTAACCAAGCCGTCCAGTGAACAGTCGCAGGACTTCTCCATCCACAACGAGGACTTCCCAGCTCTCCCTGGGCCGAACTACCAATCAAAAGACCCCACCAGCACCAACGAGGACAGCAAAACGGTTAAGATCCCTTTTTCTCTTCTCACCATTTTTCTCGTCTTGTCATCGTGCCCTGTCTTTGCTCACGCCGTGCTCTCGTGTGCTGACTCGTCCCGTTTCTTAGGACTTCTTTTTCCCTCCGTTTCTGTCCAATCAGAATCTGAACTCATCAGGAAAGCCCGCCTCTAACTCAGATGGTCCAAAGTTCCCCGGCGACAAGAGCTCTGCACCTAGCAACAACAACCAGCAGAAGAAAGGGATTCAGGTGCTTCCTGACGGTGAGACACACACACGCACACGCACACACACCTACAGTGATGGCGGGTTTCCTCACACACACGTTTGTCTCCGTGTTTCAGGCCGTGTGACCAACATCCCGGTCGGCATGGTAACGGATCAGTTCGGGATGATCGGCTTGCTGACGTTCATCCGGGCGGCAGAGACGGACCCCGGCATGGTCCACCTGGCACTGGGCTCCGACCTCACCACACTCGGCCTCAACCTCAACTCACCTGAGTACGACCACACACACACACACACACACACACTCTAAACCTCTCTGTTGCTGAAGCGAGCGAGCGTCTGTCGAGCTGCAGAGTTTGTCGTACTGACCTGAGAGCGTTCAGGTGCCACTCAAACGTTTCAGGACGCTCATCGTCTCTTTCTGTCCGTCTCCTCATCAGGAATCTCTACCCTAAGTTTGCGTCTCCGTGGGCGTCGGCTCCGTGTCGACCGCAGGACATCGGTGAGTTTGTGACCGTCGAGAGTTCAAACAGACGTCTTCAGTGTTCAGTGTGTTCAGTGTTCTGTCCTCTTCCCGCAGACTTCCACGTCCCCTCAGAGTATTTAACCAACATCCACATAAGGGACAAGGTACGTGTCGGAGGCCTCGATGACTCAGTCTGAGGAACGTTCTCTTATTTGTCGTCTTTAAATTCTCTTTCTGTTTCCGATCTTTCACGTCTCCAGTTAGCAGCTATCAAGTTGTCTCGGTATGGAGAAGATCTGCTGTTTTATCTCTACTACATGAACGGAGGAGACCTATTACAGCTGCTGGCTGCAGTAGAGCTGTAAGAACACACACACACACACACACACTTTGTGACGGAGCATTCATTCGTCTGCAGCGTCAGTGAACGCAACACATGGAGCTGTCTAACTGTGTGTGTGTGTGTGTGTGTGTGTGTGTCCAGGTTTAACAGGGACTGGAGGTACCATAAAGAGGAGCGGGTTTGGATCACCCGGGCTCCGGGTATGGAGCCCACGCTGAAGACCAACGCCTACGAGAGAGGGACCTACTACTTCTTCGACTGCCTCAACTGGAGAAAAGTGGCCAAGGTAAACACACACACACACACACACACACACACACACTGACCACCAGGCAGTGAACTGGAGTCATTTAACGGTAACATAAAGATTTCCGTGCAGACTCGATGACGTTAAACGTTTAGTAAAATGTTTTACGTTATTTTCGGCTTCACGTCAGTCACAGATTTTTTTCTCCGCTCTGCTTTCAGGAGTTTCATCTGGAGTACGACAAACTAGAAGAGCGACCTCACGTTCCCTCCACATTCAACTACAATCCTGCCCAGCAGGCCTTCTGATTGGCTCTACCTCCTTCCTGCCTGCCTGCCATTGGCCCCTCCTGGCTCATCACCATCTCCCCTCTCTAGGTTTTTTCCCACCTCCACACACTCAAAGTGAATCTGGCCAATAAGGACTCGGGACGGAGAGGACGTCCTGGTTTCTCCCAAACGCTTCACTGAATAGACTTTCTGATTTTAACTTTTTGTTCTTTACCTCATCTTCTTCTTTTTGTTTTGTTTTATTTCCCGCCCTCCTCCATGAGTTTGGTTTGGTTGGTCTGTTATGTGGAGCGCAGACTTGATGTCAGCAGACAGCACAGTACAACACACACCGACGCGAGCGAG
>CM024810.1:2263381-2272572 GCA_014281875.1 Nibea albiflora
TCAAATTTACTCCGTTTTATTTGTTTAAATCTGCAAACACTCAAACACGCTTCAGCCTGTTTGTCTGAGGCACGTGGCCTCGCTGGGCCTCCTCCTCCGCGCTGATGTCCGTTATTATTATTTGTAATCTTTTGATCTGCAGAGATGATAATAATCCCGCCACATGCCTCCCTGATTACCAATGCATAATGCTGAGGGCTTTATTCTGCAGCCTTTCAGCGCTTCACATTTATGCAACAGGCGGAGAGCCGGAGAGAAAGATAGTGTGTACTGAAGTGATGTCGCTGTTTAAAGGGTGAAGCTGATGTTACTGCTGATAGTCAGTCTGTGAATTTCATTATTTGACCATTTGAATTCAAAAATAACCTTCCAGCGTTTCACTCGGAGTCAGTTAAAGATCAGTCACAGTTTTTTACAGGGTGACCCTCAGAAATGTAGAAATGTGTTGAGTTTGTCTGTTCAGGGCTTCCGTAGGAACATGGCAACAAACATGGTGGACTGCGAATCAACAGCCAAGTGTCTCAGTACTGGATACTGCGATTAGTACTCTCCTATGTAGTACTTTAATTAGTGTACTACCTTAATGACCGTTTGAGACAGTTTAACTGCAGTGTGAGTGATTATAGTAACTGTTAGTTAGTTTGGCTCGTCAGCCCTCTGCAGCCTGACAGGCCGATCGATAGACCTCAGCTCATTGATCATTCAGTCCTCGGAGGCCATTTTGGACGGCTGGTTGAATCTTTAACAGTGATCAGACACACACACACACACACACACACACACACACACACACAGAGGTGATGAAATGAAACTATTGATCCATGAACAGAAACTGTGTCATCACAGCAGCAAGTAATGAAGTACAGTAAGAAAATAGACTTCAGGGAAACGACACAGCCAACGAGAAGGTGAGACAACAAAGAGACGACGTGTAAAATAATAATAATAATACATTATTATGCACAACTAGGGTTAGACTGGACACACAGCAGCAGCAGCTAATCTTACTGACTAGTCCAGCAGCAGTCAGCCAGCTCGGCGTCTGTCTTTCAGCCTTTTATTTCACCAAGCTCTCACCAACCACTAAAAGTCAGTCCCAGATTTACTCTTGTCCGGCGGCTTCTTGCTCGCTCACTCTCTCCTTTTCTCTTCTTAGCTTCCTCCGTCAGCGTCCTCTTCACTCTCTGCTCCTCTGCCATCATGTCCATAGAAGCTGCTGAGCCCGGTTATATTACTGTCGCTCGCCCAGCTCCTGTTCTGGCACGACACCGGCTCCACACTGTGTATACAGTGTGAGAACAGAATGAGCTCACCGCTCACCTGATCACAGGTCAGTGCAGACCAACAGGAACAACAATTATTTCAATTCATCACGTTAGAATATTAAACTCTTTATCTCTTCAGCATTCTTTGAGTAAATGACTCACGGCTGTTCTGAACTCTGATATTTGTGTCCTGGTGGCCTGAGAAACAGAGGATGTTCCTGAGAGAGTGACGCTACTCTGCCTCGGCTAAGAGGCTTATCTCATCCAACATGTAACAGTGAGAGAACAACAAGCAGCCAGCGGTGAAATAAAACAAATCTGGATTGAATCATCAGGCCACCGGGGCGAGCGAGCATCACTCAACCTGCAGCCAGTAAGAGAGAGAGAGAGAGAGAGAGATGAAACCATAGAAACATCCCAGATAGCTGCAGGCTGCACTACATGGCCAAAAGTATGTGGACGACTGAGCAGTGCAGCCGTACGTGACACCGTGTTCAGATCCTAACGGGCCCTTCATGCTTGGAAAGGGAGGGTGAGGTGAGGGGTAGTCAGTCGGTCGTAACCTCATTGCCAGAGGCCTTTAAATCCAGTCCACGTTCAAAGAAACCCGACACAGAAAACACTGCAACATAACCACAAACATGACCTGGGTTTGATGACACTGCTCTACATGTGTGGTTCCCACTCTGTGGAGCGTCTTACAGACTCCGTCTCCAAACTCCTACACTCGTATTTTGACTTCATTTATTTAAAGATATTAGATATTACAGCTGATCTATCATCAGTCCATCAACACGCTGTAAAACGAGGCTCCACTGAGCTTACTTTTACTTTGATGTCAGTAAACAGACTGACTCACTTTGTAGATTACAGGAGGAATATTTCCAAATTTTAAAATTCAGTGCATGAAAAATGATTTTTTACTGTATTTCTACTTTTACTTGAATCTCTGAGATAAACACAAATATTGTGAAGGAGGGAGGAAAAAGAGAGAGGCAGGAGAGAGGGAGTGAAGGAGGGAGGAGGATAAATGAAACAGAGGGAGGTGAAGCACATTCAGACTGACAGCAGCCGCTGTGGAAACTCTTCAGCTTCTCAGCAGCACGCAAACAGCCTCCACCTCCTCCACCTTCATCCATCCTCCTCTCTTCTCTCCTCCCTCCTCCTCCTCCGGTCCTCCTCCTCTCCATGCCGGCGGAGGTCTCCGCGGGGCTGCCATGGCGAAGATGCGGGTGTCGTACGAGTACTCCGAGGCCGAGGATAAGAGCATCAGGCTGGGCTTGTTCCTGATCGCCTGCGGGATCCTCAGCCTCTTCATCCTGGGCTTCTGCTGGCTCAGCCCGACCCTGCAGAGCCTCCAGAGCAAGCCGGCCAACTGCACGGTGAGCCCGGACACGAGCTCCGAGCGGCGGCCGGAGGCGAGCCGCTGCTCGGAGCCGCGGATCCGGAACGTTCCTCCGCCTGTAGTTGTAGTAGTAGTCGGTGTAGTTGGAGGAAGCGTCAGTGGAATCATGTGTAACTTATGTGCAGTACTGTTATTAGTTACTACGATATACATCAGCACTTTAAAGCAGCAGTATCAGTGATAACATGTACCAAGTACTACTGTAGTATTTCAGGCAACAACAGTAAATATTATAGTACTGTAGTATTTTGGTATCATCAGTGTAAAACTTTGTTGTCGTCAGGATGATTTAATACTCAGCATGTTTGTAATAACTGAGGAAACTGAAGTGGTCACATGTACAAATATTTCATCTGATGCTGTTATTGATCTACAAACGTCCAGATGAATCAGGACGACCTGATGTTTAGATTTTTATTTGTAGAAGTGACGATGAGTGATCAGTTATTAACAGATCACAAACTGTTTTATGATTTAATAGTAACTAACTGATCAAACTCATCTGATCGTGTTGTTGATCATTAATGATTCATCCTGCCGTGCTCTGATATAAATGCAGATCTATAAATATGGTCCTAACATTAAACAGTGTGTTTCAGTAGGTGTTGGTAGTTCTTCATGGTCGCTGTGGCTCAGGTTGACATAATCTGTTTTAATCCTCAGACTGAGTGAAGTGATGAATCAGGACAGTGATACAGTGAAGATGATCAGACTGTCATCTGACCTGACAGTCGTACTGTCATGAAGCCGCCCGTCACTGTCCAGTTTACGTCTGTAGTGTCATTTTTTATTTCTTCATTCGTTTGCAGGCCTGACGCGACACCCAGCCTCGCCCCCGGAGGACGGAGCTCAATAAACTTTGTTTGGAATCGACTCATCCGCTTGAACATTGCTGTGTTCATTGTTAGACTGGACACTGCTGGTTCAGAGGTTCTGTTGCTGTGTTCACTGTTAGACTGGACACTGCTGGTTCAGAGGTTCTGTTGCTGTGTTCATTGTTAGACTGGACACTGCTGGTTCAGAGGTTTCTGTTGCTGTGTTCACTGTTAGACTGGACACTGCTGGTTTCAGAGGTTCTGTTGCTGTGTTCATTGTTAGACTGGACACTGCCGGTTCAGAGGTTCTGTTGCTGTGTTCACTGTTAGACTGGACACTGCCGGTTCAGAGGTTCTGTTGCCGTGTTCATTGTTAGACTGGACACTGCCGGTTCAGAGGTTCTGTTGCCGTGTTCACTGTTAGACTGGACACTGCCGGTTCAGAGGTTCTGTTGCCGTGTTCACTGTTAGACTGGACACTGCCGGTTCAGAGGTTCTGTTGCTGTGTTCACTGTTAGACTGGACACTGCCGGTTCAGAGGTTCTGTTGCCGTGTTCACTGTTAGACTGGACACTGCCGGTTCAGAGGTTCTGTTGCCGTGTTCACTGTTAGACTGGACACTGCCGGTTCAGAGGTTCTGTTGCTGTGTTCACTGTTAGACTGGACACTGCCGGTTCAGAGGTTCTGTTGCTGTGTTCACTGTTAGACTGGACACTGCTGGTTCAGAGGTTCTGTTCGGTCCGGCCGTGTTCAATGGAAGGTAGACGTTGATGCTAGCTCATAGCGGTGGAGGTTATTGTAATCAGTCATAAGTCGCTGTTTTTACAGGAAGCACATTAAAATTAGGAAGTAAACAGAACTCTACTTCCTGCTTCATGGGGCTGTAACGGGCTCAGTACTGCCCCTGTAGGCCAGAGTTAGGTTGTGTTTTTTGTTCTGCTTCTGGGCTTTGAGTCAGAGAATCACACATTTGTTAATTAGTTAATTTTGCCCACATCTGTGATTTTCTCCTGGATTAAGTGTCTGCCATGTTCATCGACGGCAGTTTGGAAAACAGCCAGAGCTGATCAGGATGTTTGTGGGTTGGAGCCAGACGGACAGCCGTACACGCTGCTGTGGCTTAGAACTTAACAAATTGTTGTATTTCTCCAGCTAACGTGACAAATGTGAAGTGAAGTGCACTTAGCAACCCTCCAGCAATTATAGGTCTGATTTACAGGTTTGGTCTCTGCTTCTTTAAAACTAAAGTACAAACCTTTTATAGGTTAGAAATAAATCTTTCACACTGCTCCTGAAACAGGTTTTTTAAATCCCGTCTCGTTGGGTCGTAACAGCCGTCTCATGACCTTTAGTTTTGACAAATCTAAAAATATTGCTTGAATGCTCCACAAACCTCAGGACATTTATTTTACTGTATGTTTGTCCGGCTTCAGGTCGTTTGGTTTCTTCATGCTGCGTCACTTTGCAGTTCGGTTTATTAAAACTGTTTGCACAGCGTTTCGAAGCCACTGGGACTTTTCATGACATAAATTACAGCCTGCTCCGGCCTGCCTGCGCTCTCCCACTGTTTACCGTGGATGATGAATTCACACCGACCTGATTTATTTGGCTGTTAGCTTATTGCATCGTGCTGAAATAATGTCCGTGTGTTACCGAGAGTGGAAGCCTTTTGTTTCGTCTTTAAATCGCACAATGCTGTTGCAGTGAGAGAGACTCTGGCTCCGTCATTCACTGACCCACAGCCTAATGTGACATAAATCACAATGTTTGGACTTGTTGCAGTTCCCTGACCTCCTGAGTGATGAAGACAGCTCTGAGTTTTATCAAATCTGAGTCGATTGATTGTGCATTAATATTTATATTCATGCCTGCAGCTGTTCTTTCAGTCCTTCAGCGTGCAGGGAGAAGAAATGCAATCGCATCATGAATCTGTCAACAGTATGAATTCATGTTTCTGACTCTACGCTCAGTTTATTGTTCATGAACTGTCACACTTAGCTTCATATATGTCACATATGTCTGGTGTTCAGATGTTTTGGTGTCAGTGAATTCATTTGATGAACATCAGACAATAAAAGTTAAAGATGAATCCGACATGTAGCGTTAAACTTCCCATAAATGTCCTGATCTCTGCGTTATCGTCACGTTCTTACCTACATGATCTACGTATAGCTAGTTAGCCACGTGCTAACAGCAGCAGGTGAACGCAGCATCCTGTGTTTTTGTGTTTTTGCTTTAGAAAGACTAAAAAGGCAGCAGCCTCCAAACTCTCTATAAATAGAGCATCTCTCTGACTACAGCTTCATGAACACAACTCCAGGCTTGATAGACCTGCTGTGCCGGGCTAATACTTGCTAAGCTAATGTTGGACAGTCATGTTTTTGGCAGAGTGACCCTCAATGGACAAACTGTCCCTTTAGAGTAAGTGTTGTGTTCATGATGAGATGTCCGTCCATGTCCTCTTGGCAGCAGCTTCAGCCTCCTGGAGGATCTCGAGCGTTCCCAGGACAGACGGGTTGTTTAGTCCCTCAGCAGGTTCTGGGTTTGCCCCGGCTCTGACTCTGAGACTCTTTAACTCCCTCTTGAGTCAGCTGAACGTGTCGTCTGTCCCTGCTCTTTCTTCCAGGTGGTGTCGGTGTTGCGTCCCGAGGAGATGTTCGAGTGTGTGTTCACGTGCGGTACGGACTGTAAGGGGACGTCACTGTATCCCTGCCTGCAGATCTTCGTTAACACTCAGAGTCCAACTCGAAGCTCTGCTGCACTTTGATGAGCAACAGCTGGTCCTCAACCCAAAGGTACGACGAGACGACAGCATGACGCGTCCAACTCATCAGTTCATAGACGGGTCAGAGGTCAAATGACTGACGCTGCGACGTGTAGAAAGATGGAAGCAGTGACGCCGTCGTGTTCTGTGTGTTTTTGTGTCGCAGCTGCTTGAAGCGGCGAGCAGATGACAGTGAGGAATGAAGCAGCGAGACGCCATTAAGACTGAATGAAGGCACCACTAACAAACAGCTGACACTAAACACACCACAGCTGATCCTGTTGTGTGTGTGTGTGTTTTGATTTAATCAGTTAAACAAGACTGGCCAAAAGTATGTGGACACTGTTATATTTTTGTGGTTGTGATGGTCTGTGATTTACAGAGTTTCCTCATGGACAGTGAAGTAAACGTCTGTAGCTGCTGTTAGCTAATGTTAGCTCCGTCTGTTAGCGGGCTGCGTGGGACCGTGAGCTCAGAGCAGCGGGGCAGTGTTGGTGTTTGTACCACAGACATGCAGGCTGGGCATGAATCAGAAGGATTTCTCAGTTTAAGATCAGAGCACATCTTCAGCAGTGTGTGTTCATGAGAGTAGATTGACCACACACACTCCTGCAGTTTGTAATGGTCCACAATCTCATTTCTCCGACGCTGTGTACACACACTTTTGTCCACGCGTCGTGTAGGGGGAACACCCAGCCGGTGAAGAGGACGAGACAAACAAAAGCATCAGTACAGACAGCGTGTGTCCGTCCATCTGTCGGTCTGTGGGACATCTTGCTCCTCTTTAGTGCACGTCTGGGTCGTCGCTACGGCAACAGAGTAAATATAGAGGGGAGAGACGGCGCGTCATCGATGCCGCTCAGTCACCATGGCGACCTGCAACAGAGATGATGTGAGGCAGAGAGAGAGACGAGTCACGCTTCATTCAGAAATCCTTTAATGTCGAACAGAGAGGCTGAATCTGAGGATGGATGTCCACCTCACTCTGATATCTGACCAATCAGGTTCACTCAGCACACCTGTAATGCCCCGCCCACTTCGTGTGTTAAGGTGTGTTTATGCAAATGAAGCACTGTGTTCGTTTGTTGGAGTCATTAGGTGTGAAGACAAACATCACAGTGTCTGTTTGTCTCGTTTGGGACCTCAACAAAGTTCATCTGCTCTTATTTTGGTAGTTTTATCATCATCTCAACAGTGTGTGTCAAAATAAAAGCACTGAGAGATTTCACCAGAGACTACGTCCAGGCTTTAGACAGTCTGCGGGGACGTCACAGAGACTACGTCCAGGTTTTAGACAGTCTGTGGGGACGTCACAGAGACTACGTCCAGGTTTTAGACAGTCTGTGGGGACGTCACAGAGACTATGTCCAGGTTTTAGACAGTCTGCGGGGACGTCACAGAGACTATGTCCAGGTTTTAGACAGTCTGCGGGGACGTCACAGAGACTATGTCCAGGTTTTAGACAGTCTGTTTGAATCTCATCGTTCTGTATGAAGTTTTATTCTCTGGCTCGTCTGCAGTTTATCGCTCTGAGCTCATAATGTTCCTCTGACTTTCTATCAAATATAGACATAACTCTCACACACACACACACACACACACACACACACACACACACACACACACACAGATTGTAGCCAGCCTAGCTCGACTCGGCTCCATTAAACTAGAAATGGATTGAACTCTGTGTGTGTGTGTGTGTGTGTGTCCATCACATAATATATTTCATGTCTTAACAAACTAAAGTGGCTTTATAAATAATATCTGTACACACACACACACACACACACACACAATATGGATTATTCTCCATGTTTTCAGGCGGCCATGTTGAATCAGTGTGTTTCTACGGTAGCTCAGAGCAGACAAACTAAATACTGACTGTAGACTCGGCCTTTAAATGTCGTTCCTCTGTAAATTCTGCAGACTTTAAAATCAGTTTGTTTGTAACACAGAGGAGTTAGCATGAGTTAGCATGAGTTAGCATGAGTTAGCATGAGTTAGCATGAGTTAGCACGTAGCGTATCGAAGTGCAGAAAGGACGAAGAGTTTAAGAGTTTAACGCAGCGTCACTGCTCGATGTGGGCCTCGTCCTTTTTAAACCTTCTGAGCTGTGAATCGGTTGAAACAGAGAGAGGAAGGAAGAGAGAGAGCAGATGAAGGCAGGTGGGCGGTTTTCACTCAGCCAATACTCGCAGAGTAATTTCCTCGTTTATGACTTAATTATGTTATAATGTAAATGACAGGAGCGGGGGGTAACCCAGAGGGCAGCGCCGCGACACCCCGCTCACCTCCTAAGTTTCTATTTGAATATTAATAATGAACTCTGATCTCAAAGTAATTATTTAAAGCAGCAAAGTGTTCGTACTTACGCCAACGTTTGGACCTCATTAGTGCAGAAATACAGCAACAGATGAGCTGCAAAGGTCACGGCAGCATGAACGCACGAGAACCAGAAAATAATGTGATCACTGAGGGATGACGACAGTGTGTGGGTGGGTGTGTGTGTGTGGCTAACTTAAACTAATTAACCGTAATGAGGCAGAGCTTCTGGAGCTCCAGGACGTCACGGGGCTGTCAGTGACTCCCTGCCCAGCCAGGAGCTGCTGACTCCCCCTTGCTTCACCTCCTCACCCTCTCTATGTGTGAAGTGAGACTGTGACATTTTCCTGCAACAAATCAGCAGGATGTAGGTCGAGTCCCATGTTGGTAAAAGGATAGAAAGTATTCTAGTAGTGTTTGTCGTGATTTATCACCTCCAGTGTCAGACTGTAATCCCTCTGTGTAACCATGTTCAGCTGTACTCGAGTATTTACTCTGATTACATGAATTCACGATCATCATCCAGGTCAGCAGCAGCAGCTAATCTTACTGACTAGTCCAGCAGCAGTCAGCCAGCTCGGCGTCTGTCTTTCAGCCTTTTATTTCACCAAGCTCTCACC
>CM024810.1:2272672-2485172 GCA_014281875.1 Nibea albiflora
CCAGCCCATTCTGAGGTGAATCAGTTCAGTTTGTCTGCAGACGGGGTGTTTGGACCCCACACGTGATCCCAATACCTCTCCTCCCAGAAAGAGATGTCGCCATGACCCCTGACCTCCAGGCTCGGGGTCCTATGGTGGACCAGAGCTTTGTCCATCTGCAGGAGTTTCTAACAGACTCGAGGACTTGAGTCCTCTGTCCCCCCCAGCTGCCTCAGCTCCCCCTGGGCCAGCCCCATGGAGGCCAGTAGCATGGGGGGCGTCCAGAACCAGGAGGTCCCTCAGAACCACCAACCCTGCAAGTACGACCTACTGAGCAGCGTCCCACGTGAGTATGACCTCTGACCTCAGAGGTTTTAAGTTGTTGAGTTTAGTTTAACAAAAGACTATGTATAAAATATATAATAACTGTCCTGTCTGCGGTGTCGTAGTAACAGATCTGGATCTGAAGTTCCAGTACCGGGGGCGGCCAATGGGCTCTTTGACTGTCAGTAACCCTCAGGGCTGCCGGTTGTACTATGGACACCTGGAACCGACCCCGGAGCAAGTGGACCTGTTTGGACCTGTCACCCTGCAGCAGGTCCTGTTCCCAGGGACGTCTGAGATCCAGAACCAGAAGCAGCGGTTCTACACAGAGGCCCTGCTGGATGTGATGGACCGTGGTCTGATCCTGGAGATCTGGGAGCAGGACATCTATGCTGTCCGCCTCTGTCAGTGTAAGGTGTTCTGGACTGGACCAGGCATGCCTGAACAGGGTCCCCCGAACCCCATGGAGAGGGAGAAGAAGATCAAAGTGTTCAGCCTGAATGACTTCCTACAAGGTGACCAATCAGATGTCAGAAAAACTCTCACAGGTTGGAGCCACATGTTAAAATGTTCTTCTGCCAACAGGGACTGATCCTGGTTCCAGAAGGGGGAAGCTCAGAACCCACCCCCCTTTGAGATCTCCTTCTGTTTTGGGGAGGACTGGCCCGATAAGAAACCCAAAGAGAAGAAATCTCATCATGGTCCAGGGTGTTTCTTTGCCTCAGTTCAAGTACAGCTATTATAAGCTTATCAGGAATGATTGCATCATTTTACTGCTTCTTTTTGTAAC
The DNA here is from genome assembly GCA_014281875.1 of Nibea albiflora. Lineage (NCBI taxonomy): Eukaryota > Metazoa > Chordata > Actinopteri > Sciaenidae > Nibea > Nibea albiflora. Next base: position 2,273,766 of record CM024810.1, read on the forward strand.
AGTGCAAAACTTTAGTGCAACATTTGACCTTTAAAATATATGCACAGCTCAACATGTAAATATTGAGGTATTCATCTCACTTCATCTCATCAGATATTCACAGTACATTAAAAATAGAAAATTGAATCTGGAAGAACAAGTACTGAGACAGACAGATGGTTCGGTTCTTGTGATCCACCTTTTACCTGTCCTTAGGTGGTTCCTGTAGTGGCTCGGATCCTGACAGAGATGTTCTCTGGAGAACTCAGTTGGTCTACAGACAGCATCCGCCTACAGATCTCAAACCCCGATGTGAAAGACCAGACGGTGGAGCAGTTCAAGGAACTGCAGAGGCTCCTACAGAGTCAGCACATCCAGGGGCCCTGGACCCCAAACATACCCTGAACACCAGAACTTTGACCCGGAGGTGCTCTCCTGGTATTTGATTAAAACTGAACTGGTCCTGTTTGCAGTTAGCTAGTCCAGATGGACGCTTTGTTTCCACAGAATCTGTTTTCAAAAATACAACTGAATATAAACTGATTATTTCAAAGACTACATACAGTATATACCACTATATATATGTTCTGATCATTCATCTGGACCTCTTCAGAAAATACGGTTCTCTTCACCCTGTCATCTGCAGGTTTTATATGATGGATGTGGACTGGGACAAAATCAAATTTGTTTAGCATATTCACTCACCGCAACACATCATTTCCTCTCAGTGAGTGTATTCAGGATTTCAATAAACACCGCTGCAGTATTCTTTCATACATCAGTTGTTGTTTTTTTATTCACTTTGAAGGACCTGATCAATTTAAATTAAAAAAATATATAAATTTTATTTATATAGGTCCATATCATAACTTCAGTTATCTCATGACACTTTCCATGCCGAGCAGGTCTAGACTGTACTCTTATATTATTTACAGAGACCAGCAGTTCCACTATGAGCAAGCAAACGGTGGCAAGGGAAAACTTTAGGTTATTTACATAACCCCAGTTCTCTGAGTAATATTTCGCTCGATGTCTCACTATGGGATGCACGCCTCACTGCAGCCCTCAGAAGCATTAATCTCATTACGCCAATCCTGATTGGCTGGTGAAACGTGTGCGTCCGCCATAGGTAGTGCCATCTACCTTAAATAGCCCATGCGGACAGCACCACGTCATTCAAGATAAGCACCTCTTCTCACTCGCCCAAACAAGAAGGGTTGTCTGGTGAGACATCTCACTCATATTACTCAGAGAACCGGGGTTATGTAAATAACCTAAAGTTCTCTTTCATAATATTTCGCTCGATGTCTCACTATGGGATATGGTTGCTCCCGTATTGCCAGACAAGCTTATCCAGGGTCCACCAACCCACAGGGAAAAGTACTCTGTTCCAATCAGGACAGCAAAATCGCGCGTGCCACGCACGGAGCGGAGACGTCCAGCATATAGAAACGGACAAAAGTGAGAGGCGAGGACCAACTCGCCGCAGCACAGATATCCTGAACAGAAACTCCCCTGAATAAGGCCCAGGATGTGGCCAAGCCACAAGTCGAGTGCGCTCGCAGGCCCGCAGGTGGCTGCAAACCCTGACTTGTATAAGCCAAAGCAATCGCCTCAACCATCCAGCGGGATAGGCGCTGCTTCGTGACAGGCTTCCCCTTATGAGGACTAGCCCAGAAGATGAACAGCTGATCGCTCCTCCTGAAACCCCTTGTCCTATCCATATAAGTGCGCAACGCACGGACCGGATATAACGCATGTGACCGCTGCTCACCCGGTGAGGCAGCAAAAGCCACAAGGTCAATAGGAGAACATGAGCCCACCACCTTAGGCACAAAAGCCGGGTTGGGCTTCAAAATCATCCTTACATCCCCGGGGAAGAGCTGAGCGCACGAGGGATGCACCAAAAGCGCATGGATGTCACTAACCCGTTTAGCCGAAGCCAGAGCCAGCAAACACACTGTGTTAAGAGACACGTGTTTTCAAGTCCGCCCCCTCCAGTGGTTCAAAAGGAGGGCCCTTAAGCCAAATCTCAGGTACTTTCTGTGGGGAGGATAGTTTGGGATGTGGAAATACGCGTCTTTCAGATCGACAGAAGTGAACCAGTCGCTCTGTCATGCAAGACGCAGCAGGGATGCGTGCGTTAGCATCCTGAACTTGTATTTCCTGAGATATTTGTTCAGAGCACGTAGATCCAGGATAGGGCAAATACCGCTCCCTCCCCGTTTGGGAACGAGAAAATACCTGGAGTAAAAACCGCTCTGACACTGTGCAGGGGGTACGACACAGATTGCTCCTTTGTTTAACAGTGAGAGGATTTCCTCCTGTAAAACACAAGCTGACTCTCCCTGAGCCTGGGAGTGAATTATGCCGACCAATCGCGGGGGAACGACGGGTGTTGCCACTGCGCTGTTTATTTTGATATGTTTGGCTTTCATTAGCTGCGCCCTCGGCACTCGACCTGGATGCGGCAGCGGGACACATTTTATTTTCTTTGCAGAAACATGTGTGATTGTGCGTGCTTGTGGACATGAGAGAGGGGCAACAGCTGAACCCTCCGCCGTCAAATGTCCATTTCTCCTGGTTTGCTCTGGCATGGTCCGTGGCAGCCGGGAAATGGGGGCGTGGTGGGCCTCCGGATGCACGCTCGAAAGCCGAACAGGTGGAACTGGCGAGCGGGCAACTGCCAGCTGCATCACCGGTGAAGAGAGTAGCGGTCAGACCGCCCTCTTCTTCTTCCTGGCCTGGTTGTGGACAGCTTGCACGGGCTGTGCCGGCAGAGCTGCATCTACTCCCACGTAGCTGGGTCCTGAGTTTGCCCAAAATCCTCACATAACTCAGCCTGATAAGCCGTGAGCAGGGAGAGGACATTGAGCGCTCTGGCCAAAAGCGCTGCTGCCTTGTACGCATTTTCAGTCAGAGCTGACTGAAAACGGTCGGACTTGGACGGCAGGGCTGGGGCTCCTGGAGGACACTGCTGACAGCTGCGGGTGAAGGTGCGCTGCAATGAGTGGCTCCATAGGAGGCATGCGGAACAGACCCAGGCTCTCCATCGCTTCACAGTCGAGGGACGAGGCTCCGGGGATCGGGCTCCTGCTGCTGTAGGGGCGGTCTTTCCAAGAGTGTGCCACCTCATCTAGCAGCTCCAGGAAGATGGGGAGAAGTTGCTTCGTCGCACTCTTGGCCAAGGGCAATTTCTTCCCCTCGTAGCGGGATCTGGTGGTCTCAGCTACGACAGCGGGCCAGGGGATGGCTAGCTGGGCAGCAGCGCGTTTGCACATGTCGAGCATGTCCGAGCCAGGGAGGGGGGAAGCTGGTGTGCTGCCCTCATCACCATCCCTAGAGGCGACGGAGGCCGTGGGCTGTGCAGCCCGGGCCAGAGTCATGAAGATGTTGTCCTCGTCTTCATCCTCTGATATGAGGAGTTCCAAGGCGCCATCTTCATCATCCCCATAGTCCAGTAGCAGGACGTCTTCCTCCTGCGGGGGACCTGTGGCTAGGTCGAGCTGGGAGCCCCAGCTGGCGCTAGCCTCCGGTGCCGCCACCGCAACGACCCCCTTCTCCTCTCCGTCGGCGGCGCCGTCGGAAGGGAGATAGGGGTCATGACCAGACAGGCTAACCTGGCAGGCTAGCCGTCTGCGGAGACTCTTAATGGTGAACACTGCACAGTGTTGACACGAGCCGGGGACTTCGATAGCTAGCCGGGCATGTTGCAGCCCCAGGCAGCTCAAGCAGACCTGGTGTGGATCTTTGCTCGATATCTTGTTCCCGCAGCGACAGGGACGGGCCCCAGAGTCTCCGTGCCCTCTGGTGTGAGAGGTTTCAGCCTCCATTCCTCGCGAGTTGGTGTGCAGGCAAGGAGTCGAGGAAGGTAGCTGGTGTGCTAACTGTAGAGAAAACCGAGAGATTAATTGGTGTGCTAAGGCTCGGTACTCAAACAGCCGTGGTGTGGCGTCGAGGACTGTGCTGACCAGTCCGTGGAGGGCGAGGAAAGCACAGAATTCGATCTGGTGTGACCGAAGAAGCAGAAATCTCCAAGGCTAGGTAGCGCCCAGCGACAGAAGCTAAATAAGATACGTCTGTGGACAGTTTAGCTAGCTAGCCCAGGACGCGAGATATGCTCAGAGTGAGAAGAGGTGTTTGAATGACATGGTGCTGTCCACATGGGCTATTTAAGGTAGATGGCACTACCTATGGCGGACGCACACGTTTCACCAGCCAATCAGGATTGGCGTAATGAGATTAATGCTTCTGAGGGCTGCAGTGAGGCGTGCATCCCATAGTGAGACATCGAGCGAAATATTATGAAAGAGAACTTCCTTTTAATCAATCATCATCATATTTCACACATTAAGCCAGACTCAGTTGTTGTTGTTTCAGTTGTTTTTTTATTGTTTACAACAAGGCTACATCACCGATGATGTCATGGTGTCAGTCTCTCTGTCATTACCCAGAGTTCACTCTGTCTCACTTTGTGGAAAAACAACTAAAATTCAACCAAAGTTAAAAAGGTCAAAGGTGACGCCAAATCCTCCAGCATTAAGCCTCCACAGGCAGCCGCTCTGCCAAGAGCATCATGGGAAATATTTTGGCTCTTGGTATGGCACGGACAAAAAACATCACGACCAAAGTCCCAAAAAATAAATCTTCTCTTAAAACTGTTGACCAGGCACATCCTACGATTGATTACTGATGAAGATCCAACAGGTCTGATCCGCATCAGTTCACTTTGTGAACTTCTAGTCCTGATTCGCCCACCTTCTGGACCCGACCCCGCCCGCCTGACACCTGCTGCAGGTGTGGTCAGATGAGGTCGGGGGTCGGGGTGGAGGACTCAGTCTGCCCAATCAGTGTTCACTCTGTCAGTCCTTCAAAGTGATTCGTCCTGTTTCACATTCAAGTCCCTCCATCATCTCCATCTTCATCGTGTCCCTTGGATCCTCGTCTGCAGTCGCAGCTTTTTGCCGTCACCTCTGAATGTTGGTCAACAAAAGATTTAACCTGAAGAAGAAAAAACAGCTTAGTGTTGACACTTTATTTCAGGATCTTTATCATTTTCCTCACAGAATGTAAAAATCAAACATGGGATTTTATTATTTTAATCAGAAAATGTTCTCTGTGTTCAAGTTAACAAAGATGAATGTGCAACGTCCTGTTAGCCTTTCAAAATAAAGCTTGCTAAACACATTTCAGGTGAAATATCTATATAGGTTTAGATTGCAACTGTAAGTTAAGTTACCTGTCGTGTGTACAGTTTCCTGGGTTGTGTGTATAGTTACCTGGTGTTGTGTGAAGGTTGCAGCTATCGGAACAGTCTGGTGAACTCTCTGATGGCCCAACACACCTGTTTACACTCCTCAGCACTGAAGAGATGAGGAAACATGAATATCAAGCAGTTGTTTCAGGCTCACCTCAGTCCTTTGCTGCATGTTGCCCCCCCCCCCCACATTAAACTTGAGCAGGTGTAAAAACTGGTTGAATCATGACTGTTGTATCAGCGACAAGTGTTTTTACTATAAAGAGACTTGAAGTAAACAATTCTCCCTGCTGTAGTTTGCCGTCTTCAGGTAAACTCAGGCGTTGTCTGATTCCAGGACAAGTCTGGACTCGCTGTGAAGACTCCAGTTTTTCCATGTTCCACATTTAGACTGACGAGTCTCAACGAAAGCCCGTAAGACATCTTACTTAGGCTGCTGATATGACTAATCGACATGCTACATCCTGTTAAACATATCTTTGAATGTGTCATTGTCCTGAACTTCTTAAAGTCATCTCCACACGCCCATGAACATCTCACAGATCCAAATATTTCAGATGAATCATGGCAGCCTGCTGTTATTTATTGATCTTGTGATCTTGAGTTGATGTTTAATCCGATTTATTTTATTTTCTCTTTAAACCATCATTTAAAATGCTTTATGCTCAACATAAAATAATCAATGTTATGTCTTTTTCCTCCTCACAGAGTTGATGAGGTAGTTATTCGTTTCTGGGATGTTGTGTATCCAGAGCATCTCAAACATGTCTGCTGAGGTCATGCAACAACCGAAACATTTTCAGCTTCCAGTGATTGTGTCCAGTTTGTTTCAACACGTGTATTATCATGCTGCAACATGAGGTGATGGCTGCAGATAAGTAGTACAAGCTCAGGATGTCACCACAGTGTGCCTCTGCATCCAAGCTACCAGTAATCTGTTTTCATTCCCTGTAGTTTATGCCTGTTTATGTAGTTTAACACCGTTACCACGGGGCATTGTGTTCACAATGTTGACATTAGAAAACAGTCCACATGACACCACCTGCTGCATCTGCCTTATACAGTCTAACCCAGGTTTCATCAGAGAACCCAACATTCCGCAAAGTCACCACTGAAGTGAACTTCGACTTTGGTTGGAAGGATTTTTTTTTAACCATTCACATGATTCACATTATCAACCAATCAGAGTACTTGTGTGGCTGAAGGTAGCATTGGCACATTGGCCACAGGTGAAATGTTTGAAAGTGTCAGAGATTTTCTGGTCAAACGTGGATGAGAAAATAAAGTTTAGTTTTTACCAACAACAAACATTTGGTCACTCACGTTACTTATGTTTTGTGTTTGCAGATGGTATCTCACCTGGTGACCTGTTTGTGGAAGTCAGTCAGCTGTTTGTGAGTGACGGTCACAGCTCCACCTGATGTTTCCTTCGGTAACCCTTTCAGAGCGCTTTCTAACCAACGACAGAATGTCTGGAAAAAAAGCAGAGTGTCAGTATATGACAATGACGATGACGGTGATGATAGGTACACACCTGAACAGGTGTTTATACTCACAGGTCTGTCAAACACCATGACCTCCCACAGAACCTCAGCGACATCGGGCAGTGTGTATGGCGGCAGACAGAAACAACATGAGTGCATCAGCTGAGTGACGAGCTGCTGACCGTGCTGCTCCATGGCCTGACCAATCAGCTGCTTCCTCACCTCAAAATCCTCCTCGTGCTGCAGAGACGGGACATGCATGTTTGTTGTTTAAGGCATGCACAGATAGGACACGCACATTCAACGCACAGACAGAGGCGACACGTGTTTACTTACAGAAAGCCAGCCAGTTCAAACAAACATGACTTTCAACATGTTGATGTGTTGGTGTTGTTTGCACACTGACAACATGTTGACGCAGAAGAAACAGTGTGGGTGGATGTACATTTCAACTGGCTGGCTTTTTAATTTATGTTTACTCACGTCGTTGGCAACTCCGGTGTGGATCAGGTCTCGGACAAACTTCATGACACTGCAATTGGCGTCTCGGTGGTCCAATGAGGTGGCAGCGATGGCACACTGGATGATGTGAACGATGATGCTGCTGCTGAGTAAAGTGACGGGACTCCTCTGGACAAACCTGAACAAACGGACCATGGACATAAGTGGATAATCCAGAATGAAACCTTTTCTGTTCAGGTAAACCTGTAGACTCACCTGGTTGCCAATCTAAATAGGTCATCTACAGTGTCGGGATGATTCCTAAGACCGTTCTGCTGCTCCAACAGTTGGAAGGTCGGCATGCAGAGAGCCTGATGGGCAGGGAAACAAGTCACGATCATCATCAGTCAGGGACACAGGTATGTTGAGGAGTCTACCTGGTGGACAGGTACGAATTTACCTGGTAGACAGGCATGAGCTTACCTGTAACATGTCAAGCAGGCCCTGCCGGCAGCCCTCCTCCATCCCGTACTCATCCACCAGGATGCTGCCCAGGTACAGGAAGCAGGAGTGTGGATACACCTGGTACACACTCACCATCTGATGACACACATCCAATCAGAAAATCAATATCCAGGTGTGTTTGAACAATGAACCAATAGAAGATATATTTTTTAAATCAGCTGTGATCAATCAGATCCTCAGTCCTGTTCCTTTATCAATAAAACGAACTATGACTGTAGGAAGACAAACAGAACATATGCACAGTCCAGGTGTGTCAGCCCGATAACACGGGTGTGTCAGTCTAGGTCTGTCTCACCTGAGTGACGAGTGGCTGCAGAAGAGAGGCAGAGCCTTTCCCAACACATCGTACAGCAAACCTGAGACAGCGACAGCATCGCTCTACAATCCTGTTATCAGCCTGATGAGTGTTCAGTGTCTCTGACAGCACGGGCCAGATCTACAGGTGAGTCACATGACAGGTAAGACAAAATACTTTAAATCAGATCTCCAGGTGGAATCATTCAGGTAATACCATTTTATCAGATTGAACTCTAAGCCATGATCATGATTTTGGTCAATCATAAATACTCATGTGTTTGTATAAATATTCAAATGCTCCAGATGAGCCTCGGGTGATTTCAGTTAATTTACCTCCTGGATGACTTTTTGACATGGGTGAGTCTGTCCGTTCTCGACGATGGGGTTTGTGTGTCTGAAGAAAAAAACAAATGAACATTGCTCACTGTCTGCTGTTGCTGTCATTTAAATAAAGTTTGAATAATATGTAACCACAGGTAACCCAACAGGTAAACTCACCTAAAGATAACAGCCAGTCTGTCGAGCCAGACTGTGGGATCAGCTGATTTACCGTTTGTCGAATCTTCAGCCAAAAGCTGAAAAAACAAAACAACAAAGTTTTAGTTTGAAGTTTTATTCAGAGTTTGAGTCGTTTGTGTTCAGACAAACCTTCTTCAAAGCCAAGACCTGAACGGCACATAGATCACTGAGACATTCTGCGATCTTCTCCAGAGGAAGACGAGCCAGGACCAGAGCTGTACCTGTAAAGGTAAACAGAAACAGGTAAGAACACAACTTCAGAACAGGTAAACCACAGGTGTATTTTTTGTGTAGTCATTTACCTTTAAGCAGTCCTACTGCAGCCTCTGTGGACAGGGCAAAGGAGTCGAGGGAGCGGGCGATGTCCAACAGACCCTGGAAGTGTTGAGCCATGTGATCTCTGCACACTGAACAGATATTGTGGATTGCTTTCGCTGCTGCCGATGCCAGAGGCTTCTCTCTGAGACCCTTCATCAGGTAGTTCAACACAGGGTCTGACATGAAGAGGAAATACATTAATTAGTCAGGACTAACAAAATAAAAGCACAACCTCAGAGGAAACTGAGACGAGGAGGAAGATAAGTTACACAGATGTCATGACATCATTTTATTTAGAAATAAAAACTTTCTGGAAACCAGTAAAATGTGGCACTCCATTTCTAAAACCCCAAGACCGACAGAGCTTCACTGCTGACTCGATCAAGTCAATATAGAGTCAGAAGCTGCCATACAGAACACACTGACATTCAGACAGAACAATGAATGACAGAACACAGACCAGGTTTACTTTGAGATCACAAACTCATACCGAGGAACCTTGGATTTCTGTCCACCACCTCGCTCATCTCTCCAACCAGCTCGATGCTTGTGTAACGGACCGCCATGTGGACGCTTTCTGGAAGTAAAAACCACCTGCTGCAACACCTCTGACAACGTTGGGTTGTTTTCCCTGAAAGAACATCACAAACTGAGTCTGAACTATTTAAATTCAAATAATTACATTTAGTCATTTAGCTGACTCACAAAAAAAGGGAAACAATCAAAGGCACAGGTAATACAGGTAAATCATAATGGTTGGTCTGTAGGTCCAACATTCAGAGGATGATACAAAGAGAACTAACTAAAAACACAATAACAGATGTTCTCTGTTATGTTTCTCTGCTGACAAAAGAAAATCGAAGAACCATATTAAGTGACTCATACTTACGGATCAACACTTTTTGCAATCGCAGCCATGATGAAGAGGACGGCCCCTCTGTCACCTCCCAGGAAGGGTTCCCTTCTTTTAATGTAGAATATAACTGAGAACATACAGAATGTATTTAACATAGAATATACTCAGTTAATGCTGTTGATCACATGTGATTTAGATTAAAGATACCTGAGAGAAACACTCCATGGATCTCAACAAGAAAAATGACATCTTTAACGAGGTCAGAGACTCTCATCCTGAACTCGCCGAAATCATCAGTATCCTCAGGGATCCCTCCTATTCAGTAAAACCATAAAAATAATATTTTTAATCAAACTTACAGAGCTTTATTGGACATGTTTAAAAACCAAATTCATCTGATGATGAGGTGATTTTAAATCAAAGTATCTGGCTAATTTCTCACAGACCCAATTTGGTTCTGGGTAGTCCGGATCAGGTGACTTACATGGTCTGGGTCGAGCTGACAGTGTCGGGCCAAACAGTGCAGAAGTCTCTGGATATACGGTCTGAAGTGGTATGAAGAGCTGCATCATTTATTTTATAGAGATGTTCTCCGAGCGGGTACCAGAAGTTAAAGGAAGATTTCCACAACCTGGCCAGACACAGTCCAGAACACAAACAAGGATTATGAGAACCTGGATCACAAAGACCAGTACCTCAGACTGTAGGTTGTGGTTGTTTTTGTACTTCATACTGTAGCTGGTTTAGTGGTAATGTTATTGTTGGCATGGTTATTTTTGCACCTCATACTGCGGGTGTCCTGCACAGATCAGCAGTAGTTCCAGTGTCCTCAGGTCTCCCATACCCTGTCCTGGACTTCTGACCGTTGTCTCTAAAAATGTCTCGCACAGTTCAGTGAAGATCCTGCAGTAATTCAGCACTCTAAGAACAAAAGTCATAAATGAATTACACTTATGTCATGCACTGTACAAAAACAATCAGAATCAGGTTCTTGCAGATACTCACTTGTCAAGGTCTTCTCGGGCCACCAGCCATGTGATAGGCGGTCTCCAGTGTCAGAACACCCTGGAAGAGCTGCAAAGCTAACGCCATGTTGGTGTCTACATTTTCTATGGCGTAGAGAGCCGAACAGACACAGTCTGACGCTGCCTCATGGAGGTTGGTTGAGGTTTCATCCCTCTGCTGTGAACAGTAGAACATAACAGGGGTGTTTTACATTTTCAACTAACTTCTGATTCCCCTTTCCTAAATGTAAACATGCAGCAAGTCTCTGTATGGCCTGATTCAGAAATCCTGGAATCTATTCATTTAACGGTAAAACTGGTACTGTGTTTTGACTGCAGGGTGTGCCAGTTATTTTTTTTTTTTTAATGCAGTGATCTGCAGCAAACAATTTGAGCCAGAATGAACTTTTGTAATGCTGTGGCGACCAATCTGATGATTCAGATCAGTCAAAGAGTGAGGAAACAATCATGGCGAGAAGATTCATCATGGCAAGAGAAATAAAATGCTATTTTCAGGCTGTTTCATAGTGGTTACCTTCATCGCAAATAAACAGTGAGATTCACCACATTGCCTGATTTGTGCCAAAAACGTCACAAAGATGTCAGACTATAAAACGCTGCGTGACGCTCACCAGGACTTGGAAGAGGACCATGAGCAGCTGGTTTCCAGCCATGAAGTTACTATCAAGGACACCCAAGTTGAACCAGCTGCCCAAACAGCGAACACCTTGATGAACATCTTCTCATCGTTACCCCGTCTTCTCCACACACGTTGTCTAAAAACAACACAAAGGGTGACACACATTTCTTTGGTTTATTGACATCAAAATAAAAAGATTATGATTACAAGATCAGACTGATAAAGAACATTTCCATCATTGTCCCTGGTGTTTGTCTAATGAACCCACCTTCTTTCAGACAAAGACATTGTCTGACACTGAGAACAAAACAACAACAGTTTAAGAAACAGAAGTTAAAGTAAGAAAGGAGACAACGAGAACAATCACATGAATAAAATATTATACAACCTCTTTTTTAAAAGCCTGACATCATGGCGTCATGTGCTGACATCACAGGATGTGTCATGTTTAGAAATAGTTTGTTACTCTGTGTGTGAATGCAGCTTCACAGTCAAACAACAGAACACGCTTCATGATCAAAGTTTTTACATCATGTCAACACGTATGTTCCTATTCACACACCTCTCTGCTGCAGGCTGCATCCCACTGTCTAAATACATGAATGTTTTCTGGTTGTGATGACCGAATGGTGTGCTGATTTTTTTGTCGCTGCTGCAAGGAATTGTGGGGCGCCATTACCTCCTTTCCTTCCGTAAAGGATGGTCTGGTGTAAGCTAAAGGAGATAGGAAAGGAAGCACTGAAGCTCCTTTCCTTAACTGTTAGAGAATTCAAAACAGCTCTTATCATGGCGGCAACATTAATACTTCTGGGTCATTTCACTCAGCAAAAACTGACCGCACCACTATTCGACCGCACCCTTTGACTATGGAACTATGCTGTGACATCACAGAGCCACACACTGTGACATCACAATGTCTGGATGAAATAAGAACTTCCCAAAAAAAAAAAAACGTTACTCGGCAGCTGATGTTGCTCCAAAACCTGAAAATATGATTCTTTAACGGAGCCTTCACACATGGTCAGGTTACCATGTTATCACCTGGTTATCATGCCATGCTGTCTTTAAAACGGTGAGCTGAAAACAAGCCGGACGGTCACTCTGCTCTTTACCACTTTAAGACACAGTGTCTGCCTCGTCAGACCACAGGACAATTTCCCACTTCACCTCAGTCCACCTTATATGAGCTCAATCCACCCTCTGTTTTCCATTTTCCTTTGGCACAGTGGAGTTGTGGTGTTACTTAGTCAATGAAGTAGGGATTGGCGATATGGACAAAAAAATCTATCCTGATAATTTGGGTATTTATCACGGTAACAGTAAAAATGAAAAATAAACACTAATTCAGCCTAATCTTTTTGACTATAAATCTATCACCAAAATAATAATAATGAAGGCTAGGGGGGCTGGTGGTGGGTGTGTCTATACCTGCTGAAAGTAACCGCTGCAAACCAAGCAGGAAATAACTTTTTATTTCGCTGATTAATAACAGCTTTATCGAGGCCAGCGCTCGCTCTCTGTTATTGTTACTCTATGTCTCTCCACCAAAGCGCTGTCTGTGTCTCTCTCTCTCTCTCAAATCAAACTTCTTCGTGTCAGTACTTTGCGGCGTAAATTGTGAGTTGGACTCAGATTTAGAAGCTAGTACATGTCTGTGGAGGTTTGACTGATCTGGATGTCTGATTGGCGGCCAGAGCGTGAGGAAAGAGCTCCTCCCTGCCTGGTGTATCTGCTACCATGTTTGTCAATATGCGTGTTGGGCTGCGAGTGTGTCGGTAGTCGGTTGTCATCGGTAGTCACTGTGGTGTTGTGGTAGAGTCCGTTGTGGAATCATGGGAGAGTCATGGTGCAGTCTGAGCTGTCATTAGTGGAGTCAGAGATGAAGTGTGTTTGATGGTTGTTGGAAGCGTTCCTCAGCCCATGCAGTGATATCCACAACAGAATCCTGTCTGTGTTTGATGCACGGCTGTTCAGGGTCTGAAGATCACAGACACACATGATTGGCTTTCAGCCTTGTCCCTTGTTACAGGGCTTTTCTTCTTCTGTTGCTCTATTTTCCAGAGCAGTCTTCACAGAGTGGTGAAACCCCCCACATCTCTACTTCACAACACTCAGCCTCTCTGTCATATGACTCACTTATTGACAGGTAACCTCATTCACTGCAAGATGTTCCAGCAGCTGCTCACAACGTTTACAGACTCAGTTCATAGTATTAATGTTTTCACATTTTTTAACAACAGGATGTTGAATACTTCAAGATATTTGAAGATATTGTGAGTTCACTGACCAGCAGAGTGACCACGGTTGCTGGAGTAATAAGCCAGATCTTCGATGATTTCCGTCCTACGATTGGCACCGATTCGTAGAGATCGACTGTGAACTTCCTCTGGCAGCACTGTGAGAATCTCAATGAGGAAGGGCATGGAGCTGATGTCATTGTTGTACCTGAGAGGGGCAGAGACATCGACAGAAGAATCAGATCAAACTATCAGAGGAAAGAGTAACGTGATGATGCCATTAATTAAACACATGAGGAAACACCTGTCAGCTTGTCAAAGGTCATGTTTAAGTTAGTCTGCCCTCTGAGAGCTGTAACGTTATCCTTTGTGACTTCACATCAGACTTTTACACCGAAGCCCACAGCACACTGGCACGTCACGTACGCACTGCGATTTTGGTCCGCCCTGCGTGCGACTTCAAACCTCACCAGGAGCATTTCAGAAGCAAGCGTTTAGCCCGCCAGACTTTATTTACTTGCTTAGATTTGGGGCAGCCATGGCTCAGTGGTAGAGTGTGTCGTCCAATAACCCAAAAGGTTGACGGGTCTAATCCGCTCACTGCTTGAAGATTGGAAAGGTGAACTGACAGCTGGTGGGGTGTCAGTCCCCCAGTTCTATTGACTAGAATAGCTGCGTATTACTCGCAATGATGCAACACTCACACAACGCGCCGTGGACGGGCCCGGGGGGGTTTGGACATTAGACAAGAACCAGTGCTCTGAGTTCTTACTTTTCTATGAGCGTGTGAACACATCCTTTCCATGAGGGCCATCTGAAGAGCAAGATCTGCGATGGCTAAAGCCAGCTGAGACAAAAACAGAGTGTTAAAACTTCAAAATAAAACAGACATGAACTTTAACTTCTTGTTTTTAAGCTGATGAACAAGCATTATTTGTTTAAAACTGAAACAAACAGACTTTATTGATCAGAATCAAACTGATCTGTTTGTGTCGATCAGAATCAAACTGTTTGTTTCGCTTTGTGCTAACAGGAAGTTGCTGTCAACACAGCTCTGACATTACAACACAGGTTACACAAACATTAACCATTAATGCAATGTTAAACTAACACTTCCTTTTGGATTTCCCGAACTTGAATTCAGGCCTCTCAGGGGTTCATCCTGATTGGACTGGTCTGGTTCCAGCAGAGGCCTCTTCGGTTGTGCTGTGGTTCTGTAAGGTATGTTACCTGTGTGACGATGATGGGGGGACAGGTCTTTGAGGTTCTGGATGTGGGTGAGCAGCGAGTCTCGCAGTGCATTGTGTGTCTCTGGTGGAAGCTCGTAGAAGGACGTTTGGATCTTCATCTTCATGGTCTGAGCAGCAAAGTAACACGACTCCACATCCTGTTTGAGCTGCAGCAGCTGGTCGGAGATCTCCCACGCATACATCTGTGGAGAGGAAGTGATGTCATTATACCTGAGCAGCTCACAGGATCCTCCATCATTACAAATGCGTCTGTCCATTCAGAAATCAGATTCTGGTTCTGATTCACTGAGCGACCACCCCAAAACTTCCTGAAAGGTCACATTGACATCAGAGGTCAGTCAGCATTTTTACTGGTCCACCTCAGATCGGTGGGCGAGGCTCTGCAGGTGTCAGCCGGGTCAGATCAAACCTGCGGGTCCAGACTTTGTTAAACCCAGAACCAGGGATGGGAATCAAAAACTGTTCTTGTTGTGTTTCGATTCCTTGGAATCGTTGCCAATTTTAATTGATTCCCTCATCAAGATTCAGCAACACCAGTGCAGCTAGCTTTCAACTGTAAACATGGTGGCCAAGCGGTACAAATGCCTGAAAGTTTTGGTTACAATTTACGACGTAAGATGACAACATGGATATTTCATAAAAGGCATGTGATAACTATTACTGAATGTTACTGAATCTCAGCCCAGCAGCAACAGTAACTCACGTTACTTCTGAACTAGCCGAAGATGATGCTAATGGACCTGTCCTTATTTCCAAATGAGAATCGATTA
The DNA here is from genome assembly GCA_014281875.1 of Nibea albiflora. Lineage (NCBI taxonomy): Eukaryota > Metazoa > Chordata > Actinopteri > Sciaenidae > Nibea > Nibea albiflora. The sequence goes on from CM024810.1 coordinate 2,289,343, forward strand.
AAGAACCAAATCGTTAAACAGAATGGAAAATCTTATCAAGCTCCCATCCCTAACCAAGAACCACGTGCACCGAAGGTTCAGGATTAACCCAATGAAATCTTCATGAAATCACCTGTGTGATGACATCACCGAGCAAGAACAAACAATCTTTAAAGAGCTGAGAGACAGAAGACCTTCAGTCGGTCCTGGTCTACCACTGGCTCATCTTCATCAGCACAGTGTCAGTGTTGAACCAGAAACCTGCTGAACCAAATCCACCGGCCTGACAACATTCAGCATGCCAGCCTTTATTCAAATGAACCAACAACAGCTCATATCCAGGAAGCCTCTGATCAGCTGATCGCAGACCTGAGCTCCGGTCTGGTCTGACCCTGGGCCACGCCCAAACAGGTTCAGTTTGACTCGGTTCTATAGCACCAGGTCCGGTCTGAAAACTACATGTTGCAGTGTCTGAGTCCACAGCCTGTCAGGCTATCAGCGGTTAAATGTCACATTTTAATGGACTTTGGTTCCGTGCCCAGCTGAGAGTCCTGCTCAGAGGCGTGTTCTCAGTTCAACAGCGTCTCGTGCACACACACTCCAAACTTTGCTGTTACCTCGGCCATGCTAACATAGCTAGCTGCAGCAGGCCTGTGAAATCCTCCGGGACTCGAACATGTGAACATTTTGTCCCTTAAACACACAAACACTGTTAAAACAGACCCACTGTGTTGGAGTCCGGCTTATGAACGTCCAGCTAACATCTAGTGAAGCTAACCATCCAGCTAACTCTTTATGTTTTGATCCATTCATTTAGCTAGCTTAGCTTAGCACCGTGCTAACGGCAGGCTGCTCCTCTGAGACTGCGCACTTCACTTCAAACTGTCGGTTCTTACACTGGATCACCGTCCAACCGGGTCAGACAGAACGGATCAGAACCGACTCAGACCTCTCCGTGATCCACTCCGGACCCCCGCACCGGTCTCTCGGCCTCTTCCCATTTTCTTACCGATCTTTGGAGCTCTCCGAGCCACACCGAGGCTCGCTCCTTCCCGGCAGGGTCCGGGTCGTGGTACAGGGCCTGCACCGCCTGGTAGACCAGGGCCAGGTTTGGTTTGCCCCCCTCCATAGCTGGGGTCAGAAGCAGGAACACGATAAGGCAGAAAGTTACCGAACACGGAGATCTAAACTAACCCGAACCCTACACGAACTGTGTGCCGACCGCCATCTCACAGGGTTCCCGCGTGCAACCACGATCCTCGCCCGGCAGGAAACACCAGAACATTACAGGGACGGGAAAATTGGTTCCGCTCTGTCACGATGGCAGGACTGCTGACAGAGCTGCACTCAAAATGTCTTAAATTAATCTGACTGTATTTATTCACACGGTGCAAATGATTCCTGACTTTAACCTGAATGAGTTCATCTGTCTCTATAGAATCACAGAACTGCATTCAAAATATCCCCAAATGAATCTGTCTGTGGACAAAGACACAGAAATGTATTAAAGAAACATGAAGAGGATCTCAATTCAAGTTTTTAAATTTTGTTTGTTAAATTTGATATTTAACTATACAGCTAAACACTTTAGTTCAGATTACACAGTTAAACACTATAATTTATATTTTACAGGTAAACACTAGTTTGTACTTTATAAAGAAAACTGATCATTTATTGTTTGTTAACATTCATTTTAATAAACATATAAACAGTTTGTTTGTCCTCAGTTAATATTAGGAATAGCAATTCTGCTCTCATCTACTGAATTAATTTTATTATTATATTTCTCATGTTTCAGCAGGAAAGTCTTAAACTGTCGGTTTTCACTCAAACAAACACAGAAACACCATTAAAGTTTAGATTTTTATTCATAAACAGGCTGTAAAAGTCAAAGTGTAGCATCAAATCCAAAATATGACATAAATGACTTTCTGACTGTGGCAAATTCCAAGTCAAACTATTGTATATTACTTTTGCAATGATATTACAATTAGAGTAAGGATTATTTTAAGTATTGACTCCTTCATTTAAAGCTCTTTAACTTCATTACACGTGTCATGAAATCAAAGTTCTTGTTTGTTTGTTTTACATAGTGATCAGAAATCCTTCATTGCCCCAACAAAAATGAAAGAAATATGTAAGCAGAAAGTTTACAGATAAAAACAGAGAGGAGAGTGAGTAAAGTGACCACAGCAGTTGAAACAAGAAAAATAAAAAAACACTTTATACTCGATTTAAAAACCGAGTGAAGAGCAGAAACAAAGCAAACATCATCTGATGTAACCAGAAGTCTCAATATTGTTCAACAATGTAAACACAGAACATAGTTCTTCAAAGGTTTTCGTGTGTTCACTAAATCAATTATTCTTCACAAACAAGAATTCATTCATGTTTTTCTGTCTAAAAAATGGAGATGTCTCTAGAACTCGTCATGTCGTAGTAATGCCTCACCGTACTCTGTCACCTGACTTCCAACAAAACACTTCGTGTTTGTCGAGGATTTCCTGTTTGGATAGTCTTCCATCCTGAATAAAGACACAAAAACAGATGTTAAACAGGTACCATACGAACAGGACAAAATGTGGCATTATGTGGGTTGAAGTCAGACCTGGTTGGCGTCTGACTCATGCATAAGGTGTTTGGCCTCAGCTTCAGCGTGGTCATAATCAGACGGAAGAATCCAGTCCATAGTTTCCTCTTTGTCCATCTTTCCGTCTTTTGTTTTGTCTCTGAACTCAGAAAACTGCTGACGTTCTGACACAACCCACTCTGGATCTTCTGTGCCCTCCTGTGAAGCATACATGTCACCTACAGGCAAGATGAAGTCAAACAAACCAAAGATCAAATTATTCACTTCATCACTTATTATTAAATGTACTGGTGTCTCTTTACCCTACCAATGATGAAGGAACAAAATGAAGGTACCATGTCCCCAAACCTGTTCATTGCTCCTAAACCTGTTGAATGTCCCTAAAACTGTTCTTTCTGAAACTGTCCAGAAATCTGAAGGTGACAGACCATTTCTGTAACATTTCTCTGGAGGGTCAACTAGCCTTTCAGACTGATTTTAAACTTCAGAGAGCTTCTGAGAGAATTTCTTACCAATGTACTCCTGCAGATCAATGAAACCATCACCATTCTTATCAATGTCTTCCATTGTTTCCTGTGACAGTGAGCAAGCACATGACATCAGTGACAATACATGACATCAGAGACATTACATGACATCAGTGACATCACATGACATCAGAGACATTACATGACATCAGTGACATTACATGACATCACATGACATCAGTGACATGATGCTCACCTGCACAACAATGTCCTTCATGTGTTCTGATCTTCTGGATGAAGAAAAGCAGTGAAACTCTTGTTTGTCTGCAACCATATCTCTGTTTTGTCTGCGGCTCTGAATCGTCTCTCGTCTCGTATTATCATGCGAGTGTAATTAAACTCTGTGTCCAGCTGAGGGTCCTCTGTTTCAGGTAATCAATGAGAAAAGTTATCAGTGTATCAATCAATGAATGAATAAGAAAATCACCCCCTGATGAAGGAAATTGGACTTGAACGTGGCTAATTAAACATTTTAATTTGTTACCTAGGTAACGTCCCATAGGTGACGTTCTGTATTCGTTCCAACTGATCAAAACCGTCGGTATTCATATCAAAGTCTTTCCACTGAGTCTCCACGCTGTTGTAAATGTGTTTCTTGTGAGCGTTGTTAATCCAAACCTTCATCTCATTCTCAGAAACAAAACCATCTTTGTTGCTGTCGATTTTGTCCACGATTATGCTGCAGAGACACCGTGATGTCATCAAAGGTTAATTATATTATTGTATTGGGTCAAGGCTGATGGATGTGCTCTTATGTTTTTTTATGAATGTTCTGTTCATATCCATCAGCTCTGAAACATTTAAATGAACTGCAATGTTTAACATCAATACATACATTTTTCAAAAACTTTAATAAATATCCAGGATAGGCTCCAGCCTTCCCACAGCCCTAGTGATGATCAGCGGATGACGACAATTTCGAATTAACAAATAACTAAATAAACTGAAATATGATGAGTTCTATGTATACAAACAAAAACAGCCTGAACTTGCTGAACCAGTTTTCCACCGAGAACGAGGAGAAGTGCACCTATGTACAGGAAAACATGCCTGCAGCACAGGTACACACCTGCAGCACAGGTACATACCTGCAGCACAAGTTACAGGTCACTTTAAAAATGTTGAAAATTAGTTTGTGGATTATATATATATATATATATATATATATAACCTGACTTGTTCATCTCAATAACAGGTTTTGATTAACTCACCCCAGTCTCCGTGTACTCTCCTCTGGTGAGAGGTTGTCAAAGGTTTTGGCGTCCTCTTGGCCGAGAAAAAGCGTCGTGGTCATAGTCGTGGTTTTTGCTGTCATCGTGTTCGAGGTGGCTGAGCGGTTCTTGATGGTGAAACTCGATCCTTTCTTCTCTGTCGGTTTACTGCTGCCATGAGACGACGCAGAGGATGAAGCACATCAGCAATGGACGGATCATCCTGGCAGAAACACACATTAAATAAAACTAAACAGTGGATATTTGATTTTTTTACTAATTAAACATTAATGACATTACAAGTCATCTGAAATAAAAAGCGCTCAGTGTTTGATTTGAAACTTTTCTGATCTGAGAACAGAGTGAAGCTGCCACAAACAAAATGATCATTTTATGACACAAAAGGATTGATGCAAAGTAACTAAGTATATTTAGTTGATTACTGTCCAATTTACTTCAGTATGTCATGCTACTTTACTTTGGTTACATCAATATAGTTTGACCTCTGTTTACATGATTTTGTTATGCATACTTTCCTGATCAGATTTTTCACTGATAACTGATAATTCATTATTGATGGCTGATTGAGTTCCTGCTGATCAGATAAATAACATGTGTATCTAATATATTAGATAATTTTATTGTTATTATTATTGTTATTATTAGTAGTAGTAGTAGTATTTTACTTTTATTATAGTTTATTTTTGGTTTTCCGTTTCATCACTTAAATCAGTAACTTTTATTTAATTTTAAAATTTAAATGACACGAGACACGTAATCCTAACCATCATCATCATTATAATCATCATCATCATCATCATCATCTCCGTCAGATGTGACTGAAGTCTGCAGTATCTTCGTGAATTTCAGGTAAACATAAACGACGCCAGTAAAGCTAACCTGAGCTCTTACCTGTCTCTTGTTGTAGCTCGTGTACGTGAACTTCACCTGAACGGGACCGTGTTTTCAGTCCTCGGTTCGGCGTCTCTTTTTCTTCCCAGACCAACTCACACACTCCGGCCCCGCGGAACCGTTTTCGTCCCGCAGCAGCCAATCCGGTACCGTCTGTAAACGCTTATCTCCGTTTGATTGGTCCACTTCAGCAAGCGTTCGTGTTCGGACAATGACGCCCGAGGGCTCTGTCATTGTACGCTCTTCTCATTGGCTGTTGTTTACGTGTGGGCCAATGGCAGTGGCAGGACAGAGCGTGTCGTGCCACGTCCTCAAATAGGAAAGAAACCCGATTCATGGCAAACCAGTTTATAAGAAAGACTTCAGGATGCTGTGATCCGGTTAGGCTTCAGGATCCTGGTTCTGTCACCCAGTTCACTATAAAAAAATAATCGCCAGGATACTGGTTCTGTGGTCTGGTTAAGCTTCAGGATACTGGTTCTGTGATCCAGTTCACTATATAAAGTCTCAGCTCCATTTCTCCTACATATTGTTACTTAAGGTGTTCATTACAGTAAACTGTTAAATAATTAAAGTAGCCCCATTGTAAGAAATTTAAAGCATAGTAAAATATTTTAACCACACTTTCTGAAACTGCTGTAAATATGAGTAACAATTACAGACCTATGAGATGTGTGCACTTGCATTTTCAGTGTTTATATCATGCTGCATATTGAAGAACTTTACAAGCATTTAAGATATATTTACATCCTTCTGATTAAATGAAGTCAATTTTGACTTCGGTCAGAAGCTTAAAGGCAGATTTAAATGTTTGGAAACAGCTTGAATATGATTTTGAAACCTGCAGCAATGTATTTTAGTGTTTGTGTACAAACTGATTGTTTTACTTCATCAAATCAGATTATATTTTGCCATAATGACCATAATTATGTTCAGTGAGAGCCTTCTATATATGGCAGAAATTAGATAAATGTTTTGAATTGTGTCACTGAGCAGCTATATACCATGAAAGTAATGCAGTTTTCAAGCAGTTTCAAGCACTTTATTAAAAAATCCAATAACTTAATGTTAAATGTACAATTAAATTTTCATTTCCAGGTTGTCCTTAACAGCCGAGTGGTCCGTGGCTGTGAGTGGACTGTGTATGAGTATATCTTTGTTTATGACATCATCATCAGCATCACTGTAGCATCCTGACACTTCTGAATGAACCGTGTAGTTAATACTCTTACCTGTAACATTTCCAAAGTACTGCAGTAGTCTGGTTTGTGCACATGGAGCATATGATGTAACACTAATAAACTCTTAACAGGCTGTTGTTGTTATTTTAAAGAGTTAAGGTATGATGTACGGCAGATTAGTTCCTTTTAAGTTAAACCATAGACTGCAAAATTCATCAACTAAACCAGCTACCTCGCTAGCTAGTGTCGAAGAAATCATCGAGTCCATTTGAGGAGTTTGCTGTGGTGGTGTGTTTATTCAGAAAGCATGCCGGCACACTGGTGAACTGACGGTCACAGAGGGTATCTGATCCAGTGAGTTGACCCAGAGCAAATGAAGAGGAACATTTTTATACAGAATATGTAAATAGGGATGGAGCAAAAGGTAGGGAGGGTAAGGGAAAGGATTGGACAACAAGGGTAGAGGAAGAGGAGGGGGTAGGTCACAAAGGTAGACATTACATGAGGTCTAGTAGTTGGAGCCAGGCAGACAAAAGGTATGAATACACATAGGTGTGTGAAGAAGGTTCACTGAGTTAAACAATGGTGTTGGGGGTGTTTCCTAGACATTGTTTGGTTACTCAATTAGCACGGATACTACTTGGCTTCAAGATTTCTATGTATCAGTATATATTTTCTTTATCACTAGTCAATGGAGCCGAGTTAGCTACTCTACAGCACAGCGCAGCATAGTTAGAGATGTGTACGGCCTGGTTTGAATTAGGTAACAGTTCAAAAAGCTGGTATGGTCCTAAAACCACTACACATTAGACAACAGTAAACTTACACTTTTGAGGTGAAGTCGTGCTCCCAGCTGCTCCTTTTGTGAGGTAGTCCGTCATGAGTCACGAGATTTGGAAATCTGTATCCACCCAGATCGGGATCACGGTGATCCAATCTGCCAGTGTTTTGAAATACTCAGATAAAGTCAGCAGGGTTAGGGTAAGGGGCTGGAGCCCCATGGCCGATACTCTGGAGCGTGAATAAGTTTTGACAGGAAGGCCGCAGAGAGATGAGGTTCGCCAGGTCACACTCAGCCAGCCGCTTCCAACCCCGGGCCCCCCCCCGCCATCCTGAAGCAGCACTTCACGTGGGCTGCAGTGGTCTTGACTTTTGGCCGGGGGGTCTTTGGGGCCCAGGAGGGGTGAGAGGCAATCTCCTGGTGGCCCAACTCCAGCGCGGGTGGGCTTCGGGACCCACAGGGCTCAGGGCTCTATCTGCCCGCCGCCCGCCTGCCTGCCTGTCTGTCACATGTCAGATGTATGTCATCGTCCATAATGATGGATCGGTTAGGGCTTGAAGAGCTCGGGGGGTCAGGGAGCACTTTGGCAGAAGCAGCAGGGTTAGGCGGTTTAGGGTTAGTGAGTTTTGAAACTAATCTCAATGAGGGTTAGGGAAATCTAAACTGTCTCAATGACTCCCCCTTGTGGTCCGACGATGCACACGGTTTGGTAGTGGGGAGTCAAGGGCAAGCCACTGGCTGAGTGCATGGTCAGTTCAAGCAACCACCAACTCGCTATGCACTGCCGGTCTCAGATGGGGGGGGGGGGGGGGGGGGACACCGGATTGTTATGAATTTTCTATTCTTGTGGTGTTGTGACACATACATACTTTTAAATGGAATATAATAAAAGCACAAACATACAGACATTATACAAGGTTACATGAAGTCGCATGTGGGCCTTGAGGTCCTCAGCAGTATTAGTTGTTTTGTCTTTGGCTGGCAGTAGCAGGTGGTCGTCCTATTCTCCACACTGTTGTGTCCAGGGTCGAGGACTCTGGTGCTGCATGCTTAGACATAATAGACGCTTGCCACTGACATTCCAATCTGCGTAAACAGACATCTGTGTCTCCAGACTTAATCATGTTGACGAAGACACCACCTTGGTAGAAGCATTCTCTTTTTACCTAATTCTGGGCGTATATGTTTGTGATGTATCTCTGGGTTTTAAAGTCTGTCCACCAGCATAAATTGGGCAGAATGTGAGACCGACTCAGGCACTTCTGATGCTTTATGAGAATGTCTCTATATCTATGTTTATCTTTAGACAGCAGTTTTAAATTAGACTCGATTTCGCCTGCTCTGGCCCCTGGGTGAATGGGCATTCTAGTTTAATTAATCTAGGACAACGATCGATAGATCAATTCCTTTAACAGAAATAATGGTTTGTAATTCATGTTACATTACATTATTAAATTGCTGCAATCTTGTTTTGTTAAAATATTGACATTTATTTAAGATTGTTTTTACATTTTTTAGTATTTTTACTTATCAAATCAAGCTCAAATCATCATCATGCCCATTTTCATTTGTGGAAACATCAATTAACAATACTGACAGACTTATTTGTCTCCATGAAAATAAACACTATAAAAGACAACATGATTAAAACATCATAAACATGATTTAAACCTGATAAACAAGTTAAAATCTGATTTTAAACATGAATAAACAGAGTTACAACATGATAAACATTTTAAAATGATTTCAATGTTATTAACCTGATTTAAATGATTAAAATATGACAAATATGATTAAAACATTATGAACCAGTTTTAACATCACAAACATGTTTTAACATGATAAACCAGTTTAAACATGATTAAAACATGATAAACGAGATTTATGAATATTTAGGAGTGAGGAACTCTTGACTACATTTTTTCTGGTCTGTGATTGGCTGCTGAACTCAGCTTCAGACACAGACTGTCTACCTGTAGAGGTCCTGTGTTTCCTGTAATCTCTCCCCTGACCCCTGGTTAGTTTTCATGTCATGTCTCTGAAGAGTCTCTGTGTTCACTGCTGTGATGTCATCATCATGACCACCTGTAGACTCACCTGTGGACACACACGTTGTCTTTATGGCTTCTTTAACATCAGACAATCTGAGGGTTTCAGTGGTCTTTGTCACCTCAGGTGCACCTTCTGATTTTTCTTGGACAGAAAACAAATCAGAATTAAAGCTGCAAGCAGCGTTGAACGGGCCCTCGCACTCCCACGCAACTCGACGGCTGGCACGTCGGAAGGCACCAGTCGGAAGACGCGCGAACCGCTTTCAAAGCATTTCGCTCAATCGAACACACACATTAGCCATCTTTTCTTTGGCCACTGGGAGGCGCTGTGAAAATCAGCAAATATTTTTATGGAAATGTATTCTAGGCCAGACTGCCGTTATACATCAGAGGTTTGGGGGAGATTGTAGTGTTTTTCGCAAAGTTATAGCACGTGGAAATTTCATGGTAAAACCCCAAAATTTCGTTGGCCCCGCCCCCTCTGACGCAGTAAGTAAAATCCGGAACTCACGATTTTGATAACTTTTCATGGTCGAGGCCTTAAGAACACACACGGCAAGTTTCAAACAGATAGGATGAAAGTTCTAGGAGGAGTTCGTTCAATACGACCCCCGAAAATGAGCCCAAAACCACGAAAACGCCAACTTTGAAAACAAAGTGCACGCCGTACGCTTGGCGATAGCCCAGGTCACCAAGAGGCTTTTTTGTGCGTCTCAGTACTTTACATACTCCCGCTAAATTTCGTACACGCGGATCAAAGCGTGTCGAGGGGCTCCTCCGACAACTGAAACGTAGGTGGCGCCGTAGAGCCATTTTTATACGTCCACGTGCGAGACCCCCCAAAATACGTAAATTTACGCCCGACTTGGGGGGGGTAGGCAAATTTTCGCAACTTTTCGAGTACATATAGGCCGTCGAAAAATGCGATTCATTTAGGAGAAGAAAACGTCCAAACGAAAAAACAATGGTTTTTTTGCTCGGGCCCAAATAATGGTGATTTTCATCCTCAAATATCTCGCTTCCTGTTCATTTTAGGCCATTGCTCCAAGAGACTTTTTTGTACGTCTTGCCATGCTCTACAATTCAGATTGAGGTTTCATCACTCTGTGTCTAAAACTGTGGCGGGGCTGCCTGAAAGAAAAGTTCAAGGGGGCGCTGTGGGAAAAAGTTCCCCCCCGCCCCTAGGTTTTTTATGCAGCCGAAAGATGCATAATATCGGTCTTAACAACCACAAGAAGTTTCAGACAGGTCTGACGAAATATATGAAAGCAACACCGCCTTTGCCGTATAAAACAGCCAAAAAGCAAATGGAGTTTGGAGGTCGTATCAAAGGGTCAAATTTGACGGAGTGCCACGGCCACGCCGTTTCATCGAAACTCATGATTTTGATAACTTTTAGTCAGGGAAGTCTATATGAACGTAACTACCAAGTTTGAAGTCAATTGGACAAAATCCCTAGGAGGAGTTCGTTCAAGTAGGATCCCTTGTCAACCAGAACGATGCACTAAAAATGGTGATTTTCATGCCTAAATATCTCACTTCCTGTTAATTTTAGCCCATTTCTCCAAGAGACTTTTTTGTAGGTCATGCCTTCATCTGCAATTCGGCTAAGGTTTCATAATTCTGTGTCCAAAGCTGTGGTGGGGCTGCGTCAAAGAAATTTTCAAGGGGGCGCTATAGAGCGATTTTGCCCCTCCCCCTAATTAATTATGCAGCCGAATTTTGCATAATATTGCTCTTATTTACCACAAGAAGTTTCAGACAGCTCTGACAAAGTATCTGAAAGCCCAACACTTTTGCCTGAAAATCAGCCAAAAAGTCAATAGAGTTCCATTTTTCGTCGAAAAAAACGGCACGCTTGAATTTGACGCGCCGTCACGGCCACGCCCTCTGATGAAACGTTGAAATTATTTCTCAGATGTCAAGACCAAGGCCTTGACAACATCTACACCTAGTTTGACGTGGATATGGTCAATATTTTGCGAGCTGGACGTCATTTCGTAAAAGTGGTCTTTTCTGTCGCCACTAGGAGGCGCTGTGAAATTCTCCAAATATTTTTATGGAAATGTATTCTAGGCCAGACTGTGATTATATATCAGAAGTTTGATGAAGGTTGGAGTATTTTTTGCAAAGTTATAGCACGTCGAAATTTCACGACAAAACGCCAAATTTCGTGGCCCCGCCCCTCTGACGCAGTAAATCTGAACCTCACGATTTTGATAACTTTTCATGGTCGAGGCCTTAAGAACACACACGCCAAGTTTTCAAACAGATAGGATGAAAGCTTGTAGGAGGAGTTCGTTCAAATACGACCCCTGAAAATGACCCCAAAAACACGAAAACGCCAACTTTGAACAAGTGCCCGCCGTACGCTTCGCCGTAGCCCGGGTAACCAAGAGACTTTTTTGTGCGGCCTGGGATGATTACATACTCCCGCTAAATTTCGTACACGTGGATGAAACCGTGTCGAGGGGCTCCTCCGACAACCGAAACGTAGGTGGCGCCGTAGAGCCATTTTTGTTCGTCCATGTGTGAGACCCCCAAAATACGTAATTTTACGCCCCGACTTTGGGGGGGTAGGCAAATTTTCGCAACTTTCGAGTACATATAGGCAGTCTAAAATGCGATTTACTTTTAGGAAGAAAAGAAGAATAATAAAAAAAAACCAAGCAGCGTTGAACGGGCCCTCGCACTCCCCACGCAACTCGACGGCTGGCACGTCGGAAGGCACCAGTCGGAAGACGCGCGAACCCGCTTTCAAAGCATTTCGCTCAATCGAACATACACATTAGCCATCTTTTTCTTTGGCCACTGGGAGGCGCTTTTAAAATCAGCAAATATTTTTATGGAAATGTATTCTAGGCCAGACTGCCGTTATACATCAGAGGTTTGGGGGAGATTGTAGTGTTTTTCGCAAAGTTATAGCACGTGGAAATTTCATGGTAAAACCCCAAAATTCGTGGCCCCGCCCCTCTGACGCAGTAAATCCGGAACTCCCCGATTTTGATAACTTTTCATGGTCGAGGCCTTAAGAACACACACGGCAAGTTTCAAACAGATAGGATGAAAGCTCTAGGAGGAGTTCGTTCAAATACGACCCCCGAAAATGAGCCCAAAACCACGAAAACGCCAACTTGAAACAAAGTGCACGCCGTACGCTTGGCGATAGCCCAGGTCACCAAGAGGCTTTTTTTGTGCGTCTCAGTACTTTACATACTCCCGCTAAATTTCGTACACGTGGATGCAAACGCGTGAGGGGCTCCTCCGACAACCGAAACGTAGGTGGCGCCGTAGAGCCATTTTTATACGTCCACGTGCGAGACCCCCAAAATACGTAATTTTACGCCCGACTTTGGGGGGGTAGGCAAATTTTCGCAACTTTTCGAGTACATATAGGCCGTCGAAAATGCGATTCATTTAGGAGAAGAAAACGTCCAAACGAAAAACAATGGTTTCTTGCTCGGGCCCAAATAATGGTGATTTTCATCCTCAAATATCTCGCTTCCTGTTCATTTTAGGCCATTGCTCCAAGAGACTTTTTTGTACGTCTTGCCATGCTCTACAATTCAGATGAGGTTTCATCACTCTGTGTCTAAAACTGTGGCGGGGCTGCCTGAAAGAAAAGTTCAAGGGGGCGCTGTGGGAAAAAGTTCCCCCCCGCCCCTAAGTTTTTATGCAGCCGAAAGATGCATAATATCGGTCTTAACAACCACAAGAAGTTTCAGACAGGTCTGACGAAATATATGAAAGCAACACCGCCTTTGCCGTATAAAACAGCCAAAAAGCAAATGGAGTTTGGAGGTCGTATCAAAGGGTCAAATTTGACGGAGTGCCACGGCCACGCCGTTTCATCGAAACTCACGATTTGATAACTTTTAGTCAGGAAGTCTATATGAACGTAACTACCAAGTTTGAAGTCAATTGGACAAAATCCCTAGGAGGAGTTTGTTCAAATATGACCCCTTCTCAACCGGCCAAAACAGCAAAAATGGTGATTTTCATGCCTAAATATCTCGCTTCTGTTAATTGTAGCCCATGTCTCCAGAGACTTTTTTGTAGGTCATGCCTTCATCTGCAATTCGGCTAAGGTTTCATAATTTTATGTATAAAAACTGTGGCGGGGCTGCCTGCAAAGAAAATTTCAAGGGGGCGCTATAGAGCGGTTTCGCCCCGCCCCCTAATTAATTATGCAGCCCGAATTTTGCATAATATTGCTCTTAATTACCACAAGAAGTTTCAGACAGCTCTGACAAAGTATCTGAAAGCCCAACACTTTTGCCTGAAACGACAGCCAAAAAGTCAATGGAGTTCCATTTTTCGTCGAAAAAATCGGCACGCTTGACTTTGACGCGCCGTCACGGCTACGCCCTTTGATCTAACGTTGAAATTCTTTCTCAGATGTCAAGACCAAGGCCTTGACAACATCTCCAACTAGTTTGAGGTGGATATGGTCAATATTTTCCGAGCTGGACGTCATTTCGTAAAAGTGGTGTTTTCTGTCGCCACTAGGAGGCGCTGTGAAAAACTCCAAATATTTTTATGGAAATGTATTTTAGGCCAGACTGTGATTATATATCAGAAGTTTGATGAAGGTTGGAGTATTTTTGGCAAAGTTATAGCACGTCGAAATTTCACGCCAAAACACCAAATTTCGTGGCCCCGCCCCTCTGACGCAGTAAATCTGAACCTCACGATTTTGATAACTTTTCATGGTCGAGGCCTTAAGAACACACACGCCAAGTTTCAAACAGATAGGATGAAAGCTTGTAGGAGGAGTTCGTTCAAATACGACCCCTGAAAATGACCCCAAAAACACAAAAACGCCAACTTTGAAACAAAGTGCCCGCCGTACGCTTCACCGTAGCCCGGGTCACCAAGAGACTTTTTTGTGCATCCTGGGATGTTACATACTCCCATTAAATTTCGTACACATGGATGAAAAACCGTGTCGAGGGGCTCCTCCGACAACAAAAACGTAGGTGGCGCCGTAGAGGCCATTTTTGTTCGTCCATGTGTGTGAGACCCCCAAAATACGTAATTTTACACCCGACTTTGGGGGGGGTAGGCAAATTTCGCAACTTTTCGAGTACATATAGGCAGTCGAAAATGCGATTTTTACTTAGGAAAAAAAAGAATAATAATAAAAAAAAAAATAAAAAACATTTGAAAAACAATAGGGCCTCGCACCCAGTGCGTGCTCGGGCCCTAAAAAAATAATAAACATTTGAAAAACAATAGGGCCTCGCACACAGTGCGTGCTCGGGCCCTAATGAAGTGTGGATCTTCCTCCAGGATCCCCAGTGACCAAGTTTGATGTCGTTGTTGATGATGATGATGATGATGGAGGAAGAGGAAGCTGAGAGTGTTTCCTGGTGTAGACTCCCTGTCTGCCGTGGAAGCTCTCTGCTGGTGAACATGCTCTGTTGTTGTATGAAGTCTCATCCACAGAGAACACAGGTTGACTGGAGCTCACCTGGTCGTCACAAACAGACACTGATTTCAGGTTCAGTCCTGCCAGATTAAGTTCTCAACCATTCACACAGTTCTGGGTCACTGTTTATAACTTTGAAGTGTTCACAACATTTCAGTAAAACAGGTTAGGTAATGTTTATGTTGATATACAACTTATTTTACTTTTTAGTATTTATTATTATTATTTTATTTATTTAACTGTCAGCATGTTGATGAAATCATTCTTCATGACTGCAACGACATGTGTACCTGGAACACCGTCCAGTTCTCTAATCAGCTGCTTGTGGTCTGTTACTACATGAAACTCATGTTGAAGTTAATTTTAGTCACAGTATGACATCTGGTCAGGTTTATCTGATGATGCTAGAGTTTCATCACTATTTCACATTAACTTATAGATAAATTTACTGTTTGGTCAGTTGTCTTTGGGTTCTTTCTGGATGTGTAAATGCAGAACAGCTCGTTTTGGACAGAAAACTAGACACTACATTTAAAGTTCCTAATTTGATAACAAATGTTTTAAAAATCATAGATATGTTTCTGAAATTAATCACATGAACACAGGGCTCTAATCTCAACACCACAGAAAAACATCACTGGAAGTCTGCACAACCAGTACCATATCACAGTATCACATCACTGAAGAGCAGGTTTAAACTCACCATCTGACCATCTGAAACCACCTGAAACCTCAATAAACTCTACAGGAGAAGATGTAACAGGAAATATAAAGAGTCTGAATTTTTTAGATCAGAACATAAACACTCAGTTCTTTTCTTCAACGTGTATTTGTTGAAGATGATAGAAGATAACTGTCCAGATTCAAAATAACTTTAATACTACTTTTAAAATAATAGACACCTCTGTCATGAATACAACAATCACACATCACCTGAAATGTTGATCTGTTTCAAGTATTTGGGTTTTGAGTCAGGACAGAAGTCCTGTTTATGTCCAATATTGTGTCTTAGCTGTTTTTAGCTAAATGCTCGACTCTGACTTGTCTGTCTGCATCAACTTTTATTATAGTTATAGAGAAAAACCTCAAAATGTAAACCATTTTAAAGGTGTTTTTTAAGGGTAATACCATGTTGGGATGTTTTCCAAGGGAGATTGTTGTGTGTTCATCTGTGTTTGTTTGTCGTCTTCTCTTCATGGTCCGAATCAACAGAAACAGAACTGACGATAAAAACAAGAGCAAGATCATTGCTGCAATTCCTCCGGCCAGTCTGCTGTCCATATCTCCAAACAGCTGTTGCTCAGTAAATGCACCACGAGGGACTGAAACCACAAAAAGACTGTTAGTCTGTGAGCACACCTTCAATTATAAATAGTTTCATTTGTGAAAGATGTTCAGTCATTCAAAACTGTAGTTTTACACAAAACGGCAGGAAATTAGTTGGGCTCTATTTTTTAGCAATGGATCCACATTTTGATCAGGCTTTACAGAGTCCTCATAAAGAATCATCTTGTTTCAACATGTTAGTCCTGATGAGATGGTAACAAGGAGGTGGAGGAGATGATGACTGTTATCTCTGTTATAAAGAAACACATCGCTGATAACTGATGAGTATGACCAATCAGAGATAAGTGGAGCATGATCAATAAACCATTTATATATATCCTTTGAGTTTACATCCCACTGTTCCTCCACAGGAGGAGTGTGTGTGCAAGACTTCCTGTTGGTGGGGTTGTCACCTGCTTGTCCTCTCTGCAGGACTTCGATGTCGACTGAAGCTGAAACTTCTTCTCCTGATTCTTCGTCTCTGGCAACAACCTGCAACAACCACACGTTTTCATGAATGTGTATATAACATGTTACATACCTGTATTAGAACAAGTCACGTATATTTAGCAGAACATATGTGTATCAGCTTGAACCAATAAGATGATGATTATAAACAGGTAACTCACCTGAAGTATGTGTCTGTCAAATGCATGTAGTTTGTCCGTCCTGGCGATCAGAACACCCCCCTGGGTCACTTGGTACAGTCCAGATGGAGGATTGAGGGTGTAGTGGATGTTTGGATTCAGGCCCTGTGATTGGACAGCAGTAATGACTAAGCAAGTGGCATACAGGTTATAAAACAGGTAGACTAGCAGGTACTCTTACATCAGAGAAGTCACGGTCTGACACTTGGACCTGTAAGACCTGGTTCCCATAAGTGGAGACGATGGAGGCGGGGCTTGAGCTCTGGATGATGAAACCTTTAAAAGTGGTTCTGTTAAAGACCGGAGGGAAGATGTTCTCATTGAGGACTCGGATCAGAGCAGACGCTAGGCTGTACTTAAGCCGGTCATCCACCTGACAAACCTGTAGAGGGATACAAGTACAGGTAGACTCTTTCTTCTGTCATGACTATTTTCAATAAAACAGGAATCAGGGAGTAGTGTTACCATGATGCTGAGGGTGAAGTTTGCCGCCACTTGTTGGCTTTTCAGAGGTCTCGTTAATCTGATCTCACCTGTACTGTTGTTGATCACAAACCTGCCCTGGTCACCACCTGCTGACACACAAACACAACTGTACACACCTGTTGGGCTACACATTGAGGCTCAGAAACATAATGAGTCTTATACTTATACTAACTATGTTCTTCACATGACCATGAAAGGTCGAGATCGGACAGTTATGTTGTTTTGTCACCTGAACTCCTGATGGGGATAAAAGACCCATTGTTTTAACTTGTACAACTTAAGTTGCAGAAAGCTTCAGTAATTTTTTGTTGACAGACTCGTTTGTGGTCTGTAATCACAGCTTGATTATGTATGACACATGGAAATGTTATCTAACCTGACAGGATGGTGTAGATCAGAGGAGTGTTGATTCCTCTGTCTCCATCTTCTGCTCTGATTGGACCAGGAGAAAACTCCAGAATTATGCCCTGAAACACAAGACAAATACACAGCTCTTGTCAGTTTACACTCACCATCTCCTTTATTATTATTATTATTATTATTTATTATTATTATTTTCTACATTCTAGAAACACTGATGACATCAAACTATGACGTAACAAGTATGAATCATGTGTTCAACAAAGAAAGCATGTTTTAAATTTTAGGCGATGACAGCTTTGAGTTATTTCATAGTTTGATGTCTTCAGTGTAATAAGACAGTTGAAGGAGACGGTAAGTCCAAACTTTTGACTACACTGTGCATGTTGACATTAAACATGTAAACAAACATCTCAGTTACTTTTGGATATTAATGTTACCAGAGGATGAACCCTGTGTTACTTCCTGTTTCAGGTCTACCTGCTGTTTGTGTGTGATGTTGGTGGTGTAGGTGGGGTTCATGCAGATCGGAACACCTGGAGTGACAGGTGTACAGGGCAGGAAGTGAGGATACTGGTCATCTCCATCCTCGATGTTCACCGTCAGAACAGCAGACGTGTTAAACTTGTCCACAGTGTTTGTTTCCTGTTTCATACGAAAGGTTTGTGCAAAATGTTTTTTACTCACCAAATCCATTAATTTGATTTAATTGGTTTTATTTGAAAAATTATCTTTTGAATTAATTTTCCACTTTTTAAATTATTTTATATTATAATACCAATTTTGGTAGTTAAATGGCTTTTAATTTAAGTTTATTTGATTACAGAGAAAAAAATCTGACTGACTAATAATTATCACAGCCACAGTAGGGCACTGTGGTGTTTTGACCTTATTCTTTTACTTTCTTTCTCTTTCTTTCTTTCTTATTTATTTGCTTTCTTTGCTGAGATTTTAAATAACTTTCTGCGTCATGTTAAAGTTGAAAGCTGCTATTTGATATATCATGTTAGTAACTATGAGTGTTACCTGGGCCCAGAGGATCACCTTCAGCTGGGTTCTGGTCTCATAGTCCAGGGGTTTGTTCAGGACTACATTTCCACTGTTAGGCAGATCGATCCTGAAGAAGGATGCATCAGGCTGCAGGTGGCAAGTGACAGGAATCAGGTGAGTTCATAGAGACATAAAGACATGGATATGTGGACTTAGCATCACCTTACCAATGTTTGGTCAATGATGTAAGTAATCGTGTCTCCATCTGTATCAATGGCCTTCACAGTGAAAACCACAGAGTCCACAGTTGTCAACTGCAGACACAGAAAATGGTCATCATAAATACTAAACATGAAATATTTTTCTTTATTGTATGTCAGCCAGCATTGTTGTAGAGAAATTGCTGTAAGTCAAAGGTCAAAGATGAGGTCAGTAAGGAAGAAAGTGTTTCAGGAGCCTCTGATTTCTTATGCTTGTAATATTTTATTGACGCTTGATCAAGGAGACACTACCATGTGCATCAGAAAGTGCTGCGTTGGTCTTACATTCTGCCCAACTCATGCTGGTGGATAGACTTTAAACCCTAAGATAATACCTCAAATACTATACGCCAAGAATTAGCCCAAAGACAATGTCTTTAACTCATGCAGGTTTTATTGTCAGCATATTCTAGTTGGAGATACAGATGTCTTGTTTATGCAGATTGAGCCATCAATGGCAAGGTATCTATCATGTCTAGGAAGGCAGCAATAGGTCTCTTTGACCCTGACCACAGTGTTGATTCAGCTCCTCTGTACCAGGGTTAAGCCTAGACAGGCAGGGTTTTGGTGGAATGCAGTCCTATTTCCCATCTCCTTCTAGCACGGTGTTTACATTCCATTCCAAAGCCAAACAACTAATACTGCTGAGGACCTCAAGGCTCACATGTGACCTTTTGTAACCTAAGGATAAAAATTCCATAACAAGCAACTTAAATGTTTTTCTGAATACATTTTTCAAAATAAATGTAGAAGTCTACAAATATGTATTTAAAACAGTTTAACTTGTTTATTCTCTTTCTGGACAGTGAGATGTCATAATGTTGACTCTAAAATGACTGAGTTATTTGTCCCACATAACATACATGATTATCAACAACCTCAACATGTAGTTTTGAGATCTTGTCTGACATTTGTTGTGTTTTTGTTTCATTTGGTAGAAACAACAAATATTTTACCTCACCACCCATGTTTTACCTCACTGATAGTAAACTTTGGTCTGTTGGATCGGGCTTAGGCTTGGGGTTAGTCATGTTTACCTCATTGATGGTGAATTGTTGAATAGTCTCTTTCAGGAATTTTGGTCTGTTGTCATTTTCATTCACAATCTCGACCACGATTCTGTACCGACTCTGAGGAAACAAACAACAGATTTACACCTGAGGACATGTATTATCTGCTGTTGTTAATGTTAGACAAGTGACCTACCTGTATGACATCATCCTCGGAGCAGGTGAGCTCTGCTATCAGCACTGATCCCTGAACCTGAGTCACAAACATAGCAGCTTAAAAGTGAATTGATAACTGATGAAATTAATGTCTTAAAGTCCTGATTTTAGGATGAATGTATATTTATGTTTTACTGCATCGTAACATCATGTGTGGTTGTTTATTTAAAGGAAGTTCCACTTTGATAAAAGATAAAGCTTTTCATCTTTCATTCTTTTTTCATTTATCTGTGAGTGAAATATTTACTGCAGATTATCCTGGTTATTTAAACTACAGGTGAGACAAGTTTAAAAGATCCAGATCCAGTTGTACCTCTCGGTCGAGGACTCTGGAGGCTGAGGTGTTCAGTCTGATGGTTCGACCCTCTAAATAGAACCAGTCGGCGTTGATCCCAGTCAGACAGAGTCGGACGGTGTTGGCTCCTGGTTCTGCGGTGATACTGAGGTGGGCGATGAACTGACCCGGGGGGCTATTCTCTCTTACTGCCGCAAAGATGTCTGATCCCCCCAAACACAGACTGGCTAAGGATGAGACAGAGTAAGAACCAGGACCAGATGTTCATGCTACTGACTGAAAGTTGTCTGGATCAATACTTATCATTAGTTTTGAGTATAATGTAATTGCAATCTTTTTTTAATGAAAAATGTGACTCTCTTCTTTGTAATCTGACTCTTTTTTTTTTATTTGACCTTTTACAGAAAATTGTGAACTTTTTGAAAGGAAAATTGCGATCTTTTTTTTTTTTTTTTACCAAAAGGCTGACTTTTGTGAGAGAATTGCAATCTTTTTTTATGAAAAATGTGACTCTTCTTTGTGATCTGACTTTTTTTTCAAAAATTTGACCTTTTACAGAAAATTGCGAACTTTTTGAAAGGAAAATTGTGAACTTTTTAAAACTTTTTTAATCCTGACTTTTTCTTTAAAACCTGTCTTTACCAAAAAAATACTTTTTCCAAAACATTGCAATTTTAAAAAATGCTTTCTGTTTTTTTTTTTTACAAAAAGTCTGAATTTTTTCTCGTATTTCAGACTTCAGTTTTTTTCTTAAAAGTTTTTAAGGAAAATTGTAATTTTTTAAAATGTTTTTTGCATTTTATTTAAAATTGCAATCTTTGAAAAAAAAACCTTTGAAAATTTATGCTTTTTTTAACTAGAGATGATTTTTTAAAATCAGAAAATTAGATTCTTTAAAATTAAATTCCTATCTTTTTATGAAAAATTATGACTTTTTGCTTTAAAATCCGACTTTTTCCAAAAAAAATTTTTTTTTTCAGAAAAACTGCATTTTTTTTAATAAAAAAATTTGACTTCTTTTTTCTTTAAAAATGCTTCTTTCGCTTTTTTCAAAGGAAAATTTGGTTCTTTTTTATGAAAACACCTGACTGTTTTCTTTCAAATCTGACTTTTTGTAACAAAAAAGCAAAACAAAATTGCTCTTTTTTTAACTTTTTAACAAACATCTATCACTTTTTAAAGTAATCTATTGTTTTGAAAGCAATCTATTACTTTGAAAGAATACATTACTTCAAAAGTAATTACTAATTACTATTTTTCATTTTTAAGTTCTTTTTTATTTTTAAAAATACTTAAGTAGTTAATACTTAATACAAAAGTAATGGATTACTTTAAAAAATAATGTGCTACTTTCAAAAGGAATGTGCTACTAATGTGCTAGGTAATCTATTACTTTTGAAAATTGTTTTTATGTAAGATTTTTTGTAATCGATTTATTTTTGAAATTTTTAATCCACTACTTTGGTTTAAAGTAGTAGTAAGAAAATAGAAACCAAAAACAAAAGTCCATAACAGCAGCGTTTGCCGTGGCAGGTCAGTGGCACCTGCCCCACACATCGCCAAAGCAGTGGCAACTACCTTAGACACAGGCAGTGGCCATAACAAGTCAGTGGCAGTGGAGCCTATCACAAATTGAACTAGCCCTCTAGCCGTGCCTTCCCAGACGGTAGCATGAACGGGAACAATTAACCTGCGTGAGCATTTTGTGTTTTGCCTGGCGTGTCAACATTAATAATAAAAACTGTAACTAGCAGTGTCTGTCTGAAGTGTCTTTGTGCTGAAGAACCCATGGTGGCAGCAGACTTGCCACAATGATCACAATTATGAAGATGAAGAGTATGATGTAACACTGACCTCTGACCCTCACAATGGATCTTACCTGTAACAACATGATAAGATAACCTGAGAGCCACCTGCCAGAGCAGCAGCCTGCAGGGTCTCAACATCTTCCTCCACCTCCTCTACGTCCACACCTCCACCTGAAGAGCAGACGTAAAGGTGAAAGCCAGATGAGTTTGACCTGAAGATAGCACCAGAAGTCCTCTTTCAACAGCTGCTTTCAGCTTCTATCAGTAATCACAGCTGTTACAACTAAAGTACAGTCACTGTAAAGTTAAGGTACAGTCACTATTACAGTTAAAGTACAGTCACTGTTAAGTTAAGGTACAGTCTTGGTTCATAGATTATGATTATTTGTTTACTTCCATGAACACTAACACATACAACAACATATACATGAAGATAACAATCACTCACTCCTCTCTCTCCTTTTGGTCTACAGTCGGTGTCTCTTGCCCACAGTCCGTTCAGGCCTCCTGCACTCAGCTTCATGTAGTCATTGCATCATGTTTTCAGTCTCAGTGTATTGTTCAGCTTTTTCCCTCCGAGAGACTGTGTGTGTGTGTGTGAGTGAGAGAGCGCATTAGCTTAGCAGAGGGCTTACAGAGCATTAATGAGCAGGGTAAGTAGGCCAACATGCTGCAGGACTTTACACCAACAGGAGGCCAACTGTTTGATAGCATTTAAGCTAACTGTGACACTCATATGTACTTCAAGGTATTTTATTAGTGTCAAACAAAACATTGTTATGGATGCTAAAAACATTCCATCTACAGTTAAAACATGACAAATAACACAAAAGTAAATGTGATGGTCCCTGTGAAGGGATGATTTCAGAAAACAAGAACAAATTATCCAGAATGAGAAGAAGATTAATAAAAAAAAAAAAAAAAAAAAAAAAAGGAAAAACATTAAAACGTGTTAAGAGCTGACAGTCCAGTGAAGATCTCGACTGCATCTGATTGGACATTTAGAAGCCATCTAGACTGAGAACAGAACTGAATGTTCCTCATTAATGTTACTATGGATGAAATCCAGTTTTGGCCAACAACAGGCACTGTTTCTCTGTTGTTAAGTCAGGAGACATTAACAAACACAGAAACTCTGCATCCAGACCATCATTCATCATCCATCCTCCATCTGTAACCTCTTCTCACCAGTGTCACGGTTGGTGGAGTGTATCCCAGCTGACTTTAGGTGAGAGGTGGGTCTGCCATGGATAACTCTCCAGCTCATCATAGAGACAAATAACCACTCACACTCAAGTGTCAGGACGACCCGGGGAACGAACGCGGGTCTCTGGTGTAGCAGGCAGGCGGTTAACCACAAGATCAAGGGATGGACTCAAATGCAGAGAAGAGGCAGACAAGGCAAGTCAGGTCAGAGAATTTTACTGAGTCAAAAACAAGGTTTCAACAAGGCAAAAATAGGCAGGCTCCGTTCACAGTTTGGAAGTGCAAAACGTAGTCCAGCAACAAAAAAGGTTCAAAGCTCAGAAGTTTCAAAGACAGGATTCTTCACAAAACTAAGTTCACAAAAAAAAACAGTCCAAGGTCCATAAACACAAAACCAAGGAGTCAAAAAAGTACTTGCGAAAACACAGGGGAGACTTACAAGATGTGCACACTTCAGGTTGACAATTCCAAGACTGAGCACAGAACAAAAAAACAAGCAGGCATTTAAAGGGAGTCAGAACGAGGTACAGGTGGCAGTAATCAACATAACATCCAATCAAACAAAGCATGACTCAGGTAAAGGTGACTCAGCACACAGAAATGGGCAAAATGAGGACATCTAGTGGTGAGTTCAGAGAAATGTCCCAAAAACCTCACACTCAAGTACATTAAAGTACTTCTAATTATTTTATTTTATTTTATTTCATTTCTACATTGATGATGAAGTCACATTTTCATCTTTATATATCCTGCATTGGACGACATGATAAGATAAGAGATAAGAATCTTAGATGGAGTCCATCTTCTGATTTTGCAGTTTTACCACAGATCACATCAATAACATAAAAACTTATTCCTTTTACATTGTCACAATAAAAGTCAGACCAGGCTTCTTTTCTTTTAATGTACAGATTGTTTTTATATATTCAGAGAATTTATAAAACTACCATGTTACCATGGTAACCCCTGTGGTTTCTGTGGTGTTTGAGCACACAGTGTTGTCCCCCTCCTCTTTCAGAGATACTTGTTTCAGCAGCTCACTTGTTTATGCAATAAAAAATTGTTTTTGTTTAATATTTTTCTGTTATTAACACTTTCACAATAAAATGAATTTCCCTCTTTAATAATCTTCACAATAAAATAAGTTTACCTGTTTACAATATTTCATGTGTATGTCAACAAAAACTGCACCTTTAAAAGCATGAAAAGACATTTAATAATTGTGTATGTTTACAGATTTTATGCATCTGGGCTGTATGGACAATCTGATCACTGAACAGTCTGAGATGGTCTGAGGACAGTCAGTTTAAGACCACAGCAGAGCAGTTTGTGAAAGACATTCCTGAACTCAACGTTAAACGACGTATAGATGATCGGGTTGATGGCGCTGTTGACATAGCCAAGCCACGTTACCACAGAGATGAGAGTGGGGCTGGTGTCACATGACTGACACAAGACCTTGGTGACATGGACGACAAAGAAAGGTGTCCAACAGGCCAGAAACACACCTGGAACACAGAAGACAATTTTCATTTCTCTCTGAATACTTTTTTTTTTTTTTGGAATATTTTATTTTCAGTTTTATATATGCAATGTATTCTCTCAGAATACTTGTTCATCTGAAACTGAAGAAACTGTAAGCTGGAACCAGCTCCAGAACCAGCTCCAGAAATGGCTCCAGAACTGATTCTAGAACCGCTCCATAACTGGTTCCAGAATCGGGTCTAGAACTGGCTCCAAACTGCCTCCAGAATTGGCTCCAAAACTGGCTCTGGAGCCAGCTACAGAGCTCACCCAATTACAGATGACATGATCTGAGCTGGGCTTCTTTTATAAGCAGTTTTTCTCACATTGCTGGATGCCATCTGGCATTTGTTAGATTTTTAAATGGAGCCGGTTCAGAGGCACATCAGACACATTGTTTTGAAAGTGGAATCTGAGACCTGGTTCTGGTCTTTAAATGTTTTGAGCCCCTCAGCTGGATCAGGACTAAATCTGGTCTGACAATGAGCTGCATGTCATTGTGCTGTTACAAAGGTATAAAGCTATACATGTTGTGTTGGATGTCAGAGGTCCAGGTCTGACCAGATTGTAGGTCTAGATCTCCAATACTTAACGTCGGCTCCAGAACCAAAGTGAAGACAAACGGCCCTGTTCACGGAGAGAAGACTACATTTATGGTTTCCAAGTTACACACTACAACAAACTTTTCAGTTCTGATGAAGTGTCATGTTTGGGTTCATGGTTCACTGTTTCCTGTTTTATATTGGAATTCTCCCCATGCCTGTGTTCTGCTCTGTGTTCTGTGAGTTCTGCTCTGTATTCTGTTCTGTATTCTTAGTTTTTCTCATCTTTAGACTTGTTCTGGACTTCATCTGGACTTGTCTTTTGTTGTTTTGACCTGGTGTCTGCATTGGGTCAATGATGGAATCCTGTAAACTCAAATGAAACATTCTGAAAATGCTTTGTGTTTTCTGTTTTTTAAACTCACCGACGACGACCGGCAGAACCTTCATGGCTTTGCGTTCTCTCCCACTCACTCTGCTGCTCTTACTGTTTCTTCTTCGTCTCTTTTCAGAGTTCTTCTTCAGGCTTTTCTCTCTCCTGCTTCCTCCCTCTCGCTTCTCCACAGGCTCACTGTCCGACACGCTGTCTATCTGTGTTTGTGTGTTTGTCATTGGGTCACTCTCTGTCATGGCCCCGTCCAGCTGCTGCTCCATTACTGGGGTCACTGAGAGTGTAGTCATGGAGACGGTGGATGGAGAGGTGGGACTGAGTCTGGCCGGGGTGGCGTGCACTACTTCGCCTTCACTCCCAGTCATCCTGGCTTTCGCGTGTTGTAAAGCTGAGCCAAGTCGTAAAGAGAGAGCTTGTCGACTGGCTCGACCTGCCTGAGATTGACTGCAACTACTCCAACGCCGCAGACCTCGAAACATCCAATAATACAAGAGAAGCATGACAGGGCAAGGCACAAAGAAGGAGCAGATGGAGGAGTACACAACAAAGCGCTCATCCTCCAGTTTGCACACGTTTGGATCCCGACCCGGCCGCTGGTTCAGACCAAAGATGACTGGACTTGCCACAACCAAAGACAGCACCCAGGTAGCAGTGATGAGAGCTAGCTGACGGACACTGAACTGGTTCCTGTTGTACTTCAGAGGGAGCACCACTGCGATGTACCTGAACAGGTGAGGACAGGTGAGGACAGGTAATAGGGACAACTTGAGGTTTGAATTTTCTTGAAGGAGAATTAACAAGAAACAGACTTTGGATTTGCCCCCAGATCATATGACAGTTTTACAGTACAGTTTGCTTTAGCCTCTTATCGGAGCTGCGGGTGTTTAATTACATTTCCTCAACAAAAATCTGGTTATAATTATCTAACGAGGTGCTAGCACAACTGCACTTCTATAAATGATTCCAGTTTTCTCTAAGAAAGCAACGACAGTTAAGATGAACCATGGCACTAAAAAAGGTTATTATGAAAATAATAAGATATTTTTACATTTTCTTTAATAATCAGGAAAGATGTTTGTCACATCATCAGAAATATTGATGAGTTTGGTGACTCATTCAGGTCAGAACAATGTCCTGTTTTAATTAGCTCTACTGCAGTGTGATGCTAATGAAGTCTATTATCTCCCATATAATGGTCATTGCACTTTAATGAGGTCGACTTGTTACTCACGCAGTAAGAATGCTAATTTAAATATATGATGAAAATACTATCTTCATCTGTCATCAAAATGGATGAACTTTAGAATTATATCAAACTATATATTTATATATACCTTTCTGTAGTTAAACTATATCAGGATAAACATCGATATTAATCAATATGGAAAAATCATACCATCCAGGTTGGAGGTGGACTCACCTGTCCACACTGATGGCACACAGATTGAGGATGGAAGCGGTACACAGCATTACATCCATGGTCATCAGAGCATCACAGATGGAGGTGCTCAATGTCCAGATACCTCCGAGAAACTGAACACATAAATAATGAAAAGTCCTCTCATGTAGGTATAAATTCAGACTGGTCCTCATAAACACTAACCTCAGAGTAGACATAGAGAGGTAGCACCAACACCGCCAGCAGCAGGTCAGCCACCGCCAAGCTGATGATGAAGTAGTTGGTGGCAGTTTTCAGGGAGCGCTCAGTGAGGATGCTCAGACACACCAGGATGTTCCCCAGGATGATGACCAGGATTAGAGGGACGCCAAGGACTAAGGCCAGATAGTTGTAGTCCATCAGATCCGTCTTGCCTGGAGGGCTGACAGGTGTCATATGATGGAGCACAGCTGCACTCAACATCTGGGCAGAGAACAGTCTGCTGTCAGGGTGTTTGTGTGTCTCATACACTCGTAGAGTATTGAGAATGTGTCTCACCTTGTTGTTACCTGTCCCAGGTATTGGGTTAGGGTCACAGTTTAAAAAAAACAGTCAAAAGAACATAAAATGTTTTCGTCTTTGTTCATCCAAAATCACTGATTTACTCCATCTTCATCATTTCATTGCGTTTCTTCTCCTCTTGTCTCTGTTGCTTCCTGATTGAAAGAAACATTTTTTTCTCATCTAGAAAAAGATGCAAACACCATCATCTCTCTCTCTCTCCCTCTCTTTCTCTCTCTTCTGTCTTGTAGCTCTGTGATTGGCTGACAGTAGTGACGTAACCCTCACTCATCACTTTGATCTGATCTTTCTCTTCTTCAGTGGTGTTTCCCCTTTGTGTGTTGATTCAGATCAATTTAATAGTTTAACCCACCTGAGTTCTATAAAAATTCACCCTCAATACAGTTGTCACATCCAAATTATTACGCAAATACAATTTCAATGAAAACAACCATTTAGTTTTTAGTTTTTCAATGAAAGTTTTCAATTGTGCATCTTCCTCTTTCTATTAAGATGACACTGGCATCAATCTCAGACAGGTTTGGTCATTTCTTGTGAGTAGTGAGCCTAATTAAAAGGAAACTACTAAAGGTTACATTGTTCTACAAGTTCTACATTATTAAGAAAATCACAGATTTCATGTAATATGGGAAAAAAGAAAGATCTTTCTGCAGATAAAATGCTGTGAAATAGAGAACTATCTTGCAAAAGGTATAAAACAAAAGGTGCAACACTGAATGGTTCTGGGTGGTTAGTAGATGGCCACCATGTCCGAACAAGGCTACAACGTCAGCAAGGAGGTGGTGGAGTGATGTTTTGGACTAGAATCATAGGAGATGAGTTGGTGGGCCCCTTTATGGTGCCTAAAGGTGTCAAAATGACCTCTATCAAATATGTGCCATGGTATATATGCTATTTCTATGCAAGACAATGCACCATCCCATGCTGCAAAAAATGCTATTGAGGCCTTGGCTGCCACCATCATCCCCTGATATCAACCCTATCGAGAACCTGCAGAGCATCCTTCAAAGAAGGGCTCCTTTACTAATATGTAACTCCATCTGTAAATTGTTTTCTTTACGATCAAAATAGCTTTGATTTGAGAAAAATTACCCCCAATGCAAAAAATACAACAAATACAAATTTATGTTTTCAATCCATTCGAAACTGGAACGCTGAATTTTGAGTTATTTTGCACAAAAAAATCCCATTGACTGACAATTATATAGATTGAGGGGGGAAAATAACAAAAGCAGTCTATGCATAATAATTTAGAACACAGTGTAGAGCCTAGGGACTTATGAAGACTGACTCACTTCTTGAACCAGTCTCAAGTGGATGTTAGAGGAACTGCAGTTTGTGTCTTTACTTCCTGTGCTGATTCCACTTCCACAGACATGGAGGCTGATGATTGGTGGTCACATGATGATCAGCTGACATGATCACAGGTTGGTTTAATGGGGGTCAGCTGGTCTGAGTTCATGATTGGTTATCTAACATGGTGATGGTTCAGACTTTCATAATGAACACTCCACATGTTAATGAGCTGTCTGTTAATGAGCTGTCTGTCATTTGCATTTGAGAGAGGGAACAGCAGAACGTCTTTCATCCTCGATCATGATGTGTCATAAATTATTCATCAAACCCTCTGGACAAATATCAAACCATAAACAGCTGATGGACTCTTTAATTAAAACCATCTATAATTATACACAGACAACGAAGCATCAGCAGCTGGATTCAAGAAGGTTGAGTGAAATTAATCAATTATTTAATTTAAGTTCATGTTTTCATAAAACATTTAAAAGCATTTAAACTGAAATGTTTGTGAATGAAAAGAAACTGCTTCGTGTTTGAATGAATGTCACTGATGAAGATGATGTGATGTCATAATTCAGTGTGATGTCATAGTGTATCACGTTAGAATATAAAATAGTTTCAGTGTTTCTTTAAATCTAATTAATAATTTTACTGACTGAGAATAAAAACATGTTTTATTTGCTTGAAGGTGTGAGCACACTCATGAGGCTGAACTGCTGTCATCACAAGAACAAAGAACAAATCAGTCATTAACCCGTGAAACAAGAATCACAGTGAATAATCAAAAACACACTGTTATGGGCACCATGGAAGCGCTGAGCACAGTGATGTCACTGATCAGTTTGTTTGAAAACAAAGAAAATTACATCATCAGATGTGGGCGTGTCCTCTGACATCACTTCCCGTGTCCGAAAGGATCTGAAGAAGATCTTCCAGCTCGCTCGTCTCCTCCAGACTGAAGATCGTAACCCAGATTCATCAGAACACAAATACTGAGCTGACAGGAAGCAGGAGCAGCGACACTCATCCTCCTGTGGCATCAATAACGTTAAAGCAACGTTACACTAACATCATGGACCACTGAACCTCCATCAGACACCAACCTGAGGCACTATCACAAAGGTAACACTGTAGTCCATGTTAGCACCAAGGTCACTGAAGGAAGCCAACCAGGATGTGTACCTGAGCATGAGGCTGTTTATCCACTCATGATGATGAAGTAGATTTACATCTATACAGGAAAGACGGTGTTTAAACCTTTTTATGAGCCTATTATACACTGGGCACTGTGAATTGATGCCCACCGCTCCAGTGAATCTGGCATCTGTCAATTTGATTGTTTGACCCTGTGCATGTGTGTGTTCCAACAACTGGATGGGTTAAATGTGGAGAAGTAATTTCATGTTCAACGTGATTAATAAAGTTTCTAAAATTTAAACAAAAATTACTGAACGAGCTTTGACTCACCCCGATGACCTTCTGTGTAGGAAGTCTCCATCGTCTCTGCAGCAAAAGAAAACGATCAGATGAGACTCAAATGTTGATCTGAATATTGGTCTTTGATTAATGATGTTTTACTGGTGATAGACTGACCTGACTGAGTTCTGACTGGTTCTGTTGAGCTGTTGCAGATTCTCCTCTGACCTGCTAACACATAAAACATCAGTGTTGTGTGACCTCTGATCTCTGTCGACAGTCTGAACTCATCTTTTCATGCGCTTTGTTGTTCTGATCAGCTTTAGAGGAAGGAGGCAGTTTATTAAATGCAGTTTATTGATTATTGATTTATCAGCGTCCAAACACAGTCTGACCCAACCAGACACCTGATGGAAGTAAAGGTGATCTGAAGAAGTATGATACATACTACATTACCCATGAGCCTTGGCTGATATTGGTGTGGAGCATTCAAAAGAAAACACCATGGTTACTGAATTTTCATGTTTTTTTAATCTTTAACTTCAGCTCGCTGTAAGCCACATCACAAAAAGATGGAGCTGTGTGATTGGACGTTTCATGTCAAAGTGCACCCTGGAAGTCGTAGTTAATTTGTTCACATTTGATTCTTGATGTTTTCTAACACAGTACACATCAGCTGATCAGTCCACTGCAGTTGAGATGACCAAATTAACTCCTGTCATTTCTTTCCGTTTCCAAATGGGTCTCTTGTGGCTCCGCCTGCCATCTGGTCCCCGCCCCCCGCCAGGGTGGAGCCAAGGTTTGCAGCCAAACAGGTGGAGAGGACGCATCCTGCGCGGGACATGCTGAGGCGGGGACAGGTAAAGATGGTGAGAGAGGTAAAGATGGTGAGACAGGCTGGATTATTAACATAATACATCCATCCATCATCTGTAACCTCTTCTCCTCATCAGAGTCATGGTGGGTGGAGCCTATCACAGCTGACTATGGGTGAGAGGCAGGGTCCGCCATGCCATGACACATTCACACCTACAGACAGTTGTCACAGTTCACCTGTTCAGGTTTGTGTGTTTGGACTGTGTGAAGCCACACAAACACACACCAAGGTTCAAAGTCTAACCACTGTATCAGCGTGACGCCCTTAATATTGTAAACATGGTATATATTATCAGAATGTATTACATGTGTTATATTAACATTTCATGTTTTAATGATCATGATACTGAAAATAAAAAGATGAAAGTTTGATATACAGCATGTGATGATGATGTCATCACAGGAAATCCCTCCTCCTTTCTTTATATCAAGATAATGACACGGTAACCATGACTACCATTGAAAACAGGTCAGTGTTGATTCCCTAACCCAAAGCTCAACATTTACATTCACAATCTACTGACTAAAAAAAAATCTTATACAAACCTGAGACAGTTTGAACATGGACTTGAAATTTGAACTGAAAGCTGATTTTGAAAAAGGCAGCAAAGAATCTACGTACATGTAAGTGTGCATCTGGAACATCGTGATGTTTGGTGTGATGGCTCTGACAGAGAAAATAAAATTTATTTTTCAGAATAAAACACCCTTCTTTCTTATAGCTGCAGCAAATGTTTCATACAACTATCTCACAAAGTAACAAAATGAACAGATAAAACTTAAATTTAAATGATATTTCAGATGTCTGTAATGTGTTGTATTCTGTATTTACTGTGTTGAGTCGTCCAGCGAAACGTTTTGACGAGACTCAAACCTACAAACAAAACATAAAAGATTATTATTGAGTATATTAAGATTTATTCTTACACCTGTCATAAATGTATTATTTCTCTCTATGTCATTAATATAAAATGTATTCTTATAATTTTGTTACACATAAAATCACGTTATTAATACCTTTGTCATAAACAGTGTAATCTCAATGACATTTGTTTTCCTGATAACTACATTTATATATATAAATACATAATTTACAACATAAATATGTATACATATATCTAAAATATATATATATTTTTTATGAATGAATATAATGATAATATATGTCTTACCAGTCTTTCCTTGTCACTGTTGTTGAGTTTGTGTCCATGATGGGAATTGTTGTGTCTCTGTAATAATATAACAGATTTTCTTTGAATCTACTCATTAGCAAACGTGTAATTTGGTGATATGTGAATAAGCCTGACTCACCTGGTGGAGTTTTTGTCGTTGTGCAGGTGAATGCCAACAGCGCCATCAGGGCTACAAACAAGTAACAGAAACAAGTCACGTTTAGTTTGACACAACACAAGAACCAATAAACTGTCCGACTTTGAATGTTTGAGGTGTTCAGTCTCACCTGGAGCTGCTGAGTGACAGAGGAAGAGGACCAGCAGAAACCATCATTATCATCAGACAGAGAGCGACAGACTGAACAGACTTCATTATCAGATCCACAGCACACAGACCTGAAGCAGATGTTTCCCTGTGAGTCTCTTTATACAGTCAGATTGAAGCTTCAGACATGCGAAGGTCAGCAGGATGAAGAATGACCGCCCCCAGTGTCCTTTCAATATTTACTCAAAAAACCTTATCAGCGAGGTCATGAGAACTACTCTGAGCTCATGATACAAGTCCATGATGTCATGATGACATCAGCACACAGTGAAACCGTGTTAGTCTTAAGCGTTTGAATGTTTGTTCAAACATGCACATACACACACGTATGATGTGCACAAGTGTGAACCTTCAGGGGCTCTGTACAAGTCTACATCAATCAAACAAGACCGTCCCTTTAATTTTCTTCCACATCTTTTATTACAACTTTTAAGTTAAGTTACTATTTAAGTTAAATGTGACAGTTTATTTTTAACAGTTTATTTTTTTTGTCCATCACGAAACATTTACAGACAACAGGGATAAAACTTCACTGATTTCCTCAAACTCAAAGTTTCCAACACAAGAAAGAACAAACAAGCACAGATCAACACGTTCACTGATTAATACATTACAAACACAGAGTCAGGGTCACTTCAACATTCACAACATGGAAGCACAGCCTTTGTTTATCGGAAGTCCTCAGCGGAAAACATGCCCTTGGCACGGCGCAGGATGGAGTCCTTGGACGCGTCGTACGGATGCTCTTTGGACGGAATCTCCAACACGGCCGGGATCGACTGCATGTGAGCGTCGATCGCATGACGGATCATCTCAGCAATGAACTGGTTAATAAGGATGATGCCTATGTCGTTACGCACCAAGAAGCTCCTGAAACAAGAAAAAGATGGTGTGAAAATCGGACGAATAAACCCAGAAACACACGATTAAACCTAGAAACAGACGATTAAACCTAGAAACAGACGAACAAACCTAGAAACAGACGATTAAACCTAGAAACAGACGATTAAACCTAGAAACAGACGAACAAACCTAGAAACAGACGATTAAACCTAGAAATACACGAACAAACCTAGAAACAGACGATTAAACCTAGAAACAGACGATTAAACCTAGAAACAGACGATTAAACCCAGAAACAGACGATTAAACCCAGAAACACACGATTAAACCCAGAAACAGACGATTAAACCTAGAAACAGACGATTAAACCTAGAAACACTCGATTAAACCTAGAAACACTCGATTAAACCTAGAAACAGACGATTAAACCTAGAAACAGACGATTAAACCTAGAAACAGACGATTAAACCCAGAAACAGACGATTAAACCTAGAAACAGACGATTAAACCTAGAAACAGACAAACAAACCTAGAAACAGACAAACCTAGAAACAGACGATTAAACCTAGAAACAGACGATTAAACCTAGAAACAGACGATTAAACCTAGAAACAGACGATTAAACCTAGAAACAGACGATTAAACCTAGAAACAGACGATTAAACCTAGAAACAGACGATTAAACCTAGAAACAGACGATTAAACCTAGAAACAGACGATTAAACCTAGAAACAGACGAACAAACCCAGAAACAGACGATTAAACCTAGAAACAGACGATTAAACCTAGAAACAGACAAACAAACCTAGAAACAGACGATTAAACCTAGAAACAGACGATTAAACCTAGAAACACGATTAAACCTAGAAACAGACGATTAAACCTAGAAACAGACAATTAAACCCAGAAACACTTGATTAAACCTAGAAACAGACGATTAAACCTAGAAACAGACAATTAAACCCAGAAACACTTGATTAAACCTAGAAACAGACGATTAAACCTAGAAACAGACAAACAAACCCAGAAACAGACGATTAAACCTAGAAACAGACGATTAAACCTAGAAACACTCGATTAAACCCAGAAACACTCGATTAAACCTAGAAACAGACAATCAAACCCAGAAAAACTCGATTAAACCTAGAAACAGACGATTAAACCTAGAAACAGACAAACAAACCCAGAAACAGACGATTAAACCTAGAAACAGACAAACAAACCCAGAAACAGACGATTAAACCTAGAAACAGACAAACAAACCCAGAAACACCCGATTTTACCTCCACGTGTGAAAAAACTAAAGTTTCCATTTCAGAGAGTTTTCTGTGTTGGCGTGTTTTCGTGGGATCTGTTGCTCAGGTGTTCCATGCGAGTGACACAGCTTATCATGCTTAGATTCATCACTGACTGTAAAGCCCTGACTCATCACTGTGAGCAGTGTGTGACAGCAAAATAAATAAATATATATTTTAAACAGTGTTTGTGTGTGACATACATATGTTATCATGAAGACAGTGATTTTCATGTTCCCTCCATCCTCTTTGTGTTCTCATATTTCTGTGACTCGTTTGTTACATGATGAATTTAACAAATGCTTGTAAAAAAACATTTTACACTCAAAGATCTGATTTCTTTGATTTTAAAAATTAAAGAGACGGACTGGATCTATTTTCTACATTGTTTAATTCAGTCTGTGTGTTTGTGTCACACTTCAATAGAACTTCTAATTAAATTTTAAAAAAGATTACATTTTCTTTCTTTCATCTTAATTTTATTTATTATTTTCTGTGTGATGTCACAACCTGATTCGTTTAACTGTGAAGCTGCTGATGGTTGAACCCAGTTCTGATCGCATATTAACGGGCCACGTCAGATCTTTAAGGTCTCGAGGTTCTGAGACACTCACAGGTTCCGACCAGCTCTGAGCTGGATTATTTACGTACCAGAGTGACGTCACACCCCTCGTGACCCCATACTGTTCCCATTTTAATTAATATCTAAACACACGTGACACAGGTTAGTCTGAGATTAGTGATTCTGGTTCTGGACGGGTTCGGTTCTTACTTGAACGTCTCTTCGATCTCCGTGATGCTCGTGTCCTTCTCCACCACCAGGAAATTCGGTTTCCGGTTCTTGTTGAGCTCACCGATCCCGCCGAGCAGGAAGCCCGTGCACGTGTCTTCGTCACCGATCACGGCGATCAGTTTCCCTCGTCCGGCCATGCCGAGGATGTGAGTGTCGAACCGAACCGAGGAGAAAGGACAGCACTGAACCTGGAGTTGACGGAGACGCGAGTCATGTGAGCAGGTCAGCTGATCACCACTTCCGCTTTACAGATTAGAGTGTGCGCGCCCCCTGCTGCTCGGCGGAAACACGTCTCAACGAGTCTACGGGCTGCCTTCAGGAGCACTTCGTAAATGTCAGCTTCGCAAACAGTAATATATATAAACGCGCACGATTTCCGACGGAACATGAAGGTATCGACAGTCACGTGAGAAATCACACGGAAAGACGGAAGTGCTGCAAACAGAAAAGAGAGAACAATAATTATAACCATGGTGAGGTTTTAATGTTTTCTTTGTTTTAATGAATTTAAACTGACACTGATCCGTCTGTTAGCTCCGTATGTTAGCCTGTTAGCTCAGTCTGTTAGCTCCGTCTGTTAACATTATGGCTCTGTCTGTTAGTCTGTTAGCTCCGTCTGTTAGCTCCGTATGTTAGCCTGTTAGCTCAGTCTGTTAGCCTGTTAGCTCCGTCTGTTAGCCTGTTAGCTCCGTCTGTTAGCCTCTTGGCTTAGTCTGTGCTGTCTGTTGTTGTCGGTTGTTGCAGACCACAGCAG
Source organism: Nibea albiflora (assembly GCA_014281875.1). NCBI lineage: Eukaryota > Metazoa > Chordata > Actinopteri > Sciaenidae > Nibea > Nibea albiflora. The sequence goes on from CM024810.1 coordinate 2,325,800, forward strand.
CTCTCACTGCGGGTCTGGAGCGGATCCCGGATCAGCTCGGTTACCTGGTCATCAGCGAGGACGGAGTTCTGGCTGTGAGTGACCCAACAGAACCAGAGTCCATTTAAAGTTCTGTATACAAACTAACCCCGCCCACCATCAGTCTGCAGGTGAGCTGGAGAATGACGAGCACACGGCAGGTGTGATAATGCAGATGGTCCGCACAGCGAGTCGATTCAGGTTACCTGGATCAGCTGAGCCGCCCTTCAAACGCATGTCAGGTAACACACACACACACACACAGGACCCGTGACACATGAACTCACCTGGACTCACAGAATCAGGACCAGGTTTATTGCCATGTAGATTTTCAACATTTAGGACCTGGTTTGGTCAATGTTTCATAACAAATGTGTAAAAAATAAAATATTTATTTACACGTTAAAAAGAAGAGAGCCGTGCAGCTGTGCAGGACGTGTACCAGATAATGTGCAGAATGTTCTGGACTCACCTGGACTCTGGTCTCTCCACAGTGGTCCTCGAGGACTTCGTGTACACGGTGACGGTGTCAGGTCAGAAAGTGTTTGTGGTGAAACGTCAGAACAACCAGCAGGAGCCAATCAATGTTTAGAGACAGGTCCACAGGAAGTGAGGCGGCGATGAGGTCAGAGGTCGACGCTGGAATTTACATTAAGTTTTGTATTTTGAATTTTATTTATCCGGATAATAAAACCATTTAAAAACTCATGTGCTTTTATTTTGAAAATCCAGTCTAACTAAATTCAACTGTTTGATGTCGGACCTTCAACTCAATGTGAGTAATCAGAGTAAAAGTACTCATACTTTACTTTGCCATGACAAGGGCAACATCATCATGACAGACTAAACATACGTTTGCAGGGCGAGCTAACAAATGTTTTTATTAATTTTCTGATGACAAAACAATTTCCTGTCAAATGTTTAAAAAACACTTAAAGAACGTTGAGAGAACCAAACATGAAGCAGCTGAGAAGAAAAACAAAACCTTTATTGCATCATCGTCTCTTCTTCACATTTTTGAGGAATGACGAGGCGTCCGGTTCAGCACTGTGGAATGAGTCATCAAGTGAACAGGTAACCCCCCCCCCCCCCACAGGTAATCAGTCACCTGTCTTAAGCCCCACCCCTCTTCTTCATAACATCCTGTCACATGATCAGAGTTAAAACATGCAGATTAAAAGAAAACAAAGATCTAACACACACAAGAGGATGATGGGAAATGAGCTCAGAGTCCATGACATCACTTCCTCCTACAGACAGACAGGTTTATAATTTAAAAAAAACAAAAACAGTCTTTCAAACAAACACTCTTCTTCCTCTTCTTCACTTTGTACACGGTGATTCAGTCGATGACATCAGTCAGCTGCTTCCTGTTTCCTGTCAGGTGGTCTAACGTTTCGACAGCTCACTGGACAGCCAATCAAGACCCTCGTACAGACCAGTACCCTGAGTGGCACAGGTAGCCTGGACATGCCACTGAGGAAAGAGACAGGTGTCTGATTAGAGCTGCTGGAATGTGAATTGACTCACAGCAATCACAGAACCAAACAGGAAGTTCCCTGTCAAACTAAAAGCACTCACAGTTCTGCTGCGCAGGTTGTGCAGGCCCAGTTTGTCGGTGAGTTCACTGACCCCCATCGCGTTGGGAAGATCCTGTTTGTTAGCAAACACCAAGATGACCGCCTCTTTCAGCTCGTCCTCGTGGATCTGAACACACAGTAATTTGACTGATGACATCACACAGCTACATGGTCATGTGACTTAAGACATCATGGATCTGGGCTTCTCGATGTTACTCACCATCTTGGCAAGCTCCTCTGCCGACTCAGCGACTCTCTCTCTGTCGTTACTGTCCACCACAAAGATCAGACCCTGAAGTACACAGAGGTCAGAGGTCACAGCAAGTACACAGTGGTCACATGTCCTGGCCCCGTACCTGTGTGTGTGTGTGTGTGTCCTGGCCCCGTACCTGTGTGTGTGTGTGTGTGTCCTGGCCCCGTACCTGTGTGTGTGTGTCCTGACCCCGTACCTGTGTGTGTGTGTGTGTCCTGGCCCCGTACCTGTGTGTGTGTGTCCTGACCCCGTACCTGTGTGTGTGTGTGTGTCCTGGCCCCGTACCTGTGTGTGTGTGTGTGTGTGTGTGTGTGTCCTGGCCCCATACCTGTGTGTGTGTGTGTCCTGGCCCCGTACCGGTGTGTGTGTGTGTGTGTCCTGGCCCCGTACCGGTGTGTGTGTGTGTGTCCTGGCCCCGTACCTGTGTGTTCTGGAAGTAGTGTCTCCACAGAGGTCGGATCTTGTCCTGACCACCGACGTCCCACACTGTGAAGCAGATGTTCTTGTACTCGACCGTCTCCACGTTAAAACCTGAAACACACGAAGAGTCAGAGCCAGCCAACCAAAAGGTTCTGTTCAAGACCCGATTTGGTAACTATGACGACCAAAGGGCCAACAAACAGACAGTCAGACAACAAATAACCAGGCAACAGTCAGACAAACCAGGCAACACACAGTCAGATAAACAGTCAGACAACAAACAGTCAGATAATAAACAGTCAGATAACAGTCGGATAATTAACAGTCAGATAATAAACAGTCAGATAATAAACAGTCAGATAATAAACAGTCGGATAATTAACAGTCAGATAACAGTCGGACAACAGTCGGACAACAGACAGACAACAGTTGGATAACAAACGGGCAGCAGTCAGACTGACACCAAACAAACTCTTAGTTTAATATGAGTGAAAATAACAGACTTCCTCATTAGTATTCATAATAGTAAATGTTCTGACAGTAAACTTCACGTTTGTGTTTTTATATTCTGGGGCAATAATTATCATATTTATTTAAATAAACAGTTGTGACTGACGGACACACACGCAGTCGTACCGATGGTCGGGATGGTCGTAACGATCTCTCCGAGCTTCAGCTTGTACAGGATCGTAGTTTTTCCAGCTGCGTCCAAACCGACTGAAACCAGAACAAACTGAACTTTACGGACAGATCACAGACTGTAAACACAACACAGATTTACGACATTTTACAGAGCACATGAAGTATCCTCCGGTTTACCGTTAAACTGAAGCTACGTCCGTTAGCCTCGAGCGGCTAACCCTGTTAGCTTTAATGTTTGATATTTCATGTCAGAGTCAGATTTTCGGTCCAAACACCAGAACTTTACAGCTAATGGAACTTTACAGCTCTCGGCATCGTGCACAAAGTCTGCCGGGACATGAGGCTGAGCACCGGCAGAGTTTCAGCAGCCCGCCGGTCTCTGGCCGGTTAGCCTCTGAGCTAGTTAGCCTAGCCTAGCTCACCCATCAGGATCCGCATCTGCTTCTTCCCGAACAGCCGAGAGAACAGAGACGAGATCGTCAGACCCATCTTCAGTCACAGCGTCCCGGGTCAGCGGCGGGAGGAGTCAAGGCCTGACGGAGGAGAATGTTAGCCGGTTAGTCCGGTAGTAGATGCTGCTCAGAGCCGCAGTAGACACAGAGAACGGGCGGAGGTGAAGTGGGCGCAGCTCGGTGCCACGTCCAGGCCAACGCGGAATAAATGACGTCACAGCTTTGAAAAACTTTATTAACATTCTGAGCAGTGGTGTGTTCAGGCCTCAGGAAAGACGGGAGATTCTGACAACGAACTGTACGTTGATGTTTTATATCTCTGTCTGTTTATTGTACAGTGAAATGTCACAGTGATGTTCACAGTGACCTCAAGAACAACAACATGTCAACATTAGTTTAACTATTTTAGTTGATTTCATCTGTAGACTTTCATCGGACTCATGTTTGGCTTTGTTATGTACTCGTTGTTTTTAATGTCATGCTTTGTGTCTTTTATCTTCTATGTATTCTATCATTTAAGACTTAATATATTAACCAATTAAGTTAATTTAACATAAATGTGATTTTAAAACATCAAAACTGCTCGCGTACAGTTTGGCAGATGTTATTTCCTGACAGCAGTGAACGCAGCATCATATTCCCGCCTCTTCCAGTTCCGGTTCAGTCCAACATGTCGCCTGTCAGCAGCTGTTAGATGAAATCCGACTTAATTTAGCTCATTTCTGATTAATTAAAGTGACGCGAGAGGTTCTGTGTTGGTTCGGCTCGGACAAATTCTGCGCTCCGATCGGTACCAGGTAAGTACCGGGAAACTCGCCGTAACGTCAGTGTCTGGTCATTAACGTCAGCGGACGTCGGTTAACTTCCGTCAGCGTTTAAATGGACGGACTGTGTGTGTGTGTGTGTGTGTGTGTGTGTGTGTGTGTGTGTGTGTGTGTGTGTGTGTGTGTGTGTGTGTGTGTGTCTGTTTACAGTACAGACAGGAAGGATCCTTTCAAAATAAAACAAACACTGCTCAGTAAACAGGAAATGAAGATAAAGATCCCTTCAGAATAAAACCATGGTTTAGTTCTGTATGAATTAAACAACTGATGTTGGTTCTGTTCTGGTTTTTACAGGATGGATCTAGTCTGACTGATCCTGACAGAGCATCAGTCTGGTCGGACCCAATAAGACGATGGAGAAGTTCGGAATGAGTTTCGGGGGCGGTCCCAGCAGGAAGGATTTACTAGACACCATTGAGTCCCAGAAGAAGCAGCTGGTCCAGTACCAGACCCGCTTCAAGGATGTGGTCCGGGCTTATAAGAGTCTCCTGAAGGAGAAGGAGGCTCTGGAGGCCAGTCTCAAGGTTCTGTCAGTAACCCAAGAGGTGGACCTGAACCAGCAGGTCCAGGACGCCGCCCCCAGTACCTCAGACCTCCCTGAGGATGGCTGCTCACTGCACAGCGAGGACAGCGTGGACACGGCGGCATCCATGGACACGCCCAGTGAGATGGCCAGAGGAGAGCAGAGCGAGGACGACCCGGCAGAACCAGTAGTGAGGTCTGCCTCCACGGTACGTTTGTAAAGGTTGTCAAGCAATGATTAATGATGACCTGTAATGATCACATTCTTCTGTTTTGTTCACCACCAGTATTCTGCCGCCGATTGCTCACAGCGCTCGTACGACCATAGTGCGATCGCTCGCAGCGCGACGACGGTTGCGTGATCATTCACAGCACGACGATCAGAGCGCGATCATTCGTAACACGATGGAAGTTCGCAGGTGGCAGTTTAACGTGTTGATTTCTTCCCACAGCCCTTCAGGTCTGACTCTGATGCTGGTGGCTCAGAGAGCAGCAGTGTGGGTGGTGAGCAGCAGCAGCAAGCCACGCCCCCCTTGAGCTTGGAGGCGGACCGCCGATTTACCCAGCTGAAGAGCCAACTGAGCACGCTGACCAGCGCCCTGGCCACCGTGACGCAGGAGAAGTCTCGTATGGAGGCGAGTTTCCAGGCCGACAAACGTCAGCTGAAGCAGGAGGTGGAGGAGCTGCAGGAACGCCTGGACGCCATGACATCACAGCAAGAGGCAGAGCTACGCGCCCTACAGCAGCAGCTGGCCGAGAGTCGCGCACGCATCATCACACAGCAGCATGAGCGTGAGCAGGAGCAGGGCGACCACGTCCAGCAGCTCCGAGAGCTGCAGAGGATCCTGCAGCAGGAGAGAGACCTGCGGCAGGACGCAGAACTCCACTTACAGGACGCCAACGCCACGCTCCTGGTCACATCACAGGCCGTGGACCGGGGAGCAGAATCTGAGGCTAACTTGAACAAGGTGAGAGAGGAGAGAGACGAGCTGAAGAGAAGGTTGCAGGCCGTCATGGAGGACCAGAAGAAACCCGATCCAAGAGTGGATGAGCTGGAGCGAGAGCTGTTGGAGCTGAAAAACCACTTCCAGCAGCAGATCCACATTGAGACCAGGAAGGTAAACTCGAGACTAAAACTAACTGACTAACTAATACCAGGCCTTAACCAGGTCTACTGAAGTGGACTCTGATTCTAAATCTGAGTTACCAGAAAATCTTCAGTGTCTTCTGGTTCTGTCTGTGTGTTTTCAGGTGTGTGACACAGAGGAGCGGGCCCGTGAGCGTGCTCAGGCTGCCGAAGTCCGGGTTGCCGGTCTGGAGCAGAGACTCTCGGAGCTGTCGGACCTGCTGGGTTCTTGTGAGAAGACAAGGCAGCGGGACCAGCAGACGGCCCAGCGCCTCAGAGATCGGATCCTGCAGCTCGACACCGAGAACAAAACGCTCGCCATTGCTGCCTCCAGCAGGATCAGCTCTGACCTTGGCGTGGACGAGTCTCAGCTAGACGTCAGCGTGTTAAAGGAGAAGATGGAGAAGGTGAAGAAGCTGCTGCTACTGGCGGCCCAGAGGAATCCAGACCAGAACATCCAGAACCTGGCGGAGGCGGAGCTGGGAGGAGACAACCGCTCGGTTCTGGCTTACCAGCAGGAGCTGCGGCAGCTGAAGGACGAGTTCGAACGCTACAAGCAGCGAGCGCAGGTAGTGCTGAAGAACAAGAATGCCAAAGATGGCTGCCAGGCGAAGGAGCTGGAGGAGGTCCGGGACCAGCTATCGGAGCTGAAGGAGAAATACATAAACCTGCGGATCCAGAGCGACGAGAGCGAGGCCCAACACCGCCGTGAGCTTGAGGAGCGGCAGCAGCAGTCGGCAGTGCTGCAGCAGACACACAGACAGGAAGTGGAGCGGCTGGAGGCACTGCACCGTGACAACCTGCTGCGCCTGGAGGCGGAGCTGCATAAACAGAGGGAGCGGACCATGGCGCTGCTGGATGAAAAGGACCAGGAGCTGGAGAGGCTGCGAGCTGCCACACTGAGCTGCAGCAACGATGCCGAAAAGATGGCCGCAAACGAGCACGAGTCCACAGATGGCGACAGTGATGTCATCAGCCAGGCCCTGAAGCGGGCAACGCCCAACGAGCCCACACTGTTGCTGTACGCCGAGCAGCTGGCCAGGAAGGAGGTGGAGGTGGGCACACTGCGGCGGCAGAAACACCGGTTGGAGGACGACATCCACCAGCTGCAGGCGAAGCTCATTGCTAATGGAGAGCGACATGACGAAGAGGCGTCGGAGCTGCGAGGACAACTCGACAAACTGATCCGAGACCAGAGCCGAGAGGGCGCCAACATGGAGTACCTGAAGAACGTTATCTACAAGTTCCTGACGTTACAGGACACCAGCGGAAGGCAGCAGACGCTCACTGCCATCCTGACCATCCTGCACTTCAGCCCACAGGAGAAACACACCGTCATGAGGCTGCAGGGAGCGCCGTGGTGGAGCAGCAACAAGAGATAAAACCAAACCTGAAGAAGTGTGAAGTGTTTACGTCTGTTTAACAAACCTCGTCGGGAGCTCGTGTTGTCTCTGTGATCTGCAACGAGATTGTAAATGACCAAACGGAGCTGTTCTGTGTACATAAATATAATATCTGACACTGTGAGGAAACATTTTAAAATTATTTGATGTATATTTTTGATTCCTCGTTGAAATTAAAATATTTTTCCTGCTTCACAAACTCTGTTTGATTCATTGACATGTTTATTACAGTTCACGGTTTTTAACATTTCTATTTTATTTAAAGAGTCAAAACTCTCCTGACACTTTCCACACAGCAGCTCAGACTCTGTCTACAGAGAACAACTCAAATCTTCTTAAGGCAGAAACCTCGAACAGACCCACCGAGTCGATTCATTTAAAGAGAGGATCAGAACTTAGACTGTGCACACTTTTAATACCAATGAGATGTGATTCATTTATTCCTCTTAACATTTGAGATCATTAGATTGTGATTATGTCGCTTTGTTTTTTCCAACCGTGAAATCATAAATAATATATAAATAAATCAATGTTATAACAATAATATTTAAATAAATAATGTACAGATAAATGAGTCAGCTAATATTTACAAAAGCAAACATTCTCACTTCTGTTACATTTACTGAGTCACTCTGAAGATTTATCTACAGCAAAAACATGGAAATAAATACTTTAATTATTATAATTAAAATGTGTGTGTGTTCAGTATGTGTGAGTTCAGTGTGTATTCAGGACGTTATGCAGGTCTTCTGGCAGCGCTCGGATCATCGAGTTTATAAAATCGTCCAGTTTGTTCAACACGCCGTCTTTCACCTGTAGTTGCTGCCGTCGAGCTTTATTCTGAAAAACAAAAACACTTCCTGTCCTGAGCTGTGGCATCACGTGATCCTGTGATCATGTTTACCTGCCTGAGCGCACGCACTCACCAGTTTCTCCCTGAGCTTCAGTATCAGGTCCACAATCTCCACCTCAGACTTGTCTTTGGTCCAGCCTAGCAGGTCCTGAACAGAACCAGAACAGAACCAGAACACCATTTACCGCTGTGTCTTGACAGCTGATTGGTTTAAAGAGTGTGTGATGTCATAAGGTAACTCACAGCGTCACAGATGACCTCCAGGTGAAGACTCTCCAGCTTCTGCGTCATCTCTTTGTGCCGGTGTCGATACCATCTGTCAAAGTTTGGAGACCTGAAGAACTTCCTGTCAGGGAGCACGCGTTTACTCAGAACTTTATTCTGAAACTCAGTCTGCAGCTACCTGTCAACACCTGAGTGACTCACCTGTACAGTCCCATCCAATCACCTTTGAGCACCGATGTGAGCTGAGGCCCAGTGTGATCCAGAGTGGACATGAACTCATCCTGACTGAAGGGTCGGATCTGTGGAGGGGTCTGAACACACAACCAACCAGGTGATCAGTGACATCACAGTTGACGTCACAGAGGGTCATCACGGGTAATCAGATCATCTGTTTACCTTCCATGGAGTCACAGACCTCTGCAGAGGCATCAGGCTCGCCATGTACCGCTCCTGACAGACGAGACACAGGGTTTACATTCAGGTAGTGACATCACATGACTGACATACAGGAAGTGACAGGCATTTCCTCACCAGCGGGATGATGAAGCTCTGAGTAAGTTCTAACAGGTGTCGCCTCAAGATGGCACTCTGGACCTCCGACGGCCGCTTCCTCTGAATCCCCTGAAGAAGAAATTCAAATAACTATCGTCTGTATGTGGTTTATATAACTTTATTGATCGCACACTGTTTAAATAACTTTATCGATCAGAGGTTTGCTGGCATGCACTCACCTTCAGCAGTCGTTTGATCAGGATCTTATCTTTGTGTAGAAACGTCTTGTACGCCGTGTATATCCCTACAGACAGGAAGTACAGATCTGTCACAATAAAACAGGGTTTCCTTCAAAATAAAACAAATGAATTAAGTCTGTCATGTGACCTGGTTTAGTGTCAAGAGTCTTCAGTTTGGACAGTTTCTTCACCTTCACTTGTTTCGGTAAGTCACCTAAAAGATACAGGCGAGTCTTCATCATCATCATCATCATTTAATTTCTTTTGACATGATCATGATTTTCACAACAATAAGGCTCGTTACCCGCCATCTTGAGTTCTCCGAGTCGGACCACATGAGGCCAATTCTGAAAAGTCTTGATGAAGAATGGATTGGTGACGCCCAGAACTACGTTAGGTCTGCAGAGTTCAGACAGACAGGTGAGATCAGACAGGTTTAGAGAGGTTCAAGTGGGCTCAGGTGTGCATGGTACTCACGGGGCCTGCGTCCTGGTCGTGTACTCTCTGAACTCGCTGTCATGGATTGTGAAATATGGACGAAAGTCGCAGCAGAACTTCAGAGGACTGATGGAGCTGAGAGAGAACACTCTATTACCATGGCAACAACACAAACTCTGCTCTCTGATTGGCTGTCAGCTGTTGGGTTCAGACTTCCTGATATCAGTGCAATCAGACATGTGCCACTAGCTGCTCCTTCCTCATTACATCATGCAGGTTGTGAAAGATGGAGAGCTGCGATTGGTCGAGGGCCAGCATGTCACAAAGTGAGTCTGTGATCAATGCTGCAATCAGCTGTTCGGTTACCTGATGAGAGCCAGCACGGTCTCTGAGGAGACGGTGGGAGACGGTGCCATGACGACCAGCGGCTCTCCTAGCAATACAAGCTCCCAGAGGATCTGCAGGTGGATCAGGACCGACTGAAAACACCTGAGTGGAGGTCACATCAGGTCACAGCAAACCAGGAAAGAGAAGAAAAGAAACAAAGAGATGAAACTCAATGAGTATTAACCGTTCTGATTCATTTAAATGCAAAAGTATCTGATTGAACTGATTGATTATTGGTTCTGATGGTTCTTGACAGACTTGAACAGGTCCAGTTCATGGATACTGGGCAGCACCGTTGGAGCCTTCAGGAGGTCCTGAGGAGATCAAAAAAACTTTATTATTCATTTATGCTTTGACTTTGTTAATAAAATGAAGACTCACTTCCTGTTCCTGACCTCTTGAGCCATCTGTCTGACTGGACTTCCTCCTGGTTTGTCAGATTTGGAAGGAATCCGCACCTGATAATCAAAAACTTTCATTACAACGACTGAAGGTGTTTCTTATGAGACCACGCCCTTTGTCCACAGAGACCACACCCCTTCATCACCTGTAAGACCACGCCCATCACTGGCAGGTTGAGGGTCAGTCCAGGTACAGGTGAAGGCCATTGGTCAATCTCGTTACAGACTGAGGACAAGACAAATCATCAGGTGACATCAAACAGTGACAACTGTTCTTGTTATGATGTAAGCGTGACATCATCACCTGCTTCCAGACACGGTTCGAGTTTCTCAAAGAACTCTGGAGCGACGATCTGCAGCAACGAGTGGAACAGGTGAGTGTATGGCAACCTGGAGACCACGACCAGAGACTGCAACAACATGATCACATAAACATCAGCATCATAGACAGGCCACAGATGTGTACTGGTGTAAACAGGTGTGTACAGGTGTGTTCAGGGCCGCAGGTTCACCGCACAACTTTGTCTGCTCTTTGGCTGACATACTACAGTAAGCGTATTCTGGGTGATAGCCCCAAACTGAAGCCCACGATACACCACCAACCGCTCCATGTTTCTAACAGATTTTCCCAGCTCAGCGACAAACCCACTGAGAGGCCAACTCTGGTCATTGGCAGCTCCATTTTGAGAAACGTGAAATTAGCGACACCGGGGGTCATAGTTAAATGCATCCCGGACAACGTGATGCGGGCATTGTCTAATGCCTAATGTCTAAGTTAAAACTGCTGGCTGAAGATAAACGTAGATACACTAAGGCTGTTATCCACGTCGGCGGTAATGACACCCGGTTACACCAATTGGAGGTCACTAAAATTAATGTTCCATCAGTGTGTGAATCCACTCCTCCCAGTAATGGTCGAGGTGGTGGAGTTGGAGCCATATTTGACTCAAGTCTATTAATAAATCCTAAACCTAAACTAAATTATAATTCATTTGAAAGTCTTGTTCTTAGCCTCACTCACCCAACATGGAAAACGGTACAGATATTCGTTACAGTATATCGAGCTCCTGGCCCGTACTCTGCATTTGCAGACTTTGCATCAGGCTTGATCCTTAAAACAGATAAAGTAATCATTGTAGGTGATTTTAATATTCATGTGGACAACCACAATGATGTCTTAGTACTGTGTTTATCTCTTTATTAGATTCAATTGGCTTCTGTCAGAGTGTAAATAAACCGACTCATCGTCTGAACCACACTCTTGATCTCGTTCTCTCATATGGCATTGAACTTGATCATCTAATAGTCTATCCACAGAATCCTCTTCTGTCTGACCTTTTTTTAATAAACCTTTGAGTTCATATTACTGGACTATAAGCCTTTTTGTAGAAACTCCTACAGCAGATGTTTATCTGACAGTGCTGTAGCCAAATTCAAGGAAGTGATTGCTTCAGTATTGAATTCAATGCCATGTCTCAATGTAGCAGAGGACTCTTGACTCTATTGCGCCTCTGAAAAAGAAGATAATTAAACAGAGGATTTTAGCACCATGGTATTAGCTAGCAGACTCGTAACTTAAAGCAAGAGGCACATAATTCTGAACACAAATGGCGTGCCACTAAACTGGAAGAATCTCGCTTAGTCTGGCAAGATAATCTTAAAACATACAGCAAGGCTCTCCATAATGCCAGAACAGCCTATAACACTTCATTAAGAGCTCCACCGTAAAGAATCTTGGAGTTGTTTTTGATCAGGATTTGTCCTTTAATGTCACATAAAACAAATTTCAAAGACTGCATTCTTCCACTTCAACATCGCCAAAATCAGACGCATCGTGTCTCAAGCAGATGCAGAAAAACTAGTCCATGCATTTGTTCCTTCTAGGCTGGACTACTGTAACTCTTTAGTTATCAGGCTGCTCCAATAAGTCTCTGAGGACTTTGCAGCTGATTCAGAATGCTGCTGCACGAGTTCTGACAGGAACCAAGATCAGAGATCACATCTCTCCCATTTTGGCTTCCTTGCATTGGCTACCTGTTAAATCTAGAATAGAATTCTTCTCCTTACATACAAAGCTCTTCATGGCCAGGCTCCGTGTACACTTGTGTTCAGGCGTGTACAGGTGTAAATAGGTGTATACAGGTGTCTTCACGTATAAATAGGTGTGTGCAGGTGTAAATAGGCGTGTACAGGTATGTACAGGTGTGTTCAGGGGTGTCTCTGACCTTCTGGAAGTAACCTCTCTTCACAGAGACGTCCTTCACTTGTCTGAAATAGACGTAACCAAAGAAATGGGACACTTCAGTCTGCAGAGACAAATGGTGACATTGTGAAGAGTTTTAAAGTAGATGAGCAATCAGCTGTTCTGAATCATGTGACATCTGATCAAACGACATATGTGTAACACTTCTGATGACACGTCTGATCATTAACCTCTGACGTGTCCTCACCTGCAGGGTGACAGGGGCATCTCTGTTGTAAACATCTTCTCTGAACCTCGAAGTTCGCCGACCGACCGACTGACGCAGCCTGAAGCTGAACTGAGTGTCCCCAAGGCATCCTGGGAAATGAAGGGACACATGTGATCTATCACCTCACAGTGACCTCACAGTGACCTCGCTCTGACCTCACTGTGTTTCTGAGACTTTACCTGAGTACGAGTCCGGAAAGGACAGGTAGCAGATGCTGGTTTTCTGACAACAAACCACAAAGAAACAAGATCAATGAATCAATAATCCATAAACAGATTAATCATTGATCACAGACAAGAAGATCCTCACCTCTTTCTCTGTGAGCTTCACGTCCTGAGGAAACACCAACTGAAACACAAACACCAAGAACAAACATCAACAACTCCACATTCAGTATCATTCAGTATTATTATTGTATGTTCCATCATGTTTGTGTGCACAGCGCTCACTCCTTCAGTCCAACAATCATCTCAAAACAAAGTCTGAACATGAGACCAACCAGAACCAAAGTCCATTTAACATTCTGTCAAAAAAAGTCGACCATAAGTTTAAACATGTTTAAAAATGTTCTGATGGTTCTGACGGTGAAAGGTTCTGATGATCAGACATGGATGAATGTCTGATGATCAGACCTGATGAAGCCGAACCGAGCCGAACCCTCTCAGTGCTCTTCGGAGTCTCTCTCGGAGGTTTTGAAATGCTGCATCTTCCGGAAATGACGGCGACTCTATAAATGGTCATTTTTTGAGAGGAGTCTGGTGCACTTATCACCGTCTCCATGGAGACCTTTCCGGAACGGGTCCAGTCAGGCCGAGTTCGTCAAACATAGGAACAGTTCGGCTCGTTTCATGTGACGGATGATAAACGATGCTAACGATGCTATGCTAACCTCGATGGCCTGTCCGAGCTCCAGGTCGAACGTGACGACACACACGCACTCCATCCAGGACGAGAAGCGGCTCCACGCGCCGTCCGCCTCATGTCGGGGAGAACCGGAGCCGTCAAACGGGTTCATCACGACCAGATCAGAGCTCCTCCACAGTCCATCCTCCGGTCCCCCATAACGGCCCGCCGCCGCCTCTGGAGCCCCCTGCCGGAGAGAGCAGCTCCTGCAGCGGGCCAGCAGACCGCCAGAGACACGTAGAAGAACCGGAACCAGAACTCTGCTGAGTGTGTGTGATACAATACCACCTACGTTTGAACCGTGATGTCACAGGATCAAATTAATCTGCACTCAACGTTTCAAAATAAAAGCCTGTTATGCTGGCTGTTTTATTTTGAAAAGGTCGGAGGCGGATGTGTGTGGAGCTCGTTCCGGTACTTCCCCCGGTGTGTGTCCGCCGGTCCGCTCAGACTCTGCTGTCAGCGGACGGATCAGCATCATGGCTTCAGACCCCTGCTCCTTCTCCTCCTCCTCAAAGTGCGTCACCAGGCACCTGAACCTGAACCTGCACGTGGACTTCGACAGGCACGTGATCCGGGCCAAGGTGGAGCTCACCGTGGAGGCTCTGGAGGACCGGTTCTCTGCGCTGGTAACGTTAACGGAGCCCGGTGCTCTGCGTTAGCCTCCCAGCTAACAGCTCATTCATTTACTGTTCTGAAGTGTTCACGGTCCGTGAAGGGGTCATGTGCTGTTTGTTCTGCTGAAGCTAAGCTAGCATCACTGATGAACTCACCTGGCAGGTAAATTTGTTATCCTGAACTTTGCAGGCTGATCAGCAGAGCTCAGAGAGCCGCTCAGCACAGACTGTATGAGCTCATTAATAAACATGTAATACATGTTCAAGGTGTGTAAATACATGCTGAGCTCTTGTGTGTGTGTGTGTGTGTGTGTGTGTTATCATGGACTTTGATTGGAGCGTTGATGTGTCAGTACAGGTGTTTGAGGTCAGAGTGACAGGTGAGTGCAGGTGTGCCTCACCTGTGGCGTGCTGACTCAGCCGCGCTGTCTCTGTCTTATCTGCTGCAGACTTTAGACACCAGAGACCTGAACATCGTCTCTGTGAGTGCCAATGGACAGGCGGCCCGCTTTACCATGGGCCCTAAACACAGCTTCAAGGGGACTCCGCTGGACATCACGCTGCCCTTTGACCTCAGAAGGTGACCTCACTTCCTCTTTTCTAGTGTGACACCTTTTCAAAATAAAATGCATTAATGTGATTGTGGATCAATCAGAGGGCAGCAAGTGATCGTGGAGGTGACCTATGAGACGTCTCCATCGGCCTCAGCTCTGCAGTGGCTCACACCTGAACAGACCGCTGGGAAGAAGCAACCCTACCTGTTCAGCCAGTGTCAGGTGAGTCCAAAATCTGAGTCTCAGACTGTCTCAAATTTGTGGTCTTAGTCTTTTGCAATCAGTCTTGTGTCAGCGTTTAGTAGAAGTTCAGTTTCCACAATAACGTCTGACACAAAGTTTCCTCTGAAGACACCAGACCACTTCCTGTTAGACCACTTCCTGTTAGACCACTTCCTGTTAGACCACTTCCTGTCAGATGGTGTCCTCATCACATACCTGCATAATTTAATATCATGTTTCATCTTACAGGCTCATCACTGCAGGAGTATGATTCCCTGTCAGGACAGCCCGTCTGTCAAACACACCTACTACGCACAGGTAGCGCGCACACACACACACGTACACAGAGGTAACACACACACACACACACGTACACAGAGGTAACACACACACGTACACAGAGGTAACACACACACACACGTACACAGAGGTCACACACACACACACACACATACACAGAGGTAACACACACACACGTACACAGAGGTAACACACACACGTACACAGAGGTAACACACACGTACACAGAGGTAACACACACGTACACAGAGGTAACACACACGTACACAGAGGTAACACACACACACGTACACAGAGGTAACACACACACGTACACAGAGGTAACACACACACACACGTACACAGAGGTCACACACACACACACACACACGTACACAGAGGTAACACACACACGTACACAGAGGTCACACACACACACACACACACGTACACAGAGGTAACACACACACGTGCACAGAGGTCACACACACACACACACGTGTTTTGTCTCTCAGGTGTCTGTACCTAAGGACTTGGTTGCTGTGATGAGTGCGATGAGAGACGGACAGGAAGTGGACCCTCAGGACAACAGTCGGGCCGTGTTCCGGTTCAGACAGCCGGTCGGTTTATTGTCATGACAACAGTCAGTGAGTTCACATCAAACCTGTTTCAGGTGTGTTCAAATCACGTTTACCTTTGACCTTCGTCCCCAGGTGCCCATGCCTTCTTACCTGATAGCCATCGTGGTGGGAGCTCTGGAAAGCAGGTACTGTCTGTCTCACCTGTCCACTGATGTCATCAAGTCACCTGCTGCAAGTAAACAGTGTTTCTGTGCTCTGATTGGTCAACAGGAAGATTGGGCCGAGGACCAGAGTGTGGTCGGAGGCAGAGTTCGTGGATAAAGCGGCATCAGAGTTCTCTGAGGTTAGTCACACCATCTGTACTGCGTCTGTACTACATCTGTAGTACAGCTGTACTATCTGTGTCTGTACTATGTCTGTACTGTGTCTGTCAGACAGAGAACATGTTGAAGACAGCCGAGGATCTGGCTGGTCCGTATGTTTGGGGTCAGTACGACATCTTGGTTCTTCCTCCGTCCTTCCCGTATGGAGGCATGGAGAACCCCTGCCTGACCTTCGCTACCCCAACACTGCTGGTACACACATGTTCACACACACATGTTCACACACACATGTTCACACACACATGTTCACACACACATGTTCACACACACATTGACCTGCAGCATCATGTCACTGTTGATCAGCTGTTCCCTGTTTGTGTCTTTACAGGCAGGAGACAAATCTCTGTCCAACGTGAGTAAAGACGTTTTATCACATGTTCATACGTGTTCATACGTGTTCATACGTGTTCATACGTGTTCATACGTGTTCATATGTTGACATGTTCTTCTTCCTGTCAGGTGATTGCTCATGAGATTTCTCACAGCTGGACTGGTAATCTGGTGACCAATCAGACGTGGGAACACTTCTGGTGAACAAACAAACTTCTGTCATTTGATTAAATTTGATTATTGAATTAATTTATTTACTATTAGTTTAAAGATCTCGTGAATGTCTTCAGGTTGAACGAAGGTCACACGGTCTACCTGGAGAGGATGATCGGCCGGTGTCTGGAGAGTGAACAGTTCAGACAGTTTAAGGCCATGGGTGGCTGGAAGGACTTGCAGGACTCGGTTAGAACCTGATTTTGTTGAACCTGATCTTGACTTTGGTGTGAGCAGCTTGTTTGTTTCTTACCTGTCTGTGTCATCACTCAGGTGAACACCTTTGGAGCCGACAACCCTCTGACTAACCTGGTCCCCAACCTGCAGGATGTCGATCCAGACGACGCCTTCTCCTCTGTGCCTTACGAGAAAGGCTTTGCTCTGCTGTACCACCTGGAGGAACTGATGGGAGGGCCAGGTAACACCTGGACACACCTGAACATATCACAAACTGTCTGACAGAAACCCTTCATTCACCTGTCTATCTTCTTCAGAGGTGTTCATGGGTTTTGTTAAGTCCTACATCCAGCGGTTCGCCTACAGCAGCGTCACTACAGATGAGTGGAAGAACTACCTGTTCACTTACTTCAAGGACAAGGTAAGAAACACTTGGACAGACACTCAGGTGGGTCAAAGTCATTCAGGTACTTTAATGAGTGTGGGGTAACTCTAAGCCCGTCTCTCAGGTGGACATCCTGAATAAGGTGGACTGGAATGCATGGATGTTCACTCCTGGGATGCCTCCAGTCAAACCTCAGTGAGTGGATCCTGTCAGACCTTGATCAGGTCCACCGATCCTCATGTGAACTGCTCTGTGCTGACGCTGTCTCTTGTTTCAGGTACGACACCACTCTGGCTGACGCCTGCATCACTCTGGCTCAAAAGTGGGTCAAGGTAAGACATGGACCTCACATGGACCTGTTTTCACTGTCACCTTTAGTATTAACAGTCTAACCTCCATTTTTCTACTCCACTTCAGGCCAAAGATCAGGACCTGAGCAGCTTCAAAGAGTCTGATGTGAAGATGCTGTCGTCCCATCAGATCATCGAGTTCCTGTCCCTCCTGCTTCAAGAGGTATATTACTTCAGCTCACCACAGTCCACTTCAGTCACAGTCCACTTCAGTCACAGTCCACTTCACTTAAAGTCCACTTCCCTTGTTGGTCCTTCAGGATCCTCTTCCTTTGACTCATGTGAAGAAGATGCAGGAGGTTTATGATCTCAACGCCTCCATGAACTCAGAGATCCGCTTCAGGTAAGAGTCCCACATGAAGTCCTTCACTCCTCCTTGGAAACCTCCTGATGATTGGCTGTTCTCTGTCCAGGTGGCTGAGGCTGTGTGTCCGGTCCAGGTGGGAGGAATTGGTTCCTTTGGCACTGAAGATGGCAACGGAGCAGGGCAGGATGAAGTTCACCAGGCCGCTCTTCAGGTATTTCTGCTTCCACTTCACTCAGTCCTTCATGAATCAATGTGGCCTGTTAGCGATGAGGTTTGGCGGTCTGGAGATCTGGGTTCAGTATCCGGATCACAGTGTGTTTACTTGCACACAGCCGCCCAGATGTGATTGGTCACTCCTTAAATTCAGTTTCTGCTCTTTGTTTTCTGTCTTCAGAGAAGTCTTCAACTTCGGGGAGCATTGTGACGAAGCCGTGTCCGTGTTTCTGGCTCACAGAACAGCGATGCACCCGGTCACCGCTGGACTGGTCAGCAAAGACCTCAAGGTGGACACCAGCAAGTCCACCAGTCTGTAAACGCCTGAAAAAAGTCTGTAAAAGCCTGGAAGCAGTATTAATTTACACAGTATGAGCTAATCAGATTTGTTCTTCCTGTTTTCAGTTTCTTTCTGAATAAAATTGATTCTTTGGTTAAATGTTTGTTTCTGTCCATGAAATGTTTGAGCTCAGGGCAGAAGAAGAAACAGATATTGATTTCATGAATAAATAAATCAGAACTCTGTTCATGTCTTGTTTTTCTAAAAGAGATGACAGCAGCAAAGACGGACAGAAAATTAAAGAACACGTTGATCAGTTGAGGTCACGTTTCTTCATGATCAGTCTGTTTATAACTGAAGTGAAGAAAGACGAACCGATTCAGTGAACGGTGACTTGTTACACAGTCAGTTGAATGTTCCTGTTTTTGTCTTGAATTATTGATCAATCATTACCACAGTCTGTTTCTTCATCGTGAACCAACAGGAAGTCTTACAGCAGACACGTGAAGAAATCTTCTCTTTAACCGTTGCATGTTGAGAAACTAAATTTCGTCTTCTAAATCTCATCTTCATTTTATTAAATCTAATAACAAATGAAGTTTCATTTGAGTCTGGGATGAAACTTTGACATGTTTAATTACATCACATGACCTTAATATTTTATTTATATATACACACCGAGTCCTGCAGATCCATCGCCCAACTGTCTGAACTGTTCTCCAGACACCGGCCAATCACCCTCTCCAGGTACACCATGTGACCTTCGTTCAACCTGAAGACATTCAGAAAATCTTTAAATTAATATTAAATAATTCAATTCAACTCAAAAAGTAAGTCAAATAAGTAAGTACGTGTGTTCATTCATGAATCTAAATAGAAACATTTATTTGAAGCTGAACTTCGTCCATTCAATCAACAGCTCCACAAATACAATAAATCATCAATCAATCAATCAAAACAAGCCTGAGTAAGAAACCTTTAAGAAAACATGTGATCCTCTGATATGTTACACAGCAAACAATCACTTGTTCATGTTAGCGTGTTAGCATCAGAGGAGAAAGTTACATCACAGTCACATGACTTTAAACAGGAAGTGGTAATTAAAATTATTCAGCACGCGATCAGGTAAAATAAGGCACACTGAGCTCTGGACAGGTGAGCTGTTGGCACTCAAATACATAACAAGGTTAATTGTACTCATTAACGCCCCCTGCTGATGTCATGAAACAAAATGGAGGAACAATTTCAGCTTTGTGATGTTAATACATTTAAATTATTTAAATGTTATTTTATGTAAAAAATATATTTATACTTACAGTATGAATAGTAAATATATAACATAAATACATGTACTGTGAGTATAAATATATATGTGGTATATAAATATATATTTAAGGTGAGCGTGTTTGTACAGACAATCTCAGGAGGTCTGGACGTCCTCCTCGGCTCACTTCTTCACAGAAACATGAGCTCCTTTAATGATGATATCTTTATGACATCACTGCAGACAAGGTCAGGTCCAGGTGAGTCCCAGTCCTTGGGTTATCATGACCTGCTCCAGGTCCTGGTCTTCCTGTCTTTCCTGCAGTCTTTGTTCCTCCAGCAGAGACACCAGAGTGTCTCTCTGCTCCACCACCTCCAACATCTCCTCCAGAATCAGACGCTCCTCCACCAGCTCCCACTCCTCCTTCAGATGATCTGTACAAGACCAGGACAGACCGGGACAGACCAGAAGAGACCAGGGACAGACCAGAAGAAACCAGGACAGAATAGGAGAAAGCAGAGCAGACCGGGAGAGATGAAGACAGACCAGGACAGACAAGGAGAGAACAGGACAGACCAGAAGAGACCAGGACAGGCCAGGAGAGACCAGGACAGACCAGCAGAGACCAGGACAAACCAGGAGAGACCAAAAGAGACCAGGACAAATGAGGAGAGACCAGGAGAGAGCAGGACAGACCAGGACAGACCAGTACAAACCAGGACAGACCAGGAGAGAGCAGGACAGACCAGGACAGACCAGTACAAACCAGGACAGACCAGGAGAGAGCAGGACAGACCGGGACAGATCAGGAGAGACCAAGACAGACCAGGACAGTCAATATTATGTCTCTATCATCCAATCACTTGGAATTATTCAACATCATGTGAGTCATATGGACTTACCGTCCACCGCCATCCGTTCCCGGAGTTCCTGCTGCAGTCGACTCTGTCGGTCCTCCAGCTCCAGCTCTCGAGCACTGAAACACAGCAGAGACTTAAACCTAAAACCCCACAGACCTGAACCTGGATCCTCATAGACCTGAACCTGGACCCTCACAGACCTGAACCCTCATAGACCTGAAACTGGACACTCATTGACCTGAATCTGGACTAGGTCAGGTACTCACAGTATCATGAGTTCAGATTCATATCGAACCAGAGAGTTCTTCTGCTGGACCAACTGGAACCACCGCTGCATGAGAGCCGGATCATCAGCTTTACCTAGACCTTCAGGGACACGACAACACAGGGTTACTACAAAGTACTACAGTTAAGTTCGTCTGGCAGAATGTACTGCAGTACACAGAGTACTGTGACCTGTTTTCACCTGTCAAGTGAACCTCGTCATCGTCGTTGGATTCTCCCCAATAATCTGACAAACAGGAACAGACCTGAGTCACTTAACATTCATGCATTAAATTAGCTTGATACACACCTGTGTGATACACACCTGTGTGATACACACCTGTGTGATACACACCTGTGTGATACACACCTGTGTGATATACACCAGTATGATGTACAGTGTTTGGCAAGTAAAAAAGTACCTAGTTACTTACTACCAGAAAGTAACTAAAGTAGTTACTCAGTTACAAATTATAAAAGTAACTATTTACTTCAAAAAGTAACTATTGTGTTACTTTCAAGTAATTTTTTAAAAATGCTCAAATGTATCAAAAAATTTGGACCCTACCTCCATCACTCTTTGACGGAATGTAAAATACATGTGCATGTTTAATTATTTATGATAAATCTGAATATTATAATGAAATGGACACTTAATACAATACATAACAGAAATCCACAGTACACAATTCTAAACTATTTTAATGTTATTGTGGGAAAGTGAGACAAGCATCCAATAAAATGTCATGGATTACTGTAGATGTTATGATTACTAGGTTTATATAGTGTGTCTTGTGTCTTGACTTTGTGTGTCTGACAATTTGTGTAAGCAAAGCCCCCCCAACTCCACCTCTGATTACTGAAAAAAGTAACGCCATCACTTATAGCGCCCATCACTAATGATATACACCTGTGTGTGTGTGTTTACCTGCTTCTCCTCTCAGCGCTCGCTCCACTTTCACTCCTTTCTCCTCCAACTGTCTCTGTTTCTCCTCCACATGCTGCAGCTGTCTCTGAATCATCTGAAACACACAGTAAAGTCAGACCTATGGACCTGGTCTTTGTCTGACCTGTGACACCTGTCTCATCTGCAAGAGTGACCTGGTCTCTGTTTCTGTCCTCAGTTGGACCTGGTCTTTGTCTCACCTGAGCCTTGTGGAGTCTTTTCAGTTGTTCCTGTTTGGCCTTTCTTCGTGCAGCTCTCTGAACTCGTCTGGTGATTTTGGTATCCAGATCTTCGTCTTCGTCCCTCTGGAACATCGTCTCCTTCAAGCTCAGACTGGACGGTTCCTTTGGTTGTGACAGGACACCCACCACCTCTGTGGAACACGAGGACTGTCCATCAGAGTCCTGGATGGGGACTTTGGCTTTCAGGGAGCGTTTCTGAAATAGCACAAACAATGAGACCAGATAAGATCAAATCGGACCAGACCAAACCCGATCAGATCAGACCAGACCACACCAGATTAGACTTACCTTGATGGCATATGCGCGTTTAAAAGCCAGAGCGTGAGGGACATACAGAGGCTGAAAGACATGAAGAACAAAAACTGTCGAACAGACTCAAAGACTACGATTGTCGTGGAGAAATTGCTGAAGTCAAAGATCAATGGTGAGGTCAGGAGGGAAGAAAGTGTTCAGGAGCCTCTGATGTCTTATGCTGTGATATTTATTGAAGCTTGGCCAAGGAGAATTAGAGACACTGTTAAAGTTCATCAGAAGTGCCTGAGTCGGTCTCACATTCTGCCCAACTCATGCTGGTGGACAGACTTTAAACCCCGAGATAACACCACAAACACTACACGCCCAGAATTGGCCAAAGAGAATGTCTTTACCCATGCAGGTGTCATTGTCAGCATATTCTAGTCTGGAGACACAGGTGTCTCTTTATGCAGATTGGAACGTCAACGGCAAGCTATCTATTATGTCTATGAAGGCTGCAATAGGTCTCTTCGACCCTGGCCACCACAGTGTTGAGATAGACTGGCAGCTACTGTTCCCAGTCAAACCCAAACAATTAATACTGCCAAGGACCTCAAGGCCCACACATGACCTTGTGTAACCTAAGGATAGAAAATCCATAATAACAACGACTTCACAGACTCGTCAGTCCAGACTGGAGTCAGCTGTGATTCATGTCAAGTTTCAAGTCAAGATGATCAAGTCCAATTCTAGGTCCAGTCTCACAGTCTTTCACATCTCTAAGTGCTGACAGTCAGAAACGTTTGGCTGATTATTGACATAATTTCAGTACAAAGATATTTTGAGTCCAGCGGAGTCCAAACAAGTCCAAGTCTTAATTTTTCTATCCAAGTCTGACTCACAGCTTAAGGGCTCAAACACCAGGTTTGGTCTCGAATATGAAACTCACAGGCACCAAACTTGTTCTGTACATGTGACATCCATTGCACGTCTGTCCGTCCTGGAAGAGGGATCCCTCCTCTGTGGCTCTTCCTGAGCTTTCTTCCACATGTTTTCCCTGTTAAAAGGGAACCGAGGGTCTAAGGACAGAGGGAGTCACTCCCTGTACAGACTGTGAAGCCCTCTGAGGCAAAATGTGTTTTGTGACTTTGGGCTATACAAATAAAATTTGATTTGATTTGATTTGATTTGATTTGAAAACCATCATGACAACTTAACACAGCATCTACCATCATGGATACCTTGTGCTGGTCCTGGTCCTGGTTCTGGTCCTCTTTCATTGAGACTCTCTGAATCTGAGACGTAAGGTCGGACAGATCCAAATGCAACTACAAACATCAGAACAAGACAGTAAGTGTGTGACTGTGACGTCACTTTGAGATCATAGTATAGTATGATGTATATAGTATTTCTGATATTATATTACATAGCATTACATCAGTATTTTTAGTTCTGATGGTAATGTCACTAATGTGATGTCACTGATAGTGATGTCACTCACATTGTTTCGGACTCTCCTCGTCATGGAGTTCAAATCAGACTCTGTTAGACTCACACCTGATGACACAAACACAGGAAGTATAATTGTGACCTCATCATCTTTACCTCATTCTGTCCATATGTGTTATATCATCACCTGTAACTCTCCTCTGATTGGCTGCATCATTCTTCACCCTGTCTGCTCCTGGAGGTAACGTCCTGCCCCACTTCTTCTTCTTCTTCTTCTTCCTCTTTCCAGAGAACACTGCCCTCCAAAGGGCTCTGGCCCCACCCCCTTCCATGTCCACCATTACAGGGGGTGGAGCTTCTCTAAGCTCTTTCAGTTGGAGGAGTGCCTCACCGGCATCTTGTAGGGGGGAGAGGAAGAGGCGAGGGGGGAGGCTGTGGGCTCCTCTATGTCTCCTCCTCCTCACCCTCTCGGACCTCGCTGCCTCCTCATCTGACTCTGTCCCTGTCACCTGCATGAAGAGCGGGTTCTTCTGTGGCAGCTCAGGGGTGACATCATGAAACAAGCCACGCCCTCCGGCAAATGTTTCCGTGACAACGACAGGCGTAAGTTGTGTGGGCAGAGCTGTGTTGGAATCAGCCGTGGTAACAAAGGAGGCGGTGGAGGGCGGAGTCTTAGATGGTGTGGAGGGGGGGATGCAGGCCATGCTGGAGTCCACAGGTGTGTCACGGTGCGATATGTCACCTCCTGCTGATGACGAAAGCTCCTCCTCTGAGGGAGATGAAGTCACATTGTCGTTACAAACATTTAAAATCAGACGAAGCCTTCATGTCGAACATAGGTGACAATCAGAGGACAAATTTTTAATTAACACCAGCTGATCAGCAGCTTTTTAAAATGATCACAGGACTAACGGACAGCGGCAGCTTCATGCTGGATGTTAACTGTGAATCTGATCTTAAATTCTACCTGTCTCCTCCTCTAACAGGAGCCACAGGCCGGACTGTCGCTCCACGTCCCAGGGACTGTACTCGCCCTCTACCAGCAGGGGGAGACATGACTTCATCATTACATCACAACACAAGGACACATGACATCACAACGACACATGACATCACAACATTTCAAAGGATTCAAACTAAAGACATGACAGGAAACAGACTCACCGTCACTGGACTCCACCTCACTACTTCCCTCCTCCCCTTCCACCTCCTCCTCTTCTTCTTCTTCCTCCTCTTCTTCTTCTTCTTCTTCTTCTTCTTCTTCCTCCTCCTGTTCTTCCTCTTCTTCTTCTTCTTCTTCCTCCTGTTCTTCCTCTTCTTCTTCCTCTTCCTCCTCCTGTTCTTCCTTGTCTCTCAGATGGAGCTGCAGCGTCTCCTTGCATGAGGCTCCGGCGTCCTTTGCGGTCACGTGACACAGTTGGCTGCTCTCTGAGCTGAAACACAAAGTAAACTTCATTGTTTTGTCCTTTTATGTTTTCCTCCTGACATACCGAGCCAACTCACCTGGATCTGTGGTCCAGGTTGAACCAGGTCAGGGTTTCCTCAGTGACCTCCTCGGGCTCCTCCAGCAGCTCCTCCTCCACCCTTGTCGAGCTCTGCCAGTTTTCGAACTCAATCCTCTCCAGTGTCACCACCGCCATCATGGATACACCTGCCAACACACCAACACAGCCACACACACGCACAGACACACACAGAAACACACACACACTAAAGCCCACATTGATCCAAGTTATGGAGCATGCTCAGTGTGAACAGGTGAAAAGACTTCAAGCACAACAAGTGAAGTGAACTCACCTGAGGACCGACGGCAGTCTGCAGAGACCAGAGAGTCTGCAGAGGACGGAGCTGAGACTATAGACACCTGTGAGGAAGACAAACACATGAAACACACATGAAACATAAAACGGACGTATAAAACGCAATATTCATTTTCCTGCTGACACATCAGACAAAACTGGAGGGAACGCGCAACGATTAGGAACACCCTAGTAACCACCTTTACCACCCAGGTAACCTGCACCCGTAACCATGGAACTACCCAGGAAAACTATAGCAACCACTAAGAACCAGGTGTTGGTACATTAGTAAGCAAACCAGGACACCTAGAAACATCTGGAAACACCTGGACAGCCTGAGTCACCACGTGTTCCAGGCTGACAGTTGGTCACCTGTTACTAACGGACAAAAACATCATAACAACCATTCAGATGAACTGTAGGAACCTCTTGGAACAGCCACTGGTTACCATGGTAACACAGTTAGTGAGCCACAGTACCGTGGTAACCACGTGGCACGAAGACGACAGAGATGCAGAGTAAAGACTATAAGAAGAGTACTTCAGTGTGTCACACTGAGGCAGAAAGAAATAATAAAATAAAATAAAGTAGAAGTATTCAAGTAAAAGTATTTGATTCTCACTGTTGATGTTTTTCTTGAAGCTCTGTCAGAGTCCAGCATCCTCTTCCTCGTCGCTGTCACATTCAGACAGTCTGCGTGCTGAAGGCAATAAAACCTCCCTGAGACAAGATGAGAACAAACATCACCTTTTATACAGACGGACCGCGCCACTGGCCTCAAACTCATCATGTGACCATCACTGTCCTCTGATTGGCTGATTTAACCAAACAAGCACACAATACAAGCATTGTAAGGACACACACACACACGCTTGGGGCTTCAACTGTTACTGCACAAAAACACACAAAGATGGTCACATGATGTTGTGACATCATCATGTGATGAACTGAAATAAATCAAAGTATAAAAGATTCATTTGATAAAAAGTTCATGATTCAGTTTAAAATAAAACTCAGTGAGTGGTCACACACTTGATTCATTTATATAAATACAGACTGACCTGTGTCCTGGTTGAAGGCGTAAGCTGCCAGTCTCAGCGTGCTGCTGCACTGGAAACACTGGAAACAACTTCGATGGAAGAAGACACCTTCAGCACACAAACGCTCCATCAGATAAACTCTTTTCTGACAGAAGAAACAGCCTGACGACTGCCACACAGACAGGTACACACAGACAGGTACACACAGACAGGTACACACAGACAGGTGAGGTGAGAAGCAGTCAAGTCATCGTGTCACTTCATCATACTGAGGTAGTTTTAGCTAAGAACACACTGATGCTACCACAAGTCATCATTATGAATGTTTTATAACTAATTTTTTAAAATATTTATATTTAATATGGTTTAATTATATTTCATTACATTTCATTTATGTTTAATTATATTTAATTATATTATATCATCATATTTTCTTACCACGGTCACTTCCTCCTGACTCAGGACCTGATTTGTTATCTGCTCAGCCAATGAGCTCACTCCACCAGTGTACATCTGCAGACACTGTGATGTGTCAGTGAGACAGACAGACAGTCAGTGAGACAGACAGACAGTGAGACAGACAGACAGACAGACAGTCAGTGAGACAGACAAGCAGTCAGTGAGACAGACAGGCAGTCAGTGAGACAGACAAGCAGTGAGACAGACAGACAGACAGTGAGACAGACAGGCAGTCAGTGAGACAGACAGGCAGACAGACAGGCAGTCAGACAGGCAGACAGACAGACAGGCAGACAGGCAGGCAGGCAGACAGGCAGACAGACAGACAGGCAAACAGACAGACAGACAGACAGACAGACAGACAGACAGACAGGAAATTCAATATCAATGCTGTGTCTTCCTTACAGGATGAAGACCAAAGACTCTGACTGAAAGCTCTTATGTGCTGTGTCTCATCTCTGATGTTGGGTCGTCAGTCTAACCTAACATCAGCTGAACCACAGTTACCCAGAATGCACTGCAGAAAGTACCTGCTCGTCCACGCTGAGGTCGGACTGAAACCTCAGCTTCTCTTTGAACCGAAAACTCATCTGTTCCTGCTGACGAGTTCGCTTCCTCTGACGAGGCGTTTCCATGGAGACAAACATGATCCAACAGTCAGCACATACTTCATATCTAATATTTCTACTTCTACATATTGATCACTACTCTTATTGATAAACAGCGTCGATCACTGCAGCTTCAGACAACATGGACATGTTCTGAAACAGGAAGTCAAAATTAAAGTCAAATTATCAGTTTTTAATGATCTGCATGCAATGTAAGCGCGGTCAGCAGCTTCTATGGACATAATAGCAGAGGAGAAAAGAGTGAAGAGGATGTTGACAGTGAAACTAAGAAGAGAAAATGAGAGAATGCTGGCCAAGACAATCTAACAAAGTCCCAAGTCTTCAAAATCTCAGGGTGAATCTCATCCACGCCTGGTGCCTTGCTACCAAAGAGTTTTTCGATTACCATGGCAACCTCTGCCAGACATATCGGCAAGGCTTCCCCCGAGGCTTCATAGGAGGTGTATTAGTCAGGTTCAGGAGATCATCAAAGTGCTATTTCCACACCTCTGCAGTAAACCCGGTCTGGTCAACAGTTCTCCACCCTGGCTGAAGACTGAGACATGCAAGTTGTTGAACAGCTTGCCAGAACTTTCTTGAGGCCAACCGAAAGTCCATACCTGTCCCACACCCGTTTTTTTGTTCCCACTGCTGCTGAAGCTGCAGCCCCTCTAGTCTCCTGATACCTCTCTGCTGCCACAGGAGACCCCCTGGGCCAAGCAAGCCCTCCTTCTTCTCTTTGACCACCAATGTCCACCGGTGGGTTCTTAGGTGGCCACCACAGTAGGCAGTGATGCTCTTCTGACTACAGGTCCTAACATCCATTTCAACAATGGAGGTTTTGAACATGGCCCACTCTCTGCCAGGTCCCCTGGGAGGCACGAAAAGTTCTTCCAGAGGTGTGGGTTAAAGACTCACAGACAGTTCAGCTTCACTACACATTTATCAGGTCTGTCCAGCCGCCTTCTCCACCATCTGATCCAAGTAACCACCAGGTGGTGATCAGTTGACAGCTCTGCTCCTCTCCTAGACATACGACCACAGATCTGTTGGTCATCGACCTGCACCTGAGTTGTTCTGGTACCAAGTGCACCTACAAATGACCTTATGCTCGAGCATGGTGTTCATTATGGCCAATCCCTGACTGCAGCAGTAACTGCATGTTACTGCATAGGGTTAGGGTTAGACATCAGACAGACCGCTCCTCCTAATCACGTTTCTCCTGAGTGTTTACATGTTTACAAGTCCCCCAGTAGAAATACCCAGATGACGTGGTTCCAGGAGGGTTTCCCTGGTTTGCCCTCTGAGGCAAAATGTGTTTTGTGACTTTGGGCTATACAAATAAAATTTGATTTGATTTGATTTGATTTGCTGGTTTCCCTTGTCTGTGGACCATGTTGATGATGATCTGACTTCTGACATCATGCTGATTTTATTGAGCAGAGAGGTTTTAATGAAACTGCAGTGATGTCATGATTCTATGACGCGTCACCCAAACAACGGACATCACAGAGACATAAACTAATTCAATTTAGTTTTTTTGTTTTTTAACCTTCAAGCAAGTTTACATGAAGGGAAACTACATGTTGATCTTTCTACTGGTTTCTACTGACTACCAGTTCTTTACCGGCTTCCATGACGACATGTGAAGTGGCACTGCAGATGGCTGACAGTCTGGAGACTGTGTGGGGGGAGGGGAGCTGGACAGAAGCTCCCCCTGCTGGTCAACATGCAGTGTCACATTCAGTCAAACACAAACAGTCTGACTGACACCTGTGTGTGATGTCACTGATCTCACCTGTTGACGTAGAGCTGCTGCAGCAGAAAAAGAAGTCTTGCAGGAAGTCGAGCTTTCGTCCAGCTTTGCCTGCAGCTGATTGGCCATTAGACGCACTCTAGAATGACGGGACCCACCCACAAAAGTCTCCTCATCCGTATCTGGGACACATGACTGAAAACAAGAACTTTATTTAAACAGAAAAAAATCAAACTAGAGATTAAAATGAATTTCTGTGTAAACACCAACCTCCTGCTGCTCTCGATACACTCCACTGGTCTTCATCCTTTTACCACGAGAGTCAGTCTGCTCCTGTGGAGACACAGAGGTGAGACCAGAGAGACCAGAGAGACAAGAGACCACAAACCAGAGAGACAAGAGACCACAAACCAGAGAGACAAGAGACCACAAACCAGAGAGACAAGAGACCACAAACCAGAGAGACCAGAGACACCAGAAAGCCCAGAGAGACCAGAGACACCAGAAAGCCCAGAGAGACCAGCGACACCAGAAAGACCAGAGAGACCAGCGACACCAGAAAGACCAGACAGACCAGAGAGACCAGTGACACCAGAAAGACCAGCGACACCAGAAAGACCAGAGAGACCAGCGACACCAGAAAGACCAGAAAACCCAGAGAGACCAGAAAGACCAAAAAGACCAAAAAGACCAGCGACACCAGAAAGACCAGAGAGACCAGCGACACCAGAAAGACCAGAGAGACCAGAAAGACCAGAAAACCCAGAGAGACCAGAGAGACCAGCGACACCAGAAAGACCAGAGAGACCAGCGACACCAGAATGACCAGAGAGACTGGAGACACCAGAGACACCAGACAGACCAGAGACACCAGAGAGACCAGAGACACCAGAGAGACCAGAGACACCAGAGAGACCAGAGACCAAAAAGACCATCCATTTATGTTTACGGTCTATGTTCTGACCGTTCTAGTCAGAGAGACCAGAGACCAGAAAGACCAGAGAGACCAGAGACCAGAGACCAGAGAGACCATAGAGCCCAGAGAGAATAACAGAGACAGAATAATAGAGAACAGGAACCTTTGGATTTCTCTTTCTTGATGGACTCAGTCCCAGCCTGCTGAGGAGAGAAGCCGGAGTGATGAGAGCTGATCTCAGGTCAGAACTCTGACTCAGACAACCTGAAGCATGAAGAGACACAAACATGACATCATGACATCACAACATCATAATATAACATCACAACATCACAACATTAAATTAAACAGTGTTGATATCAGTAAGTTGTTGTCCTTTGTCTCATTTGTCACTGTTCTCACCTCACAGCAGAAAAACCCTCCTGATATCAGACCTGAAGTCAAAGCCCAAGGTCAACTGTCTGGTGGCTGGGACTTAACCCATGAGGCCCAGTCAGGCCAGCCTAAAAGAAATGGAACTACCACCCACAGTGACAGACATTAAGGTCAGGTCCATGTTCTGACCGTTCTAGGCGTGGAACATGTGTTACCGAGTAGATGTAGTTGATCTCACATACAAATAACATTAGGTTTAGAACCAAACTTTCCTTTTCTGGTGTTATCGAGAACAATTGGGTCGGTTCTGTGTGACTGTGAGCTGGTAAGATAAAGGTTCTGGATGTTTGAGCCTGTCAGGAATCAGTCTGGAGTCCTGGATGGTGTCCTGGACAGGAATTTATTATTGGGCTTCTGTGAGGCCAAAGATTGACTGTGGTAATAGCATCAGATCTGTGTGTTTAGGACCAAGAGCTCCTGACACAGAGCATCTCATTATCTGTGCAATCTGAAGACTCAGGGAAGCCTCTTCAAGTCAAGAAGCTCCTCAGCATCAAGGCCCAGGTGAGCATAAGATCCCTGGACACTGAAGGTTCTGGATATTGTTGGGCTGTCTTAGCCCACACACCATGTCAGGGTCATGTGGAGGATTTGGTACCTTTGGACCAGCAGACTGAGGACATGGTTCCCATTTTTTTCTTTGTCGTCATTTTTTGTTTTGTTATTTCACTCTGTTTTTGGTCAGAGACTTTCTTCCTGTCTCTCACCTGCAGGAGGCGGCATGTCTTTAAGCAGCTGGTAGAACTGACTCAGGTACATGACCATGGACAGAGAGTCCGGCTCTCCGACCGACGACATTTCCTCCACTGTCAGCAGAGGAGAAATCCCAAACACCCGCTCAGCCACGTCAAAGCCAAGCCATGTGTTAGCTTCCACCGCTGATTCATCCAAAGAGTCAAAGTCACTGAGAACAGACAGAAAGTGAGGACAGACAGACAGTCGTGTGTTATTTCATGCATTTATGTTATGTCATCAGCTGGACATGCAGACGTTTACATGACGTTGGGTCGATATCGATGAATCAGAGCACACAGAGCGAGACCACTCTTCCAGGAAGTAGTAAGGTCGTTAACGGCAACGCCACGATAACCACGAGTCTGTTCCTGACACCAAGTCAGCAGCTGATTGGACTGAGACAACGAATCTGTCAGAGAGGATGAGACAGGAGACCAGTGAGATCAGATTTACTTGGATGTAATTGTTGCCGTTGACAAGTTGTGATGTCACAGGTGAACTCACCTTGTCTTAGGAAACTGTGGGATGGCAGACGGATGATGTCACCACAGTTTAGGCCTGTCTCCTCTCCTTTGTCCACCAGGTGACTCACCTGAGAGAAGAAAAAAACAACAAGCGTTTGTTTCTGTTGTTTAATTGGTCAGCCGAGTGTGTGCCCCTGTGTGTGTGTTACCTGTGTGTATCCTTGTTACCTGCATGTGTGTGTGTGTGGGTGTGTTACCTGAGCAGGTGTGATGAGCAGTCTGTTGATGTTCTGGTATCTCGTCGTTGGGTCGACTGAAAAGAAACTGAAGTTCTTCTGAAGGTTCTCTGGACTTGTCTGAGGGAGGAGACGGTACAGGTTCTCTCTGAGAGACAGACAGGAAGAGAGAGATGTCCACAATTTTGTGAAATCCAGATCCATATGACCAGACAACCTTCTTCCATCACTCTGTGGTTCAGTTCTGATGATTACTGTTGGGTCTTTGAGGAGAGGACGGGTCAGCATGGACACCCCGACTGATCTGCAGCTACAACCTCAAACACAACAGACTGTGTGACACCTTGTGTGTTAGTGCTGGTCAGTGTGTTATCATCACATATAACAAACTGACCGTTCTGCCAGGACCTCCAGAGGAGCTCCTCCAAGAGACCAACGTCGGATCATCCAGGATGAATCGAGAGCTGCCAGAAACCCTCGACCGATCCCTGTTCCCATTGGCCAGAAGGGCTGCAGAGAGACAGAAAGACAGACTGAGAGACAGACATATACACAGACAGGAAGAGAGACAGACAGAGACACATCATCATATCTCTGTCTGATTTTAAGGTTGATAAATTTAGCAATATTACACAAGAAGGTGTGCTTTAATGTCATTATTGTAACGAGACTGATGCGATCAGGTTAGCATCACTGAAGCGCCAATAGTAAGGTAAAGTTCAGCCTTGAGTGTATATAATGAGTCCCATTAACCTACAGAATGAGACAGACACCTGTCTAACCTCCAACAGACTGTCTCACCTCCAGCAGACTGTCTCCCACCAGTGTGACCAGCAACTGGTGTCCATGGCGTTGGCGGACCATGGCAGCATTCTCGGATGCGTACATGCAGGTGAAGTCAAACATGGCAACATCCGGCTGACCATAGTGATTCATGGCGAAGTCCAGAGATGGCAGCTGGTGATTGGTGGAAAAGGCAGCAGCCTCACAGGCGTACGTCTGCAATGCATTCTGGTCCACATTCCCCCGAGAGAGGAGCAGCTCAGTGTCTGCGAAGTCCTGATGCAGAGGAAAAAAACACCTGTGTCAGGTATGAGGTTTCACCTGTTTGATCAGGTGTGAGGATTTACCTGTTTGATCAGGTGTGAGGATTTACCTGTTTGATCAGGTGTGAGGATTTACCTGTTTAATCAGGTGTGAGGATTTACCTGTTTAATGACTCCTTTCTCCAGCAGACTCTGTTTCTTTGCTGTCATCACAAAATAGTGAGTATCATCTTTGTAGTAAACAATGTTCTCCAGATCGATCCCTGGAGGACAGGGAACAAGATGAACCTTCAAGGTCAACGGTTCCACTTATGAAGAGCAACAGCATCACAATTAAATGTTGTAACAGTTTCCAGTTGTAGAATAATGTCACAAATAAACGCTGTATCAGTTTCCTGTCATAGAATAACGTCAAAAATGTTCGTACCCGTTTCTTTCCGTAGAATAATGACGTCACTGTTAAACATTTGTACCAGTTTCCTGTCATAGAATAATGTCACTGTTAAACACTCGTACCAGTTTCCTGTCGTAGTTCCTGGAAGAACCTCTGGTTGAATATAAAAGCCACTCCGCTGATCTCTTCCACTTTAGCTTCAGCTGTGCTGTTTCTGTTTTTAAAGTTTGCTGTAATGGCGATCGCCAACTTCCCTCTGAACTCTTTCCTCCTGAAACCTGCTCAGTTAAAGACGGAACAAAGATTCAATGTTGACAATCATTCCAAATTTCATCATATAATATGATATAAGAAAAGTGTTGCAATATTATAAAAGTATTGTTAGTATTATTCAAAATACTATTGATACTATTACTGTTGCTACTATTACAAGACAACATGTCTTAAAGTATTCATACAAATCCCTGCCATAGTGTAGTGATCAGGTTTCCTCAGACCGAGCTGGACTTTCATGTAGTTGGCTGTACCTGGCAAAGTGTTCCTGCGTCCATCGGCTCCAATGATGACATCAAACTGCAGTTGACTGACAGGATGAGACTTTGGACTCACTTCCATTCTCCATCCCACCTCTGCACAGGTACACAGGTGGACAGATCACCAGTAAGCTGTACTGACTTTTCCACTGACACATTTTCAACTCGACAACAGTGAGCGTTCCCACCACCACTTCCACTGTCTTCAATGTAAAGACAGAGGCAACAAGATGAAGAAGGGCAACCTGGATGCAACTTACTTAAACTGCTTTTACTGCTGAGGTCAGAGAAATCGTGACATCCTGACCCCATCCATGGAGGAGGGTAAGGAAGGTGGAGTCGATGGCTGGGTGTCTGCCTTCTGCCATCGCTCCTCCTATCAGAACCTCAGCTAGTTGCTTTTGACATGAAGGATCAGTGGCTCTACTCCGAGCTCCCTCTGAATGTCCAACCTCATAACCCTATCTCTGAGGCTAAGCTGAACACCTGACAAAGGAAACTCATTTCAGTTGCTTGTATCTACGATCTCATTCTTTCTGTCACTACTCAAAGCTGAGGGTTGGAACATAGATGGAAGATCGAGAGCTTTGTATTTAGACTCAGCTCCCTCTGAACCACAACAGGCCAGTGCAATGATCACATTACTGCTGACACTGCACCGATCCACCGGTTTATCTCACGCTTCATTTTACCAAAATACATAATGTCCTTCGCTTGGAGAAGCAACTCACTCCACATTTAAATGTCCTTGTGGACATTTTATAGATTTAACAACAGTAACTGACAGACAGCAGTCTGTGGTTCTCACTGTGTCTGTGCTGATCTTCCGGTGGCTCCACAAGGTTTTTAAACTCCACATTGACGAGGACTTCAACCCCCAGCAGTAAGGCAACCTTTAGCAGGACCAGCTGCAGCTGACGGATACCTACAGACAGATAACAGGTGGTGCTTATTATTGGATCAGCTGTTTGGAGAGAGGTGTACCTGATCGCAGACTCACTGATGTGGTTGATGGAACCAGCGCAGAACTTTCCATAGAACTTTTTGGCGCCAAGCCCTCGCAGGTCGTGGATGGTGAAGGGCCACAGGTGGAGGACGTTGTTCCTGGAGAAGGAGTCTCTCTTCTCCAGCAGCACCACTCGAGCTCCCATGAAGCTCAACTCTACCGCCGTTCTCAGACCACATGGCCCTGCCCCGATGATCACACACTAACCAATCGGAGAGAGAGAAGACAGTAATCACAGGGCAGACATGTATGACATTACATGTATGAAGTAAAGAACATACTGTGGTGTTGCTGCACACTCGGGCCCTCTGGTACTCCTCTTGAGCAGCTCTGCGGTCCAGTTTTGCCCACAGAGCATTGGCCTTCCAATAGTTGAGGCGGTGTTTGATTAGTTGGTACAGCGGCCTCTCAGAAGCGGTCCTGTCCAGCTGCAGATGTTCACACAGCTGGCTGAAGGACCACAGTGCAGCCTTGCAGGTCATCGACGACACAAACTCATCAAACAGCTGCTGAGCATGGCATTCTGGGTACAACTCGTCTCCCATGGCGACCCCAAAGGCTGTAGGGCACCATGGGAAGGGTGTCACCTACTGATGATGTCACTGACAGACTCCAGTTCACCTTCCGACGCCTGAGAGACGATTCACCCTGAAACCAAAAAACGGACAGCTCAAGGCCTGGACGCACACACACACACACATTACACACAGATGAAAAGTTTCTTAAATGTTAAATTAACTTCTTTGTTACACCAACAAATAAAAAATAAATAAAATGAAGTTATTTAATTATTTTGTCATAATCTTCTTCACAGTATTTGAATTAAAATATTTACATATTGTCCCTGAGATACTCTTTGTAACAGATTACTTTGATATAAATGATCTCAATACAATACAATACAACACTTCCTGTCAGGAGGGAAACACCTGAATGACTCGTTACGTTTCATCAGAACAAGCTGAACAAAAATAATCAGGACTGAAGGTCCAAAATAAAATTGAGACCGAGATCGAGACCGAGACTGAGACTGTCCAAAGTACTGGAAAAGACCCTGATCTGGATACAAACATGTCAGTTTTACATCTTAACGCCGAACAGCAGCTTTAAATGTGTCATAGTGATGTCACTGTCTCAGGGCACGTGACCAAGTGAGTGCTTGTGAATAGAAACAAAGACACTCATAGAGAACAGATCCATCAGTACCAAGCACCAACACACACACACACACACACACTGTTTCTAATGAACAAATTGAGGTGAATTTCCCAACATATAAAGAACAGAAACATTAGACAAACATTAAACAAACAAACAGTTTACATCATGCTATAAATTTATTTAAATAATTGGATGAATATAAAAAGTGAGGAGGTTCAGGACAAACATCAGTCAGGTAGAAACAAACCTTCAGGTTAATGACACACACACACAGTCTGGATATGTTAATGTATTGGATGAATCAGTGTGAACTCACGTCTCAAAGCTGCTCTTCATCTTCATCTGCTGCAGTCACCGTCTAAATCCACTATAATCTCTCTCTCTCTCTCTCTCACACACACACACACACACACACACACACACACACACACACACACACACACAGTCTGAAGTCACGGGGCGGAGTCTGATCAGCTCTGACCCCGCCCCCTGAGGACCACAGTAATCTGTCTGAGGTAACGAGATCACAGTCAGGCGTCACGTCCTCCAGAGGGAGGCTTATCAACCACCAATCAACCAATCAATCCGATTTCTGATAACTTTATTGATCTTTTATGATTGAGACTTTTCATCAGATCAATATTTTACTGCAGTATTTATGATTTAAAAATCATATTTCTGTTTCTTTTCTGTGAAATAAAGTTTTTTTTTAACGAAGACAAAAGCTGCAAACGTTTGAAAACTTCATTTTTATTTTAAAAATATTTAAATCAAATTCGTACAGATTTACTCAGTTACAGTTCAAGTCTACAATTACTGCACAGTTTAATAAGCAGCATGAACTCCCTCTAGTGTCCAATGGAGGTCACTGCGGTCAGAACTGAACAGGTGAACAACTGACATCATAAATAAAATATTTTAAACTAATAAAGTCTGTTTAAGTTAATTAATTTATTTAATTAAAGTTGTAACTGTAAAACGTTTGAATAATATGACAAGTGACTAACTACAATAAAAAAAACTAAAATTAATAATGAAAACCAAACAAAAGACACAGCTGATAATTCACATATTTTATATCTCTGATCTTTAACAACAATGTAACAATAAAATGACAAACAGGTAACAGCTTGTTTTTATCGAAGTCATCAAGAGTTTTGCTGGAAAAAAATAAACATGAATATGAATATATTAATTAAATTAATGAATAATAAAGCATGAGACAAACATGAATATAAATAAATGTATTAAATGTGTCTTTCTCACCAGCAGTGCTCGTCCTTTTGTCTCTATAGGCAGCAGAAAGTTTCCCACAGCGCAGATCACACAGGCCACCGTGAACGGACTGAGTGCCTGAATCACGGACTTAGACATCAGCACCTGAAATACACAGAGTGATGTCAAACACCTGAAAACTCACCTGAAACTCACCTGATTCACTCCTGAGGAGGAACTCACCTGAGCGATGAACGGAGCAATCATTCCTCCAATCCGACTGAACGACGTACAGAAACCCATCCCCAGAGACCGGGCCGCCGTGGGATACACCTGACAGACAGAGCACACATCTTACCTGATACCTGGATCAATGGAAACCTCCACCAACACCTGAAGAGCATACACATACCTCAGCAGTGTAAATATAAACTACATTAAAATTCATGGAGACCAGGGAGCGGAGCAGGAACAGCAACACTGTGAACCCAAACCTGCAGACAAAAACAGAACCACACTGAGAGACCTCATAAACCTGGGCTGGTCAAAACTCAGGTCCCCATAAATCTGGACCAGATCAGAACCTGGTGCTGTCGGAGGTTCTTACATGGTGGTACAGATGTTGAGTATCATGAACAAGATGGCAGACAGCAGCTGCAACACCGTCAGACTTTTCTTCCGTCCAAACACGTTCAGTAGACAGATGTTTATCGGGACCACTGGTGGGACAGAGAAGGACGGAGAGAGACAGAAGAGGACAGAGGGAGACAGAGACAGAGGAGGACAGAGGGAGACAGAGAGACAGAGGAGGACAGAGGGAGACAGATAAGGACAGGATGTGTTACACCACAAACTAAACTTGTCAATAGACAATGTTGTCTGTGAGGAGTTTGGTTGGCTCTTCATCAGCAGCTCAGTCTTGAACTTACGTGCAACCTCTCCGAGGCAGCTGATGAGCAGCGTCTGGTAGTCACTCAGTGCAAAGGGGATGCAGTAACACAGTCCGTCCTCATGGTGGTGTTTGACCTGATGCTCTCGGTCTGCGTCTGTCATGCACAACAAGTTCTTCTCCAACAGCTCCGAGCTGCTCAGCACTGATCCGTAATAAATAAAGGAAGCCACAAACCTGATGGACCGACACCACAGTCAACCTGATTCGGACTGACCCAGACCTCTGATCACAAGCAGCTTTGAACCCTGATAAACATGATGAACTCTGTACTTTCATTTTCTGCCTACATGAACATGGTGTAACCACTGACTAAGAGGCTATATGTGTTGACTTTAAAAGAATCAGCCAGCCAGTGGAAGTTTGAGAAACTGCAGTTTTTTGGTACTTCCTGTGTCAGCTTCACTTCACAGTGGAGGTTAATGATTGAGGTTCAGTTCTGGGTCAGATTCTTCCTTCATTAATAAACTTTCCTCTATCCAGACGATACACTGTTATTTATTCCATCGTTTAAGTACTGTTGAATTAGATGTATTCATTTAATCAGAGATCATTAGATTTATATAGATTAAAATGTGACTTCATATAGATCAGATCTGAACTGTTGAGTTTTTGAAGGAAGTATCTCTGAAGTGAAACGACTGACCCGGTGACAGTTGACAGGCTCCTTTCATCAAATCTTGTTTATTGTAACCTAACCTATAAGAGCATCAGGGCAGCATGTGGACTGTGAGTTTAAGGTGCCACAACCCAGTCGTACCCGGTTCGAGTCAGGACAGGACGCCTCTCATATCACCTGTAATATGTATAATATTAAGTAAGTGTTACCATGAATACCAGAGCACCAAAGATGTCCTCCTGAACAATGGACTGAGCAGAATCCTCCAGCTGCCTCTCTCTTTCTAAAAGTACAGAACATCACAGACAAAAAAATACATGATGACGACAAACCAGCTCACAGAACATACAGACTCATTTGGTTTAAACCTGTTTCCATAAATAAACAGCTGCTCAGATGTGTGCATGCTAAAACCTCATACGACCCTTCATGTTAAGGGTTCGTGTTAAACTAACTCTAACTCCAGACATACCACAGCCGGCTCCACCAGAAGACCTGGAGGAAGAGACGCTCGGTTCATTTTAGCGATTTTCTCCAGAGTAGCAACAGCAGCCTCAATATTTCCAGCTGATACGTTATAACGAGCTGACTCAGGAATAAACTGAAGAGAGAGACAGGTGAGAACAGACAGACAGGTGAGAACAGACAGACATACAGGTGAGGACAGGTGGACAGATAAGTGAGTAAGACGTCTCACCTTGAAGAGGAAGATCAGGATGATGCTGGGCATGACAGAGATCCGGATCATCCACCTCCAGCCCAGAGTGGGAACCACCAACATGCCCAGTAAGATGATCAGCATGGAGCCAGTCATCCAGAAGATCTGACACAGAGACAGAGAGCATGCTGGGAGATGAACTGATGACATCACACACCTGTCAAGAACTGAGAGTGAGTTTGACACCTGTATGAACCAGATCTCTCTACAAAGATCCAAACAGAAAAATGCAGATCTGCATCTGAGTCCACTCTGGATCGACCCGTAGCCCTGGATCGACCCGTAGCCCTGGATCGACCCGTAGCCCTGGATCGACCCGTAGCCCTGGATCATTCCTTATAACTGATGTGAAATATTAAATGTAATTAATTAAAGCAGTCTGAAGTGACTCACAGAGGCCAGAGGCAGCAGGAAGGCTCGATACTTTGCAGGGATGAACTCTGTCTTCAACACGAACCTGAAACAACAAGCTGGCGTTATTTATAATGTGTGTATATGTGCATGAGTGTGCATGAGTGTGTGTGTGTGTATGTGTGCATGCACTGACCCCTGTGACACCCCTGCGACGCCGCAGCCAACCATGCTGCGCAGGAAGATGAACCAACCGTACGACGGAGCGAATGAGGTGAGCAGAGAGAAGTACGCACTCCACACAAAACCTCCAAACACCACCTGTACACACACAGTACACAAAAATCAGTTATTTGTGTGTGTGTGTGTGTGTGTGTGTGTGCGTGTTTGTGTGTGTGTTAAACAGTTAGTGACCTTCCAGCGTCCGTATCTGTCAGCGATGTATCCTCCAAAAACTCCACAAACCATGAAACCCAGAAACA
Organism: Nibea albiflora; assembly: GCA_014281875.1. NCBI lineage: Eukaryota > Metazoa > Chordata > Actinopteri > Sciaenidae > Nibea > Nibea albiflora. Next base: position 2,366,521 of record CM024810.1, read on the forward strand.
CCATCTGAGACAAACACTGCAGTCAGCATACAATAATATACAATACTACTACAGTACTAACAGTGTAATATAAAATACTACTACAGTACTGACAGTGTAATATACAATACTATCTACAGTACTGACAGTGTAATATACAATACTACTACAGTACTAACAGTGTAATATACAATACTATCTACAGTACTGACAGTGTAATATACAATACTATCTACAGTACTGACAGTGTAATATACAATACTACTACAGTACTAACAGTGTATATAAAATACTATACAGTACTAACAGTGTAATATACAATACTATCTACAGTACTGGACAAGTGGTAATATACAAATACTATCTACAGTACTGACAGTTGTAATATACAATACTATCTAACAGTACTGACAGTGTACATATACAATACTATCTACAGGGACTGACAGTGTAATATACAATACTATCCTACAGTACGAACCAGTGGTAATATACAATACTACACAGTACTAACAGTGTAATATAAAATACTACTACAGTACTAACAGTGTAATATACAATACTACTACAGTACTGACAGTGTAATATACAATACTACTACAGTACTGACAGTGTAATATACAATACTATCTACATTACTGACAGTGTAATATACAATACTATCTACAGTACTGACAGTGTTAATATACAATACTACTACAGTACTACAGTGTAATAATACTACTACAGTACTACAGTGTAATATACAATACTATCTACAGTACTGACAGTGTAATATACAATACTATCTACAGTACTGACAGTGTAATATACAATACTACTACAGTACTGACAGTGTAATATACAATACTATCTACAGTACTGACAGTGTAATATACAATACTATCTACAGTACTGACAGTGTAATATACAATACTACTACAGTACTGACAGTGTAATATACAATACTATCTACAGTACTGACAGTGTAATATACAATACTATCTACAGTACTGACAGTGTAATATACAATACTACTACAGTACTGACAGTGTAATATAAAATACTATCTACAGTACTGACAGTGTAATATACAATACTATCTACAGTACTGACAGTGTAATATACAATACTATCTACAGTACTGACAGTGTAATATACAATACTACTACAGTACTGACAGTGTAATATACAATACTATCTACAGTACTGACAGTGTAATATACAATACTACTACAGTACTGACAGTGTAATATACAATACAACTACAGTACTGACAGTGTAATATACAATACTATCTACAGTACTGACAGTGTAATATACAATACTATCTACAGTACTGACAGTGTAATATACAATACTATCTACAGTACTGACAGTGTAATATACAATACTACTACAGTACTGACAGTGTAATATACAATACTATCTACAGTACTGACAGTGTAATATACAATACTATCTACAGTACTGACAGTGTAATATACAATACTATCTACAGTACTGACAGTGTAATATACAATACTACTACAGTACTGACAGTGTAATATACAATACTACTACAGTATTACAGTAACATGTGACTCACTGTGGAGACAAGGGCGACCTCCCAGTCATCCAGCCTCCACTCACATCGAATTTCAGGAGAAACTACAGCCAACAGCATGATCTCCATCGCCTCCACTATCTACATACAACACACATACATCATACATTATACATACAACATACGTGAACATATTTCAAAGTTTAAAATAAAGTCAAACTTGAATTCAAATACAATAAATTAAGATAAATTACAGTAAATTTCAGTCTGTCAACGTCTGTCAACGTCAGTGTGTGTCGTTGTCTGTCATTGTTAGTTAACTGATCAGGCTGTTGACTTCAGGTTGTTTCGTACGTTGGAGCTCCCCATGATGACGAATAGCAGGATGTGAAACCGACCGAAGCCAATTGTTTCCACGGCTTCTTCAACAGTGAACGTCTCATCAGCTGCTGCACAAACACAAAAGGACATTGAACCCATCACATGAAAATACAGGTACTATATTTATGTGTATGTTTAAATTTGTTTTTTCTTTGAGCTGCAGAATATTTTAACTTTCAGACGTAATCATTTGAACATTGTAAAGAATCAGTCAGATTTTTTCAGTTCTGCTGCTGCCTGGTGGATGGAGTGAAAACTACAGAGACATCAAAGAGCTGATTCATTTCTCCTCAAGTGTTGAAAATGTTTAAATATATTGATCATTAATCAGAAATATCAATCAAATATTGATTGTACTGATCAAGCATCACACAGCTGATGAGGTCCACCTCTTCATGTCAGACTCACTGGTGTTGTTGTTTTTGCTGCCCTGCTTCTTGTCTTCATGTTTTTCCTGCAGTTCCACTTCCTGCAGGTGGATGGCGCTCACCAGCTGAGTCTTCGAGCTGTCACCCATCCTGAAAACACACAAGGCTTTATCACAGTTTGTGGGCCAGAACCAGGGCTGTGGTCCAATATTCAGTTTGTCTCAAGAAGGTTCCTCACTGAAGTATTATCGTGTCTGTCATGATAAGAGCTGTTTGAATCCTCTAACTGTGAAGGAAAGGAGCTTCAATGCTTCCTTTATTACCTCCTTTAGCATAGGATACACCGGACCATTCTTTAGGAAAGGAAAGGAGGTGACAGCCTGCAGCAGAGAACGTGTGAATATGAACATACGTGTTGACGTGATGTAAACTTTGATCATGAAGTGTGACCTGGTCCCTGTCCCTGTCTTCAAAGACACATGAACCACAAGATGTCTTTGAACAATTAGTAGTTTCCACAGCACAGTAAGAACCCTGAATGAGGACAATAGGTCGAAGTTGAACAAAATAAAGCAATATGGTGCAGGGAAGCCAAATTCTAATGTCAAACTATGACGATGCAGGAGGGGAATTTGGAGCCAGTCTGAAGTTGTTTCAGATTTTCAGACCTGGGCAAACTGTTCCACAAACGGCCGCTGTGGCTGCAGGTTCTCCTTCCAACCAAGCAGCAGCACAGCAGACTTGACTCATTTAATCAGCTGATCTCAGTCTTCAGAGAGTTGATTGGTCAAACTGTGAGCTCTTGGTTTGTTGGAACAAAAACCTGCAGCCACACCGGCCCTTTGTGGAACAGTTTGCCCATAGCCGTTTGTTTGGACATGTACATTTCTACATGAAGGAGTGCAGAGGGCGCTTAAAACTTTTTAAACATTTTACGAAAGAGAAAAGTTCAGGACACAAACTGAAACAGACAAAACCATCAAAAATAAAAGTCGAGAGAAATGTGAACAAATCTGAACGTTTACAGGGTCAGTTCCGGTTCCGGTGTGTTTCTTCAACCTGCTTCCAATGGGAACCTTCAGTGAACTGACCTTTATCGAGTCTCAGTGTTAATTACCGAGCCGAACTCTTTAACACGGTCGGTTCTGACAATTTCTGACGTGTTTGGATTTTTTCAGATGGCACAAGTCTGAAAAAACTGAAAACGATAGATTTATGAAACGAGTTTGGCGGAAAGAGTTCAGACTTCAATAATAACGTTATGAGTAAGTCACAAAGTCTGGACGGAACCAGCGGACACACTCTGGACTGTTACCGGAACGCCGTGAGTTCGATGTCTGCAGGAAGTTATCGATAAACGCGCCCGTGGTGCGTTCAAGGCCCTGAAATCAAATTTTAATGAGTGAACCTGTTTGTACTCACGTCGGTACTTTTTATCGATGAAGCGTCAGTGTTGTGTCATCATGCTGTACGAGATCTTTAAACGGCACTCCCGCTGAATCCCATCAAACTGTTGTTCACCTGTTCAGGTGTATCAGGAAGTGTCAGCGTCATCGTCACTGAGGAACCGGAGGGGGGAGGGGCGGGGGGCGGTGTTTAAAAACTTCAAAACAAAAAAACTCAAATCAAGAAAACATCGTTTATCAGTTTATACTATAATGATAGAAAATATTAATTTACTGTGTAAATACTGACTCTATTGTGAATATAATGTAACTTTATTGTGAAAGTGTCTTCCTCCTGTGTTGTAATGTATGCATGTTAATCCATGTTAATCTATGTTAACCCCGATGTAACAAAGTGGAGGACTCTGGGTTTGAACACGTCTCTTTAATGTTTGTGAACACAATCTTTCTGAACTGAAACACCACAGGAAGCAGCTCATACGGCTGCTGGTGAACAGGTAAGACTGCTGGCAGTGTTCCCGTGTCACACTTTGACATTAAATTAACTTCAGGCTCTGTTTCCTCAACGCAGCTTCATTCAGTTACCTGGACTCAGGTGACCACACCTGGTCTGGGTGAACTCGGTGAAGGCGCGTGTTGGAGCGGAGTCCAAAGACGGACAACAGGAATGTGGTTTGACCAGATTGAAACCGGCACAGTTCATTCATGACAAAACTGACGACTCAGACTACCTGACGGTTCCGAAATCAGCTGGTTTCAGAGCAGCGACCAGTGTTAAGATGAAAGATGAAGACCAAGTCCCAAGCATGGGAAGACCTAAACATTTATACCTGAGGAACACCCCCAGCGTATGTTTCACATCCCTTTGTCTGATGCAGTCTGTTGCTGTTCCATTTTTCCACATATTCATATCTGATCTGTCTGCACCTGAACACAGAATCAAACACAAGAAAAAGAGACCAGGAGTTTGGCACATGAAGATTTCTGGCTTGGTTTGTAATGCGAGTATTGATGTTTGGGCGGCCAATTGTTTGTCTGCTTTAACTTTAAACAAACTTTAAAAAAGTTCTACAGTTGCAGAGGAAGTTTTGAACCAAACATCTTAGATATCTGCTGATTGCACCAGAAGCCTGAAATGTGCAAACATGACAGTGACTTCTTGTTTGTACAAGTCGTTGTATTGTTTGTTTAATAAGTGTTTGTGTTAGAGGATTATGATGTTTGCGGTCTGGACATGTTGGAACCAGCTGGGTGTGAATCTTTAGTTTTGTCATGAGGAAACGTCGGCAGGTGGTCGCCAGTCGTCTGCTGGATTCTCACTGAGGATCGCAGATCTAGAAAACACAGAAAGTGAAAGTCTAGAAAACACTGAAGGAAACATTCAGGAGTTTGAGAAACCTGCAGAGAGCAGCTTGAATCAGAGTTTCTGCAGGATTTCCATTGTTGTTCGTGTTTCGTGTGATCTGACGGCTTTCAGACACACTAAGAGTTGTTGAATTAGCACCATGTGATCTGTAGGCTTGGCCAAGTCCTACAGCTTGACTGACAGGTGCTAGGTCCAATCAGGAAGTTTCCAGAGTTCTGCAATTAGTTTCTGGTCCATGAAGAATGTGTTGCCTGGCGGATCTTTGAGTCCGTTCAGCATCAGAGATAAAACATTTCCTATATATTATGTTTCTATTAAACACCATATCCACTTTCATCGATACACTGTTGACTGGAACCATCTTTATTAGATTCAAAAATATCTTTTGGAAACAAAAACACGATGTTTCATGACGTCTTTTTTCTCTGTTTGGATGGACAATGGCTTGATGGCACTCTTTGCTCACTCTTAACTTGATATGGAACAACTCCTTACTTATTTAAATTTTGATTTAACATCTTTAGCAGCATGCTAACATTAACTGTAACATCACAAGTAGCTAAAGCCTCAAACTTAGTCAAACATGCTGAAGGAGATCAGAGACAAATGAACCCGACCGACTTCTTCACAACACTGCAGAGAAAGCAGCCACCTAGCAGAACCAGCACCTGAAAAGAAAAGCTGAACCTAAAAGTCCCGAACTCCACACACTTGCAGACTTTGGACTAAATGGGGCGTCGATCATCTAACAGTTCACTTTTCTAATGAACAGCCTCACGGGGCGTTAATGAGGTAGCTACTGCTTCTCATCTGCCCCACATATCTGTCCTGGATCTTTTTGTTTGCCTTGTTATGGAGATATAACATAGTCTTTAGGTTACCTCCAACCTCCTGCTACACTGATAACATTACATTAGTTTATTTACAGCCTGTTGGGGGCGCTGATGTATCTGTTTCAGCCTTAGCTTCAGGTCCTGGTTGTGATGAATTATTGATGTTCATTCTCCGCTCCCATATAGAAACAGACACCTGTCACGTGATAAACTTCCTACAGCATTCTGCCCACAAACTGATGGATGCAATGAATCAGCGATGGATAAACTTTATATCAAAGCGATGCATTAGCTGTAATTTTTTTTTCATTGCCACCAATACATAAACACGAGCAGCTACGATAAGCAATGTCTCCACGGAGAAACAAGCGCCGGCTCAAAATCTACAGCGAGCTCAAACACAAGAGGAATACAACCATAGAACAGTAGTTTGGTCTTTTTTTTGATCAAAATAAAGGATTTAAAGTATACTTTGATATATAAGCAATAAAAAATAAGTAACATCTCAATACTCCAATAATAACTCCTACAATAATATTGTGCTCATTGGGATTCTCTCTTTACAGATATTTATATTCATTCTTATAGATATATTTATATATTCTTTTTTTCCTGTTTTACGTCCCTTTGCTGTAGGAACTATACGCCGCATCCAGCTGTTGACAGTGCAAAGACCTCATTGATATGGTTTATGAACAGAGACCTGGTCCCTGTGGCTGATGGGAGTGTGGAAGGCAATAAGTGGTCAATGAGGAGATGGTATGAAGCTGACAGTTAGCACCACAGAAGGTCCAGAGGGACGATCCACTTCAGAACTTCAGGAGGGGCAATCAACTCGAGAAGGTCGGGGGGGACCATCCACTTAGAGGTTCAACCGTCTAGTCCAGAAGGTCTGGAAGGACGATCCACTTGGATGGTCAGAAGGGACAATTTGCTTCAGAAGTTCAAGAGGGACCATCCTCTCCAGCACAGCCCAGTGGGTTCTTCAGAAGTAATGATCTTTTGAGAGGAACAATTCACTGTAAGGTACAAAGAGATGATCCACTCCAGAGGTTCAGGAAGAATCTGACACTCCAGGACAAGAGGGACAAAAAAGCTCCCAAACTCAAGGAGGAGAAGGTCTGGAGGAACGATCTTATCCAGATGATCAGAATGAATGATCTGCCCCACATTTCAGGAGGGACCGTCCACTCCATGTCAGGAGGGACAATCTGGTCCAGAAGATCTGGAGGGACGTTCCCAATGATCCGGCCCAGAATTTCAGGAGTTAACTGTTGCTCAAGAAGTGGGTTAGGGGTAGGAAGCACTTCAGTCGAAACATGAAGAGTCAAATTCCATTCTAATGAACACTGAGCTGAAGGATGACGGACAGACAGACGGGACCCTGTTAAGTACCGGAGGTCTTTCAGTGAGGAGACACTGTCTCATTTTCCAGACGTGGATCATGGTCCAGTGTTATTTTGGGTTTAGCGGCACAAACGTAGATTTTTTCAGAAGAGTCCAGAGTATAGAGCAGTTAGTTTTATGGTTTGAAACCAGTCCTTACCGACTCTGAGTGGTTTGAAACAGGAATGGTTGAAACCAGGTGAGTCCTGATACAAACCAGTCTAAGGGTAGCTTGTCACTGCAGCCTGTTTTTGAGCCAATCGTCTCAGTTCCTCCCTGATAGCCTTTATTAGGGAGGCTGAGGTGTGGGCTGAGGGTGAGGCGTCTTCCGGCGGGTACTCTGGTGTTGGTGAAGTTAGTAGGAGAGGTGGAGCTGACGGATCCCGCAATGAGGAGCTGGGCATCTGGAAAACAGAGGAAGAAGAAAACTCAGGAAACGACAGCACCTGTAGGGAGAAGGGAGAGAAGGTGAAGAGGGTCAGGTCAAGTCCAGAGACAAGATCCAGAAAAAAGACACAAAACAACAACAGACACTCATGTCAATACTTATTATCCTCATCAGGGCCACAGTGAGGCTGGAGTTTATCGCAAGGCATATAGGGACAAACAACCATTCACACCTACAGTCAATTTAGAGTCACAAATTAACTTATTAAGTGCATATCTTTGGACTGTGGGAGGGAGCCAGAGTACTGGAGAGAACCCGAATAACAGGAAGAACTCCACACAGAAAGAATCAATCAAGGTTCAAACCAGAAACCTTTCTGGAAAGCGACAGAGCTAAACACTGCACCACCATGCAGCCCCATTAGGAGAAACAAGTTTGGTTCTGGTTTTATCTCTATAGTTTTTACCATCAGATACAATGAAGAAAATAATCTTCCTGGACTGGCCTAAATATATTTGGTTTGCACTTGTCTCAGTACTAGACAGGCCAGGGCTCTTGGTTTGGACTCAGTTCGGCCCAAAATTAACTCACGCTCTCTCTGCTGGCTCCTGGTCTGGACAGGTCCTGGTCTGAGTGCTGTTGGTTCCAGCTGGAGCCAGTAGGACCTGACATGCTGCGACCCACTCCGGGGTATGCACCAATCTGACTTGACAAACCCACTTGTGTCAAGTGATGGAGCTGTGCACCTGGAGGTCAACAAACAGATTTAAGGGTCCACCTGGAGGGAAGGTTCAGGTGAATGCAGGAGGCCTCTTTAATGTAGTTTACCTGTGAACCTTCACAACTAAAACTACTGACATCACAAATTACTGACGGTTACTGATGAGCGCACCTGTGCTGCCCCCTACAGGCCGAGGTCTGGACGAGGAGGGGGGGTCCTCATACTGCCCTCTGTTGGAGTAAACTGACTCCTGCAGCTGGTCTCCAGTAGAAACGTACCCTCCTGAGCTCAGGCCTTGCCTGGATAAACACACAGAACATCAGTACAGGTACAGGTCCAGACCACAGACCTTGACCTGGCTTTAGGTGTCGGGTCACTGACCTCTGCAGCAGGCCCTGGACTGATGTGGGAGACATCCCCAGCTCTGCGTATCTCTGCAGAAAGACAAGAATAAAATGAAATCTGCACATGAAGAGACAAGACAAGACAAAAGGTCTCAGCTGCCGGACAACACACTCACTGCAGAAAAAGGGCTGTGAGAGGGGGCTGCTGGGTAAGAGTCCCACTGCCTGCCCAGAGGGCGGGCCTGTGGGGAGGGGCTGGGAGGGGCGGGGCTTACCCCACTCACCCCGGCGCTGCCCTGCGAGGACGGCGACACCAGGGCAAAGGCATCATCCAGGAGGGAGTGCATCTGCTGCCGCGCCTCCTCAATTGACGGCTGGGGGGGCATGTAGGGCGGTGGAGCTGGGGCGGGGTCAAACACCTCGTCTGTGGGGGAGGGGCTCCCATGGTCTGGCGGCAGGTCAGGGTCCGACTATGAGAAAGAAAGAAAGAAAGAAAGAAAGAAGACTAATATACCTCCAGATTCAACAAATTGAAACAAACCTACAAACTGATCCATCAGAGGCTTTCTGTGGATCCTGAGGAGCTGCTAACGGGTTAAACTCTCACCATGTAGGCCACATTGTTGAGTCCTGGGTACTTCCTGTAGGTGGCGCTCTGATCAGTGAGCAGCCGGTCTCTGTCTGTATCAGGTAAACTTCCTGGTCCTGGCTGAACCCGGCGGCCCCGTGGAGAGCGCCTCCCTCTGGACGGACACATACAAACATACAGTATTTCATGATAAACGTGGTCATTACGAGTCATGACAAGGATTCAGGTGTTCAGGTGAGTCTAACCTCCTCCTGGAATCTGTGGGTGTGGGCGGTGATGCCGGCATCGGTCTGCAGAATGCAGTCCATGTGGTCGTGGGCGGAGCTGTAGAGACGCTGTGCAACGTCGCCCTGCACCGGTCCATCTCCAAACGCATCCATGATGTCATCCATGGAGGGAAACTCGCACTGGCCCCGTCTCTTGGCACGCTTGCCGGAGTTTGTTCCTGTGATGCTCGATCTCTGACTTGTGTCTGAGCGCCACCTGCAGGGGAAAGTCGATGATGTCAGATGAGTTTCGAAAGTCCTGCAGCGGTTTTTGGCAGTGAACATCTCACCTCTGTGTTGACCTTCTCGGTGAGGGTAGGGCTCGGCTGGGATGGGGCATGCGGTGGGCTCGGCGTGGCTGCATGGCAATCAGCTGCACCTTGTTGGCCTGGCGACGTGTGCCATCAGATGAACCGCGGGGACAGACGGTCGACGTGGTCAAAGATGGAGGACGAGGAGAGAAGCTCGTCAGGACCGCTGCCTGACAGGGGAAGAAAGCCCAAGGTTAGAGTCACAACGCGAGACAGAAATTTAACGTTTCAGACCTACAGACACCTGGACAGACAGGTGTTTTCTGTTTTAACAAGTCTTTGAGGTCATTTTAAGGAATAACTGATGAGAGGTTTGGACATACTCATCTTGTTCCTTCCCTTCAGTCGAGCAGCGTTAAAAAGAAAAAACAGACGTTTGTTAAAAAACATGAATCTCTTTTCACATCATCCTGATGATGTCACTGTGTCTCTTGACCATTTTTGGGCGTCTTTCCTGTGCTGTTTTGCCCTCACTGGGTGTGGCCACAGGTCGAGTACTTTCTTCTGTCCGATTCTCTGCCACTTGATTGGTCGCTGCCCTAACGAGTCGCCATCTGATGGGCTGAGCCTGAAAAACCAGAGAACAAGAGTGTTATCATCTGTGACATCACATTTTAACGAGCCAATAAGATCAAAAAAACAAAACAAATATAATGTTCTAAATATGTTGTGAGGACGTTCTGTGTCAGACCTGCCCCTGCGCCGTCCGGACCGGGCCCGCTTTGGTGGATGATCCTTTGGATTTGGGGGTGTTGAGGGTCTCCGCCGTCAGAAGGGCGTGGCCCTCCTTGACGGGGACGGGCAAAGGGCCGGGCTCTTGAATCACCATGATGTCATCTTTGCTATGCTGACCAAGGTGAAGTTTGGCGAAGTCAAAGCCTTTGACGCTCGGAGCCTGAAGCTAAAAGATGAGAGGTTGGCAGTTAGCAAGGACAAATACAACAGGAAACAGTTTACACTTTCTGTTGACCTCTGACCTTCTGACGCTGCTGGATGGTGTTGATGGCGTCTGGCTGGAACTCAAGCTTCTCCGAACCACACAGCTTCCAGTAGAGGATGATGATGATGAAGACAGCGAGCAGGACAGGAACGACCACGCCACAATCAGCCAGATACTGCTGCTCTGAGTCTCCGCTGGGGGGACAGACAGGGTCTCCACAGCTGGAGACAGGTGAGAGGGAAGAGACAGGTGACACAGGTGAGAAACAGGTGAGAGGTGAGAGACAGGTGACACAGGTGAGAGACAGGTGAGGTTTTAGGACTTGACTCACGCTGGGCGAGTGGTCTCTGGACTCGGTGTCCGAGGACGATGGCAGCTCTCTGAAGGTCCAGACGGTTCAGTGTGGCTGCTGTCGCCTCAGCAGGTATCCGCTCCCCACCTGGACCCTCGACAAAGTAGAAGACCTCTAGGGGGCGCTCTACTCCAGACAGCCTCGACACCCGGACCACCTGAGACACAACAGGTTAAAGTTTATATACATGTCTGACCTCTATTCAGCTGTCTGACTTGTCCTCACCTGTCTGACCTGTATTCAGATGACTGATCTGTATTCACCTGTCTGACCTGCATGTACATGTCCTCTTTACTCACCTGCAGGACTGTGTTGCCCACAGCTGTAGCTCTCCTAGAGCGCCTCCTGCTGGACACCTGCAGTCCTCCTCCAGCAGCAGAGCCAAACGTCTCTCCAGTCGAGCTTTGAAGCTTCTTTCAGCCACCATCTGCTCCTGAACCCCCAACAGCACTGACACACACATCAACATGCTCAATTATCCATCACGTGTTCCTGACACCAGAACCAGAACAGAGGTGTACTCTCACCTGTACGGACCCATGTGGAGCGCAGATGGTGAGATGTATTCAGCTCCGGGTAATGGAAAGCTGTGAACAAACACACGTTTAACACACATGTAACATGTTAAAGAAATGTTGAACAAACATTTCAGTCAAGTTTACCACATGTTCATAAATACTGTAAAACTGTTTCATGGGTACGTTCTCCTACGTTCTGCTATCTGTTGGGCTGGAAATCCAATGTAGAAGCTGAACTCGACCAGACTGAGCTTCCTCAGGTGTTCGCTGACCTCGGACCCCGGCAGGTATTCCCCGCCCATCACGGACAGCAAAGGTGATGTCAACAGAAAACCTTCTGGTCTGCCGCCCACCGGGTCACAAGCCATGGTGATGTTCAACAGCTGGAGGAGACACAGATAAACAGATTAGACTCACCTGTACAGTCACGTGGTTTAGGTTACAGACTCACCTGTATGGTGACATGGATTAGATAACAAACTCACTTGTATGGTGATGTGGTTTATGTAACAGACTCACCTGTACTGTGGTGTTTCCTGATTCGTGTGATCGTCTCCGTGACTCGGTGTATGCCATCATCAGCCCTCTCTCGACCCGTTCGCTGAAGTTACAGACTCTGACGTCAACGTGGGCAGGGACGAACTGGAGCACAGAGTGAACCTGGTACCTGAGGTCAGGTATGACATAGAGTGGTGACACGGTGGGGATGGGGCCAGCACTGCGTGGCGGTTGGCGGAGAGCATTGATGACCGACATGGCGGTGAAGATCACTGGTCCTGACACAACTCTGAAGGCAAAACTGGATGGAGTTCTCAGGAACTGATGAGGATGCACAGAGGTGACAAACACCTGTCAGGTGATATCATCAAAGTTCACTAACGCTGGTTTAAACATCATGTTCTGCTTCAGGTGGAGGAAGTGGTGTCCATACCTGGAGCTCCACTGAGCGGTTGAACTCTCTCTTCAGCAGATCTCTGACTTGAGTGAAACCTGCAGACGAACCTTTTGAACTGACTGAAGACAAACAGACTGAGATCAGCTGATGAACGCCGCCTATGACATTCAACAGCAGCTAACAAACTGAGCTAACATTAGCTAACAGCAGCATGTGAAACCAAAGGTGAAAAAGAAGTGGGGGTGGGGGAATCTATTCTATTCTATGACTCAGCAGTACCTGGTATTTCCTGTCACATGACCCATGTGATCTTACCTACTCTGACCAGGTACATCTCAGGTTTGGTGACGTTACACAGGTACAGTCTGGTGGGCGGAGTCTGGGCCACTCTGGGTGTAGTGACTGGTGGAGCTCTGGTCAGGCTGATGGCTGTGATCTGGGTGGTGGTGGTGATGGCAGTGATCGTGGTCGTGGCCTTTGTGGTAGTGGTGGTCCTGGTGGGTGGAGCCTTTGCCGGTTTCTCTATCACCACCGGAGGCCTCTCTGGTCTGTCAGGGCGGGTAGGTGGTCCCAGGGGAGGCGGAGGAGGCACCCGGCCAGTGGTGTTGGAAGGGGGACGGAATGGGTGTCTGCCTGGGACGGTGGTATGGTCCCTGGGTTTCTGGGGAGGTTGAGTGAAGGGGGGTTTGAAGGTGGTTGACTTCTCCTCACCCGTCAGGGTAGGTGACTGGGTGAGTGGAGGGGTGGATCTCGTGGGGGGGTGTTTGGACTCTTGTCCTGGAGGAGGACTGGAGCTCGGAGATGGAGACGGAGGAGAACGGTGGGTTTGGGTTGTTGTGGGAATGATGCGTGGTTTGGAGTCAGTCCGGTTGACCCGATCCCTCTCCTTCTCCCTCTCCCTCTCTCGGGCTAGCAAATTGGTGTAGTACTCCAGACTGTTCATGTCCGGCAGCAGCAGCTCTGTCGGCTCCAGAGGCATCATGTCCTCCAGGTCGTAGTCCTCATCCCAGGCAGGGAAGACGTCCGGATGGATGGGCCGCGTGGATAGAGGGATGCTGGGGGTGGAGGAGGAGGGCGACAGTGGCAGGCGGGATGAGAGGGGAAGGGTGGGACGGGTGGGGAAGGCGGTGTCGTAGGAGACCCAGTCTCCCTCGTCGTCCTCATCATAGGGGTGGTTCGGCAGTGGTGTGGCCAGGGCCAGCTCCTCACCGTCGGGCACCATGAAGGACAGCGTCTCCAGGTAGTCTCCAGAGCCCCAGGCCTCCTCCAGAGAGGGGCCTTGCTCCCAGGGAGGAGGAGGGGTGAGGGTGGGCTGGTTGTGTGGTGGGAGGGGTGGGGGGAGGCTAGGGGACAGGAGGTCTGGAGGTCTAAGGAGGAGGTGGATCCCCTGAGCACCGGAGTCAGAGTCCTCCGCAGAACCAGCACCACCGCCATTACTATGGTAACCAGAATCTGAGGGCGGGCTCGGCCCCCGGCGTCTGAGAGGCGAGGAGGAAAGATGTGACGGAGACTCTATGGTCTGGTTCAAGTCGAGCATGCCTAAGAGACAAAGAGACGCATTACCTGAAGTGATCACACGTGAAGATCCTGATCACATGTGAAGACTCTGATCAAACCTGAAGGACCCTGATCACACCCGAAGACCCTGACCACACACGAAGACCCTGACCACACCTGAAGACCATGATCATACCTTGTGAAACGTGACTCTGCACAGATGAACTGGGTGGATGGATACACTGCTGTTAGTCAACAAATAGTTCCAGCACATTAGAGCGCAAACTGTTTTCACACTCCTTTGGGCTTTCTGTTTAGTCTTATGCTAAGCTAAGCTATGCTAAGTTAACTGTTTCCCTTATTTCCAGTGTTTATGCTAAGCTAAGCTATGCTAAGTTAACTGTTTCCCTTATTTCCAGTGTTTATGCTAAGCTAAGCTATCTGGTCCCAGTCACTAAAACAAAATCGCATCACATTAACTGAAGGTTTGTTTCTTCTTCTGTGGTTTTTAAACACACACCGATGCCTCATTGCTGTGGTGACACCATGCTTTGCAGCAGTCAAATGATGAACGGAGACAAATGATTGGTGCTCAGGAGACAACGCCCACAAATAAAGAGAGACAGACAGACAGAGAGACAGACAGACAGAGAGACAGTTACAGACAGACACAGACAGACAGACAGTTACAGACAGAGACACACACAGACAGACAGAGATGCAGACAGACAGACAGGACCTGGATTGGATCAAACTCACCTGCAGCAGGTGAGCTTGGTGTTACCATGGAAACCAGTGTGCAGGTCACCAGCAGGATCACGGCAAGTGTGCGTCCACATGCCGAGGTTCTGGAGTCCATCCCGGTCCTGGAGCTGGGGCCCGGCGGGTTTACAAGGTCCATCGTCCTCAAAGGGCCACCGGTCTCATACACGGAGCCGAGGGCCCGTCAGGAGGACCTGGAGCATGTGACACACGATCCAGTGAGATTAACACCACAGAGACCAGGACTGCTGAGATTAGAACCACAGAGACCAGAACCACAGAGACCAGAACCAGTGAGATTAGAACCACAGAGACCAGACCCACAGAGACCAGACCCACAGAGGCCAGAACCAGTGAGATTAGAACCACAGAGACCAGAACCACAGAGACCAGAACCAGTGAGATTAGAACCACAGAGACCAGAACCACAGAGACCAGAACCACAGAGGCCAGAACCAGTGAGATTAGAACCACAGAGACCAGAACCACAGAGACCAGAACCAGTGAGATTAGAACCACAGAGACCAGACCCACAGAGACCAGACCCACAGAGACCAGAACCACAGAGGCCAGAACCACAGAGGCCAGAACCAGTGAGATTAGAACCACAGAGGCCAGAACCAGTGAGATTAGAACCACAGAGGCCAGAACCAGTGAGATTAGAACCACAGAGACCAGAACCAGTGAGATTAGAACCACAGAGACCAGACCCACAGAGACCAGAACCACAGAGGCCAGAACCAGTGAGATTAGAACCACAGAGACCAGAACCACAGAGGCCAGAACCAGTGAGATTAGAACCACAGAGACCAGACCCACAGAAGACAGACCCACAGAGGCCAGAACCACAGAGGCCAGAACCAGTGAGATTAGAACCACAGAGACCAGACCCACAGAGACCAGACCCACAGAGACCAGAACCACAGAGGCCAGAACCAGTGAGATTAGAACCACAGAGACCAGAACCAGTGAGATTAGAACCACAGAGACCAGACCCACAGAGACCAGAACCACAGAGGCCAGAACCAGTGAGATTAGAACCACAGAGGCCAGAACCAGTGAGATTAGAACCACAGAGGCCAGAACCAGTGAGATTAGAACCACAGAGACCAGAACCAGTGAGATTAGAACCACAGAGACCAGAACCACAGAGGCCAGAACCAGTGAGATTAGAACCACAGAGACCAGGACTGCTGAGATTAGAACCACAGAGACCAGAACCAGTGACATTAGAACCACAGAGACCAGAACCACAGAGACCAGAACTACAGAGGCCAGAACCAGTGAGATTAGAACCACAGAGACCAGAACCACAGAGACCAGACCCACAGAGACCAGAACCACAGAGGCCAGAACCAGTGAGATTAGAACCACAGAGACCAGAACCACAGAGGCCAGAACCAGTGAGATTAGAACCACAGAGATTAGAACCACAGCGACCAGACCCACAGCGACCAGAACCAAAGACACCAGAACCAGTGAGATTAGACCCACAGAGACCCAGTGAGATTAGAACCACAGAGACCAGACCCACAGAGACCAGAACCACAGAGACCAGAACCACAGAGGCCAGAACTAGTGAGATTAGAACCACAGAGACCCAGTGAGATTAGAACCACAGAGACCAGACCCACAGAGACCAGACCCACAGAGACCAGACCCACAGAGACCAGAACCAGTGAGATTAGACCCACAGAGACCAGAGCCACAGAGACCAGAACCACAGAGGCCAGAACCAGTGAGATTAGACCCACAGAGACCAGACCCACAGAGACCAGACCCACAGCGACCAGACCCACAGACACCAGAACCAGTGAGATTAGACCCACAGAGACCAGACCCACAGACACCAGAACCAGTGAGATTAGACCCACAGAGACCAGACCCACAGAGACCAGAACCAGTGAGATTAGACCCACAGAGACCAGAGCCACAGAGACCAGACCCACAGAGACCAGAACCAGTGAGATTAGAACCACAGAGGCCAGACCCACAGAGACCAGAACCAGTGAGATTAGAACCACAGAGGCCAGACCCACAGAGACCAGACCCACAGAGACCAGAACCAGTGAGATTAGACCCACAGAGACCAGAGCCACAGAGACCAGACCCACAGAGACCAGAACCAGTGAGATTAGACCCACAGAGACCAGAGCCACAGAGACCAGAACCACAGAGGCCAGAACCAGTGAGATTAGAACCAATCCTCAGTGTTTCAATTAATTGTGTCTGATGAATGGAGCCAAGAACAGGAAACAGGAAGTAATCAAGTAAAGGACTAATGACACAAAAAAACATTTAATTACAAAATGAAAACAAAGATTTAATGATTAAATTCAGATCAACACAAACAGAACCAATTAATTAATTTCAGTTCATTTAAATATTTGTCTGATTAATCAATAGATCGGTATTAATAATCAGTGATCACATGATCAGTGTGACAGGCCCTGTTCGGTTTCGTTCCTGCCCTGGTTCTGGTTTGTCCTTTTCCGTTTACAGCAGGCTGCTCAAACCCCTTCTGGCCTGGTTCGGTTCGGCTCGGTTCGGTCTCCTCTCACACTGACCCCATTACCGGACAGACCACAGACCGGCCTGTCTGCCTCCATCTCGGCTTACAGCTGCAGCACATCCGTGCCCCATTTACCCGGTCCGGTCCGGCGTCAGTTTAACGTGTTAACGAATGTGATTATGATTATGGTCCTCCGTCCTTTATGTGAGCCGCAGCTGGAGCCTTCATGCCGCTAAAACCGACACCGAGCCCAGCGATGCGGATCCGACCCGTACCCCCCCACACACACACACACACACGTTAAAACATGAGCCGATCTTTGACAGGTAGCGAACCGAGCCGTCAGGCCGAGCCGTGCTATCCGTACAGGATGCGGTTTATCCCGCTGAAGAGGAGACCTACCTGCCATCCTGGAGATGCGGTTCGGGCGCGTCACGCCTCTCCCGCAGCCGCGCGGCGCGCTCCCTGCGTGGGGAAGGAGGAGGCGGAGTCCCTGCAGAATCACAATCCTCCTCCTCAGTCCGCAGTCGACCGAGCGAACCCGTCCGTGCCGGGCCCGGGTCCGTACATTCAGGGCACGTCCGGTGTCGGTACCAGTCCAACCCGGCGCCGCCTGCTGCCGAATCTACAATTCAAACGACGTCCTGACACACACACACACAATATCAGAGCTGGACCCAGATCAGATCTGCAGGATCAGAACAGAACCAGAAGAGTCCAACTGTGAAAATGAATGAAAATTAAATAAACAAGTAGTTTTATGCCTTGGGTGTCCCAGACGATCCATCTTCAGCTGTCAGACAGAACCCTCCTGGTTCTGGTCCTATTCTGGCGCCCCCCTGAGGAGTCATACAGTGAGACACATTTAGCATGTTAGCTATGTTAGCATTGGCTCTAGGAGCTAAGCAATGCTAATGTTAGCAAGGTAATATGACAGCTAACCAGAGCCGTGGACTCAGGTCACATGACCAGGAGTCGTGGCTGCATAGGACCAATCAGAAAGTTTGTGTCCAACAGGAGCTACACTGGCAGGGCTATCCCTGGCGCTAACAGAGCAAACCATGGGGCTAACAGAGCTAAGCTAACAGAGCTAACCATAGAGCTAACAAAGCTGACCATAGAGGTAACACAGCGAACCATAGAGCTAAGAGAGTTAAGCTAACAGAGTTAAGCTAACAGCTAACCATAGAGCTAAACAGAAATTGTGACCTGGTCCAGGTCTCACAGTGTTAGTTTAGCTTTAGCATATCGTGCTAGTGTCACTCAAACTCAAACGCTGAATCTAAACAAACATCATTAATCATCATCGTTAATTTACAGCTTCATATTTTTGATCAACTGATGAGGGAAAAAAAAAACCAAAAAAAACTTTAAAATATTTTCAAACTTTATTAAAACGTAACAGACGGATAATTATAATATTTTTTAAACCGTCATCTGTAAAAAAGTTTAAACTTTTCCACATGAGTTGTCACATGGCACACAGAAAGTGGAACCAGGACCAACAGGTTCTGTTCCAAGAAACTTTCAGAGCCTCACTGACCTTTAAAGTCTAACTACTCATGTTTATTCAGTGCTTCAAATGTACGCTGGTGGATGTTCATAGGAGATGTAGTTCATTGTTAATGAACCTGTTGAACCACGTCACTGTGAGATGCTTTTACTGACGTCTACAGAGTTTATTCTGCTGAACGTAACGCTGTGAAACAATCAGAGGAACAAACAACCAGAAAGAAACTAAACAATCAGAGAGAAAGAGGAATTAAACAATCGGAGAGAAACAAAACAATCTGAGAGGAAGAGGAACGAAACAATCGGAGAGAAACGAAACAATCTGAGAGGAAGAGGAACGAAACAATCGGAGAGAAACGAAACAATCTGAGAGGAAGAGGAACGAAACAATCGGAGAGAAACGAAACAATCGGAGACAAAGAGGAAGGAAACAATCAGAGAGTAACAATACTTTGAAGCAACAGATTACTCTCAAATCAAAGTAACTGTAATACATTACATTTTGAAAAGACAGTTATTATGTTAGCATACATTAGCATGTTACACCGCAATTAGCTAACACAGGATGCTAATATTAGCATGATGAGCATTTGGTGTCTTTTGGCATGAGAAGGACCACAAACACCTGGACCATCGAGACCACCAGAACCTATAGAACAGAACCTATAGAAACACGTCCTCGTCAAGAACTATTTTACAGTAAAGGAGGAAACCAGAACCGAGATCTGGACCAGGACCTGAAGGAAACAGTTCAGTTAAAAATAGTTCAGATGTGTTCAAACAGGATAAGGCACTCATCAGGTCCGGGGTTTCTCTACTGGACCAACTGTTGCTCTACCTCGGCCACCGAGACGAAGCGTGGTCGACGGCGGACGCGTCTCTTGGTGTTGTGTTTGGGGTTCCTCTGGTACATGTCTGTAACAAGACAACAAAGAGATGACGTCATGACAACAAATAATCAGAATAACACAACCCAACACAAACTTGATCATGAGTTCAAAGTTTTATTTATTTCAGTGGGGAACCCACTTCAGGAGTCAGAGTTCAAATCTGGAACCTGTTGACGTCAGGCTTGACGTGGGACCTTATTGTCTTGACTCTGGGTCACTTAGAAATGACCAGGGACACACCTGGAACATGACGTGATACCTGTCTTTGGTCTGTACCTGACCTGCTTTACCTTGGAGGTTATGATTGAAGACTTATCTTTACAGGTAACATCCAGGTGACTTTGGTCTATGGAACTGTGATACCTGTCCTGAACTTGTCTGGACCCTGTACCTGACTTTGTGACTTCCTTGTCCTGTAACTCACCTTCCATGACCTGAATTTGGGGCTTACCTGCTCTCTCGGGTCTTGCGACTGGTCTTTGGACTTGTCTTAGGATCTGAGTCTTGGTTCTGTGTAGAGTTGTTCCAATTCCGGTATGAGTATCAGAAATTGCTCTAATACTGCTGAAAATGCTGGCATCAGTATCAGCGACTACTGAAGTCCAGGCACCATTCTTATACCACATAATTTATTAAATTAGTAATCTAATTACTGGTTAGCTCCATTAAGCTCTGGCACAGTTCTTCACCGCTCTTAAAACAGTGGCACTGTGCTGCAAATGGCAGCACCTGCTGTTCTATAGGGACCAGGATTTGATCACAGGGTTGATCACGTGACAAAGACACAATAAACACACACGTGTGTCAGAGCTGGTTGACGCAAGGCTTGGAGTTAAGCTAACTAGCAGCTAACTAGCACTAGCATATCATGTTGGCAGTACTTTACGCTGGATGCTCCACCAGTAACACGCATGTTCAGACAAGGACAGACTAACCCGCAACCAGTGGTGGGGGAGTGCGGTGTTGGGGGGGTGAGGGGAGTTGAGATGGGTTGTCTGGGGGTGTCTATACCTGAACGTAACCGCTTCAACAGCTTCTCTCTATGCTTTAGCTTCTCCTATGTGAAGATTGCCAAAGCAAGTGTGACATTAAATAAATGGCTTGAATTTTCACATTTTTTGAAATGATTCGTGTTTTACAAAGGTAACTTAAGCTAAGCCATACCACAATGATAATCATATCACAGTCATGCAGGTGTAATATATATATTTTTTTATAACATACTAGTATTGGATCGGTATTCAGTATCGGGCGATACCCACAGCACAAGTATTGGAATCGGTAACAGGAGGGAAAAAATGGTATCGGAACATCTCTAGTTCTGGGCTAACAGGTGACTGATGGAGGTGACAGGAAGCCTTACCGTTAAAGCTTACAACGTAGGTTCTTTGTCCTTTGACCACTTTGACCTCAGCCATCCTGTCGGACAGGAACACCTCCTCCAGCATCCGTGATGTCACCGACGTGATGCGCTGCTTTTCATCCTGCAGTCATCAGAGAGGGTTAGCATGCTAACATGCTAATATAAAGTCTAATCTTTGAGGTCAGAACTGAATCGACTCACCGGCTGTCCATACTCCACCCAGTTCCCCTGATCGCCCTTGTAGTACCACAACCACTGAGTTGTCAGGATGTAGTGAGGTGGCTTTGTTACTGAGGAAACCGTGGAGAGGCGGCGGACATGCTGAAAGTCCAGAGTCATCGTCAGGAAGTCGACGGGCTGATCGCCGCAGCTGAAAAAATAAAAGGTGTCAGTCGACAGGCGATCTTCAATCCTGCCATGAGAACTGTGAGAAATGACCTCTGACCTCTGCATCTTTGACGGGTCGCAGAAGTCTCGCTCGATGTCCTCCATGTGCGGCAGGTCTGTCCAGGTACTGCCATCACACACCTCCCACTTATACGGCAGGTGGAAGTGAACTCGGCGGCACTCGTCTATGCCGGGAGACGAAAGAACGCACCAGACTCCCATTAAAAAAAACTGATGTTTACATCAGCCTGGTACTAATTAATTAAATATATTAATTAAAAAAAGAAGGACTCACAGTTGAACCTGCAACTGTTCCTCAGGAAGTGCAGACAAATGTACTTCCTGTCATCTGTCTCAGTTTCGATGAAAGAGTCTCGATGATCTGAAACACAGAGAGTCATTGGAGCCGTGTGGAGCTTTGACAATAACCTGTACAGGTGTGTTCCTGTCACCTGTGGAGGCGGTGGCGATGGCGAGGTGGTGGATGTTCCTGTAGATGAAGGGCAGCTCCTCAATGATGTCTCCGCTCAGTCCTCTCTCCTCCAACCTGCGGCGGCCTCGCTGATCAACGGCGTGGCGGCGTTTACACTTGAGTCCAAACATGCAGTCGCCCTGAATGAAGTGCTGACACAGGTGTACCTTGGTACAGTTCTCCTGGAAGGTGCAGCCGCCGTGAGGACCAGTACCTTTGTTGTAGTGCAGACACACCTGAGACCAGAACAGACAAGACACCTGACGGACGGACAGACCAATGAGGGACAGGCGTTATGATGTCACAGCTCAGCACGAAGATTCTTTTCTAACGAGGAGACGCTGAGTCATGACAAGGAAACGAACGAGACGAAGACGAACCTGCCGAAGTTTCACCTCCAAGGAACCCGACGACTGATCTGTTCTTTTTATTTTTGGTTTTTTTACATTTTTTTATTTATTTCTTTATTTTTGTTTTTTTGTTTTTCTGGTTTCGGCGGGTCGGGTTCTGTTCGAGGTTCTTCAGGCTTTGTTTCTTCTCAGTGTTAACGCCTGAGTCACAACCGTTTCATCCAATCAGACTGCACGATCCTCATCTCTGTCCATCCACTGAAACCAGGACAGAACCGACTCAGAACAGAACAACAAACATGTAGAATAACAGGTGTGTCACAGGTGCATGTCAGGTGTATGTCAGGTGTGTCTCAGCTGTGTCACAGGTGTGCCTCTAGTACAGACCTGGGCAAACTGTTCCACAAAGGGCCGGTGTGGCTGCAGATTTTTGTTCCAACCAACCAAGAGCTCAACCAAGGCTTGACCAATCAACCCTGTGAAGACTGAGATCAGCTGATTGAATGAGTCGAGTCTGCTGTGCTGCTGCTTGGTTGGAAAGAAAACCTGCGGCCACACCGGCCCTTTGTGAACAGTTTGCCCAGGTCTGCTCTAGTATGTCTCTGGTGTCTCTCAGGTGTGTTACCTCTGGCAGCAGGGCGGGGTCGTTCTGCAGCAGCAGCACAAACAGGTCATCCTCGTTGAGCTCGTGCAGCGTAAACTCTCTCAGCAGTCGATAGTTGTGATCTGAACGAATGTCGTGGGAGAATTTACACGACTTCCTGTGACAGGAGACAACGTTAACAAAACGCTCTTTGTTAATCAGTACAATAATACAGTTCATTATGGACTGATCAGAGATCAGTCAGTCTTTAACGAGACGACCAACTGACTGATTAATGAATGATTTCAGCTCTGAACCTGCCCATTAATTAACTAATTATTGAAACTTAAACAGACTGTGATGACGTCACTGGTTGCGTCATGAACAGGTTAATGAGACTTTAATTACACTTACAGTAAGCTGACAGTAACAGACTGAACTCAGAGCAGCTGTCACTCAAAGATCAACCTTTAAGTTTCGTTTCTCCGGAAACTCTGTGACGTCACACACACACACACACACACACACACACACTTACAGACAGCTACGTGGCGTGACGTCATTAAGATTAATGATCAATCTGTTTGTAATCATTGATCAGCTGATCCAAACATCTGACTTAATTAAAGACGATTCACTTCCTGTTTCTGTAAGTTTCGTTTCGTCTCTTCACGATCAGTCCGCGGCAGGAAATGGTCCACATTCAACCGGAAACCAACAGGTTCGGTTCCGTTTGATACAGATAAGCGCGTGCGTGTGGCTCACCTGCCCTTCCCGAACCTGCAGTTTCCGTAGATGAAGAACTTGCAGAGGTGGAGGTCCTGACAGTCTCCGGGCCCGGGCCCGGTGCACTCCTCCCGGCCAGCCCCAGTGCATTCTTCCCGGCCGGTCCCGGCGCCCTTCTCCCGGCCGTACCTGCCGCACAGCCGCAGGGAGGTTTTGGCGATCACCGTGCAGTCTTCCAGCCGGACCCCGCCGCCACCCGCCGCGTCGGGGACGAGCAGGAAGCGCGGGCACCGCTGCATGATAAAGTCAAACTCTTGTTTGGTGACGTCGCAGTGCTGCAGCAGCTTCCGGTGCAGCTCTCGCGCCTGCATGGCCCCGCCGGCCCCGCACAGGACGCTGGTGGCCAGCAGAACCTCTCTGCTATATCCGGACATGATGCGGGACTTGCGGGACTCTCTCTGTCTACTGCTGCCTGCGGAGCGCGAGCCCAGAGTACACCACAGCGTCACTTCCGCACACACACTGTCACAATAAAAGCACGGCCAATCACAACACAGCAAACAGAAGTCCTGATTTATTTTATTAGACTCTTAAATACTCTACAGACTGATATCTCCTCTTAACGATCAGTCTTTGTCTCTTTTAAATATGTATATTGTTTTTATGTTCATGTCTGCATCTACCTGTCATGCCTCTTTTAAACTATGTCACCTGTATGTACAAAGGAGAGCACAGTCAACCAGAGGCAAATTCTTTTTGTGTTTACACACACCTGCCCAATAAAGTGATTCTGATTTTCAACATGTGCAACTGGAGCTAATTTTACCTGACCTGAGTTCAGTTTCTAACGACACAGGTGAGACTGACACAGGTGAGACTCATGAGGAGTTGAGTATCTGTCGATCAGAGAGAGTTGGTGGTCAGAGAGACAGGATGCTGTCTGTGATCTGTCTTCTGTCAGTGAGTCTGTTTCCCATTCACACAGGTGAGGAACCAGAACTGGTCTGAGAGCAGATCAAGTCTGAGACCAGATTCAGGGTTTTTGTCTGTTTTTGTGTTTCAGGTGAATTCAGTCTGAAACCAGTGAACATGTCACAGCATAACAAGGACAGGGCTGATGGTACGGCACGTTTTTATCACGTTCTTTCAGTGTTTGTCTCATGTTCTCCTCACGTTTGTCTCATGTTCTTTTAACATTTGTCTCATGTTCTCCTCACGTTTGTCTCATGTTCTTTTAACGTTTGTCTCATGTTCTTTTAACATTTGTCTCATGTTCTCCTCACGTTTGTCTCATGTTCTTTTAACGTTTGTCTCATGTTCTTTTAACATTTGTCTCATGTTCTTTTAACATTTGTCTCATGTTCTCCTCACGTTTGTCTCATGTTCTTTTAACGTTTGTCTCATGTTCTTTTAACGTTTGTCTCATGTTCTTTTAACATTTGTCTCATGTTCTTTTAACATTTGTCTCATGTTCTCCTCACGTTTGTCTCATGTTCTTTTAACGTTTGTCTCATGTTCTTTTAACATTTGTCTCATGTTCTTTTAACATTTGTCTCATGTTCTCCTCACGTTTGTCTCATGTTCTTTTAACGTTTGTCTCATGTTCTTTTAACATTTGTCATGTTTTTAAACATTCTGATTTCAGGTCTTTTGACAGAAAACAGGTTAAACAGATTTTAAAACAAATTAAACGTTCTTGAACCGTTGTTTTAACATTTCTTTGTGTTGTCTCTTCAGATTTAAAGTTGAATCAGCTGAATGTGACTTTAAATGAAACTCTGCAGGAACACGAAATGTTCTCTGGACTCGTAAACAGAGGTAAATGTTATATTAAAATGTTCTTGTATTTTTTTATATAATCTTTAATCAAACTTTGTAAAATCCAATCCGTAGACCTGTCAGGGGTCCGGTCCTTTGTCCCGGAACAGGAGATGGAGTCCAGGATCATCGGGGGTCAGGAGGCCTGGGCACACTCATGGCCCTGGCAGGTCTCACTGAGATTCGCCTCAATGCCGGCCTGTGGAGGAGCCATCATTGGGCCGCTGTGGGTCATCTCTGCTGCCCACTGTTTCAAGAGGTCAGAGGTCACTGATGAGGACTAGACTGACCAGGGCTGCGGTCAAATAGTCAAAAAAATGAGCTCCTAAGTCCTTTCCTAACCACTTTTCCTTGACCTCAACAGAAAACGTAACAAGGTCAAGGAAAGGTATGAAGGAGAGGTAATAAGGAGTTAGGAGAAGTGGACTGCTCTCACACTTAGACTCCGTCATGAAGCGACGGTGAATGTTATTGACGTGATCTGTGGTAAAACTACAAAGTCCAGAAGATGGACTACAAACGCTGACCTGAGATACTTCCTGGATCCTCCCCGCGCTCTGACCGTGTTGCTTCATGCAGGAAATATAAAAATGTGACGTCATCACCAACGTCAGAGTTAAATAATAAATGAATATTGTCCAGCTGAAGTCAGGTGAAGTGTTTGTTACCTGGTCTGGTCGCTCACCCTCCTGTCCACTCACATAGAAACATGTTAGCAAGTTATGGCAAAGATATATGATTAATCAGCAACGGGAACTTCATGATGATCTGCAGGACGCTGGATGGCACAGTTCCAAACAGTTTGTACTGTGTGTGAACGCAGCTCCACAGTCAACAACAGAACACACTTATGTACATATGTTCATATTCACACGCTCTCTGCTGCAGGCTGCATCACACTGTTTAAATGTTTTCTGGTTGTGAATGACTGAACAGTGTGCCAATTTTTTTGTTGCTGCCACAAGGAATTGTGGGGTGGCATTACCTCCTTTCGTCAGAGATGGTCCAGTGTATCCTAGGCTAAAGGAGATAATAAAGGAAGCATTGAAGCTCCTTTCCTTCACAGTTAGAGGATTCGAACAGCTCTTATCATGGCGGCTATGTTAATACTTCCGGGTCATTTCACTTAGTTAGGAAGGTTCCTGTGCAAATTTGACTATTCGACCGCACCCCAGGACTTGATGTCATCTGCTACTCACTGCTTCAGGCAGTTAGAGGCCAGGTGTGTTTCCTGTCTGCAGGTACAACAAGGCTTCATTCTGGACGGTTCTGGCTGGAAAACACGATCTGGATAATCCTGAAGAACCCACACAACAAGTCAGGAACAAAAACTTCACTTCAAACAGAGACTGAAGACTTGATACAAAAATATTTGATCATAAAAAAAAAGGTCTAATAGTTTAAAAAGTAACTGGACCGGTTCTTATCCAGGTGGTCAGAGTATTGGTGATCATCAATCATCCTGGCTACAACACTCGGACCAAAGAGAGCGACATGGCTCTGCTGAAGCTGCAGCACCCACTCATCTTCAATCAGTTTGTCCAGACCCATTAACATCTGGATGACCTCACTGCCTCCCTTCAGGAAATGCACCATCACTGGCTGGGGCTCCACCCGAGAGAGTGAGGTTCTGACCTGGTGTAGAATACAAGGAGCATGTTGAGGCTGAATCTGATTCTGTTCTCTGGTTCCTCAGATGGTCCTCGGATTCACAGGCTCCAGGAGGTGAACGTCACCATCCTGCCCTTCGATGTTTGTAACCAGTACTACCTCGGGAGGATACGACCATCCATGTTCTGTGCTGGCAAGGATGGAGGCGGAGCTGACGCCTGCCAGGTAAGTCCTAAACACCTCTTTGATATGAAGAGGGACCATCAGAGTCCAGAATCTGGACCATGAAGCCTTTTAAACCTTTCTGGGATTTTAGAGTCAACCTGACAGAATCCAGGAGAACTTTGTCTTTGTCTCGCTTTATCTCGTGGCCCTCATCTCTCATCCTGTCCGAGTCTTTGTCACATGGTCTTCTGTGTCTCAGGGGGATTCTGGAGGTCCTCTGTCCTGCTTCACGGGCAGCAGGTATGAGCTGGCTGGTGTGGTGAGTTGGGGAATCGGCTGTGGGCGAGCCAGAAAACCAGGAGTCTATACCAAAGTCCAACAACACGCAGAGTGGATGTCCACTGTCATAAGTACGTCGAGAGGGGATCCAGCATCTGGGTGCTTACCTGTAGATGGTGTTGTTCACCTGTAGATGTTGTCTTTTACCTGTAGAAGACATCTTCTTGTGTTTCATTCACAGGTGATCAGAGTATCATGTTTGCAGATGACGTTGCTCCTGAAGGTAACTTTTTCTTTAAATTTCTCTTTATTTTGATCTGTAGATAAACAGCCTGACACCGTACAGGTGTTCAATATTATTCTCTACACCCTTTTTGATACACCTGGTCCACAGAGGACAGGTGTGGTAAGCACCAGAGCTCCAGCTGTGGGACATCTCCAGGCCTCACTGCCCTCTCAGTGTCCCAGGACGGTAAGGCATCTGTGAGGAATGTGACGGAGTCCTGCCCCTTCTTCTGGCCCTGGCAGGTCAGCCTGCAGTCTGGTGGACGCCACTACTGCAGTGGAACACTGATCCACCGCCGCTGGGTCCTCACTGCTAAACACTGCAATGTCAGGTACTACTACCACTACTACAAATAATACTACTAATACTTAAGGTATTACTAAAGGCATTACTACCACTACATTTACAATCCTCTTACTGTGCTGAGTCATCTTTGCTTTGAGCCATGACTCTTCCTTCTGTCTTTTGTCCCTGCAGACCTAAAGAGGACGTGGTGGTTCTGGGAGTTCATGACCTCCGCTTCTCATCATCTCAAACTGTCCCGGTGGACAAGGTCTTTAACCCACCTCACGATGGTAGTTTCCCTCCAAAATCTGACCTTTCACTGCTCCGCCTCAGCGTGCCCACCAGATTCAGTAGGACGCCCTAAACATTTTACCTGTAGTCTTAAGTCTGTACCTGTTCTAGGTTTTTACTGAGTTGTCCTCTTGTCATCTCTCCAGGCTCTAATGTGTCTCCAGTTTGTGTCCCTGATGAGGATCAGGACCTTGATGACAGCTGGTCTTGTGCCACAACTGGCTGGGGAGCCACAAAAGCAACAGGTAGTCTCTGGTAGACGTGTAGTTCTGGTTTCCTGTAACTAACATACGTGAGGTGAAACACGACCGCCATGATGGCTCCTCAGTGTTCAGAAACACCTGAAGGTTTCCTGTAACAAACCCAGACTCAGCTGTTGTTGTCTGACTGGTTTTGTGTAGCAAACATCGATGCGGACCGGCTGCACCACGCTGGACTGACTCTGCTTAATCAGACTACCTGCATGGAGAAGTGGGGAGGAGGACTCATCACTGACACCCACATCTGTTCACATCCTGCAGGCTCCGCCTCCTGCATGGTAACCTGTCTGTGACATCATAGTGTGGTCTGTGACATCACTAAGAGTAATGAATCTTTCTCTGCAGGGTGACTCCGGAGCTCCGCTGTTGTGTCGGAAGGGTGGTGCCTACTTCCTGTTTGGCGTGGTCACATGGGGCAGCAGGCGGTGTGACATGGACAAGCCGGCCATCTTCACCAGAATATCAGATTATCATTCATGGATCACTGAGGTGACTGAAGACGTCTGAATGCTTCGTCTGAAATAAACTCACTGATCTGAGCTGTTTGTGCACTGAGCTCTTTAAGCTTTCGATCCCAACTCAAAAACTTCAGAGTGAATCTGTTGATTTGACCATCTGAATGTTTGTATGGAACTAAGTTCCAGAAAAGTTTGAGTTAATACACTTTGTTTCAGGGTAAGCTGTGGGTTTGTTTCCAAAGTCAGTAGAAGGATTGTCTTTTAAACCAGCAGAAACGATTAGGTCGATCAGTGACAGCAATCATTACAACGTTTTCTGACAAGTTGCAACTCATGAAAACCATGACGAAGTCCAAAGTACACAGAAGGCTGTTGATTCACTTCAGTCTCATTTGTATTGCATCAAATCCTAACAGAATTCTCTGCTGACTCTGTCCACACAGATCAGGTCAATTGATTTGTTGATAACGTTGTTTACAGATTGAACATGAGGACCATAGTGGACCAACATCTGCCACTGACAGGCTTTATTAAATGTTCTTTGAGTCTCTGAAAAATCTGAAACTTGTTCGTTAATTTTAATGTTCTTTTAATCAACATTTAACTTCAATTACATGGTTCAAAGTTGAACATGTTTTAAATTTCCAGCTGTACTGGCAACACATGGAGTTCATTTTATTTGATTTAACTGGAAGTCAGACGTATCAAACTGAATGGATCTTCTCATTAACCTCTGGAGATGTCAAACTGAAGTCTGAGCACCTGAACACATCATTGATGTTTTCTGAAGGCTGATAACTGAAGATGCTTTGGTGAATCCTCCATCATCTGGCTGGTTTCAAGAGGCAGTTCACAAACAAACCTGAAACACGACACCGCTGCTCCTTTTCACAGCAAGGAAGACAAAGACTCAGTCTGTGATACACAGTTAGAGGCTGATCAGAGGACTTTGAATCCACAGAAGTATAAAAAAAGTTGTACGTTCCAGTCCAGCAGTGAGCAGTTTGTGTCTCAGCTGTCCTGCAGCAGGTCGTACAAGCCTCCGTCCACAACCTTGTGTTTGTCGTCTGTCTGCAAATACACTGTAAGTTAACACCACCGTGATCCTTTATCTTTAGTCTGAGGTAAACCTTAATGAACTGGAGGCAGTTTGATCTGAGTTTACTGATTATTAACTGTTGAAATGAAACGATGACTCACTGTGACATCACATGTGTCTAACTCAGCTGGTTCTGGAGCCGCTTCATAAACCGGGTTACAGATGCTGCGAGTGCAGTCTGCAGGTGGAGTTTCTTCTTCTAGTTCTTCTTCCTGTCAAAGTGATGAGGGTGACATCAGTGAGGTCATCAGAGATGTTAATTGGTTGTTCTGATGTGAGTCAGCATTCATTCAGATACTTTTTGTTTATTTACCTTGAAGTAGTGGAACTGGAAGGGTTTGGTCTTGTGGGTGTAGAAGTGATATCCAACAAAGATGGCTCCCACTACCACAACGATCAGCAGCACCACACCAACACCCATCCCCGCCTTATGGGCCACATGCATCTGTGGAGCCAATCACAGACAAGGTCAGAGGTCACACCTGGAGACCAGACTATGGGTGCGGTTGTTGAACAGTCAATTTGCTTAGGAACCTTCCTGGTCCGCCATGATAAGAGCTGTTCAAATTCTACATCTGTTAAGGAAAGGAGCTTCAATGCTTCCTTATAATCTCCTTTAGCATAGGATACATCAGACCATCCTTTACGAAAGGAAAGGAGGTAATGCGGCCCCACAATTCCTTGCGGCACCGTTCAGTCATTCACAACCAGAAAACAATGCATTTAAAACAGTGTGATGCAGCCTGCAGCAGAGAGCACGTGAATATGAACATACGTGTTGATCATGAAGTGTGTCCTGCTGCGTTCACACAGAGTACAAACTGTTTGGAACTGTGCCATCCAGCGTCCTGCAGATCATCAATGAAGTTCCCGTTGCTGATTAATCATATATCTTTGCCATAACTTGCTAACATGTTTGTATGTGAGTGGACAGGAGGGTGAGCGACCAGACCAGGTAACAAACACTTCACCTGACTTCAGGTGGACAATATTCATTTATTATTTAACTCTGACGTTGATGATGACGTCACATTTTTATATTTCCTGCATGAAACACGGTCAGAGTGCGGGGAGGATCTAGGAAGTATCTCAGATGAGCGTTTTGTAGTCCATTTTGTGGAATTTGTTTTTTGAGTTTTACGACAGATCATGTCAATAATATTCACCATCACATCATGGTGTAGTCTAAGTGTAAGTGTAGTTGGATTCTCTAAACACCTTGGTTGTCTTCTAACTCCTGATGAATTCTCTTTCACACCTTTCCTTGTGACGTTTTCTATCGAGGTCAAGGAAAAGTGGTTAGGAAAGGACTTAGGAGCAAATTTTTTTGACTATTCAACCGTACCCCATATCCTGTGTCTTTAATAACATTGTGTTATGACATCACTCACCTCTTGGTGAGGAGGCGGAGCTTTCAGCGGTCCCTGGAGAACATGTATGATCCCGTTTGAAGCCAGGATGTCCGGCTTGGTGACGAAGCGGTCGTTGATGTAACGAGACGACTGAAGATAAAATAAAGAATTAAACTTTGGAAATAAAATGACATCATCACTGGAACATTAAACTGAACAGCCAGTCACAGTCAGCTGCTGTGACATGCTCATAAACAAAAGTCACATGTTAAAGTAAAACTGAAATGACAGTGATTGCCCTCTAGTGTGTAGCAATGGTGATAAATCTGACCAGAGCCAATGGGTTGAGCAAGTCGGCAACACCAAGGACACTCAGACTGCCAGCACGAGTCCGGATCCTGCTGCCGTTCTTCAGCTGGCTGACAGGAAGCACCTGACCCTCTGACAGGTGGTACTCAATGTCGCGTTGAGACAAAGTCTGCAGAGACACGTGGACACAGATGCCACAGGTGAGAACACGTCAACAAGAGGACCTCGTCCTAACATCTGTGTGTGTGTGTGTTTGTGTGTGGCTCACCTGGTTGTCAGGTAAGCATCATTGTCAGGTACAAACAGCGTCGACTGGACTGTCAAGTTACTGAGACGCTTCATGAAGGTCTTCCCTGACTCAGACACCTGAGAGTAGTTTAGGACTTGCTGCAGAAGAAAGAATCTGAAGTTCACATCAAGGTTTCACCACTCGCTCTTTATTTCATAAAAATAATGTCAGACTCACCGTGAGGAAGTTGGAGAAAGTCGCGGTGGACTGAAGGACCTGCAGCAGGTTTCCTGTACAGCTGAACCCGTCTCCAACGTAACCAGGTTTACACTCACACGTCACGTCTAAAACAACACCACTGATCGTCAGGATCACACGTGATCACAGGCGATCGTCAGGATCACACGTGATCACAGGCGATCTTCAGGCGATCGTCAGGATCACACGTGATCACAGGCGATCGTCAGCCGATCGTCAGGATCCCACCTGATCACAGGCGATCGTCAGCCGATCGTCAGGATCACACGTGATCACAGGCGATCGTCAGCCGATCGTCAGGATCACACCTGATCACAGGCGATCGTCAGCCGATCGTCAGGATCACACCTGATCACAGGCGATCGTCAGCCGATCGTCAGGATCACACGTGATCACAGGCGATCGTCAGCCGATCGTCAGGATCACACCTGATCACAGGCGATCGTCAGCCGATCGTCAGGATCACACGTGATCACAGGCGATCGTCAGCCGATCGTCAGGATCACACCTGATCACAGGCGATCGTCAGCCGATCGTCAGGATCACACGTAATCACAGGCGATCGTCAGCCGATCGTCAGGATCACACCTGATCACAGGCGATCGTCAGGCGATATTCAGGTGATTGTCAGGATCACAGATAAGCTGATAAATCAGAACCAGCAGACAGCACATTAATGTTTAGAAGTGGTGGTTGAAGTGGTTAAAGTCTTTAATAATTAATGAGATGCAGATAAATCAGAGCTCTGAGTGATGGTTGGATCGTTCCTCGTCTTCCTCTCTCACCCTTCATCCGGTAGCAGAAGGTGTCCCAGGTCTCTTCCAGGTCTTTGCGGGTGCCGTAGTCCACGATGCCAACGTGTCCGAAGCCACACTGAGGACTGGAATAGGTTGTGGGGTAGGCCACCCGGGCCTGGTCCAACCAGCCGGCTGCACACATGTTCAACCCGCCCTACAGAGACAAGACAGAACATTAATTCATCAGGAAGACCAGTGTGGAGTTGTTCCCTGTTCCTTGTTGGTCTCAGAGGCTGTGCTCAAACCTGGTCCGGTCCAGCTGCTGAGGCCGGTTCTGTAAGCAGCAGTTAATTAGCAGTTAACTACTTACCTTTAGTCATTTTATGAATTGAGGACAGATGGGAGGAAAACACAAATTGGAAGTTACAAATGTCAAACTAGTTAAAAAAAAATGGAGGCCGTGTTGTGTTCACTGACCTGTTGAGCGTAGGACAGCTGATTATATGTAGCCAGGCTGCCTCCCTCTGCAGAGCATGCCTGTTGGGCTTCAGCATACGTCAGTTTGTACTGACCTTTAACTGAGCGGTAATGAAACACACCAAGGTACGCATCTACACACACACACACACACACACACACACACACACACACACACACACACACACACACACACACACACACACACACACACACACACACACACCTGTTTGTTTCTGCTGCAGTGAAATCACATTGTGTCTTAATACAGAAATGATGAAATTATGAGCAGCTTCAAACAGATCAGAAATAAAGAAGTATGAATAAATGTAGTGGATGCAGACGCTGTCATCACAGGTGATCATGTGATGACCTCATGTCAGACTAACCTTGGTCAACATGAGCAAACGTAAATGTTTTACCTTCAGAATGGAGGTCAGTACATTTGGCGTCTTGGTGACATTGTCCGTTGTCTTGAAGACAGCGGCTGATTGGCAGCTGTTTGACGTCACAGGTGACTCCGTCTCCGACGTAGTTGTCCTTACAGGTGCACCTCGACTTCCCCTGTTCACACAAACACATATAATATGTCTGAAAGGGAGTCAGCTGGTCGATGGTGCTGGTCGAAGAAGGACTCCATAAAGAGACGTCAACACATTTAACCCTCATACGTTACATACGATACATTTTTCAATTAAAAATACTCAATAATAATTCTGCCTGTTAATGTAGTGAGATTAAATAAAAAGGATTTATACACACACACACATTACAGGACTTGTAATATAATAATAAAAAGAGATCAATCAGAAGTGTTTGTTTTCATTGCAGCATGTTTACTCAGCTGCTGCTGCTGCAAACCTATAAATGCACGTGGAGACACGGAGCAGCAGCAGCAGCAGAGGCCTGAAGAAGAGACACAGGCAATGCACACAACAGCTAAAGCTCTGGACCCAGTGAGACACGGATAGCAAGTACCGATGAAGAACACATGAAAAACATCTGCAGCTCCTGATCCACTCACACACACACACACACACACATTTTTGATGATAAATATGTGGGTTCATATTCCCAAAATGGCATTCAAGCTTTAAAATTATATTAGAAATACATGTAAATGTAATAGTTATGATCAGGACTGAGGCTCATGCATGAAGGGTAAACACCATCATTTTCTGAAGGGGTTAAATGTTAGCGTGTTGTCCTCACCGGGCCTGTCATGGTGCAGGTGGCATGTTCGTGGCAAGCCTCCGTTGTCTCCAGAGGTACAGCGGTCGATAGGCTGACAGCTGAACCCGTCTCCAGAGTAACCTTTAGGACACGTGCAGACCACTGACTCACCTTTCTGAGCACACCGAGCTACTTTAGCACAGCCACCATTCCAGATCTGACACATGTCCACCACTAAGGACGGAAGAAGGGAAGGAAGGAAGAGTCCACTATCAACAAACCACCAACACCCACCACACCAACATGTGGTCCTGCAGACCACCTAACATATATTGTCATGTTGATGTTGTGGTTTAAATCTCACATAACGTTGAGGTGTATCTGAAGTGTATTTACCTGTACAGGTGAATCCATCTCCTTCATAAAATGGCTGACACACACAGGTGTTGTTTTCCTGACAGACCGCTTTTGGAGAACATGATGGAGAACACCGAAAAACTTCAGCTGGACGAAACACAGAGTCACCAGATTACACTCATAATCTGTATTAACTCATAATAATCTGTATTAACTCATAATAATCTGTATTAACTCATAATAATCTGTATTAACTCATAATAATCTGTATTAACTCATAAACTGTATTAATATTAATCTGTATTAACTCATAATAATCTGTATTAACTCAAAATAATATGTATTAATCTGTAATGTAAATAACGTCACGCGACATGAAGGATATCGGTTTCTCTCTCTCTGCTGAAGTTTTGTGAAGTCAGTTTCGGGAGCAGTTTGTGGTTCAGTGTTTTGCTCAAAGATACTTCAGGGAGCACTGAACCGCCTCCACCACCTCCCGTCTGAAGCTTTTCAGTAAATGAAAGTCTTTGAAGACTCACCTAGTTGGATCTCGCATTGTTCTCCGGTCCAGCCTGCCTCACAGAAACATAATCCTGTCCCTTTACGGCCAGCGTCACATGACCCGTGTTCTGAACAGTTACAGGCTGAAACCAGAAGATGATGACAAACTGTCAAGATCAGAACACCTACAGGTGTCAAACAGAAAACTGTGACTGATGCTTACGTTTGCAGGAAGCTCCATAGAAATCATCACTGCACAGCTCACAGGCCACACCCCCAAAACCAACGTCACAGGTACAGGTACCATTACCAAGGTGACCATCATCACATTTACCACGGTTACTGCACGGAGAGCTGACTCCGCCAGGACAGACTGGAGAGATCACAGTGAAACAGTGTCATGATGATGTCATACGCTCATTGGTGTATTCATAATGTCACTGCGAACATTAACATATTCATGATGTCACTGCGAACATTAACATATTCATGATGTCACTGCGAACATTAACATATTCATGATGTCACTGCGATCATTAAGGTATTCATGATGTCGCTGCAATTATTAATGTATTCATGATGTCGCTGCAATTATTAATGTATTCATGATGTCGCTGCAATCATTAATGTATTCATGACATTACTCCAATCATTAATGTATTCATGATGTCACTGCAATTATTAATGTATTCATGATGTCACTGCAATTATTAATGTATTCATGATGTCGCTGCGAACATTAACATATTCATGATGTCGCTGCGAACATTAACATATTCATGATGTCGCTGCGATCATTAATGTATTCATGATGTCACTGTGATCATTAATGTATTCATGACATTACTCCAATCATTAATGTATTCATGACATTACTCCAATCATTAATGTATTCATGACGTCGCTGTGATCATTAACATATTCATGATGTCACTGCGATCATTAATGTATTCATGATGTTTGTAGTTGTAATTGCAACTTGTTTGATTGTTTGATTGTATATTTATTTTGTATCTCGTCGTAAACTGAAATGTTGTCATGGTAACGTTTGATGAATGTCTATCTTACCCAGACAGTCTCGTCCATAGTAACCATGGCAACACTTTGGCTGCCAGAAATTGACGGTGCAGACACTGAGACAGCCGGAGTTTCTTGTGACAAACACGGTGGGAAGATCGCACTTCTGAACCTCCTGAAGATGAAATGAAGAGACAGGATTAGATCCTCGACGTTGGGTTTAGTTGTGAATAGGTGAAGACTCACCTTCTGTTTGGAGCCTCGGGGACAGCGGGTAGCCGATGTCGTGCACATTCCACAGGTCATCTACCACAGAAGAAGAAAAACCTGTTGTAACTATAAAGCACACCTAATCATAATAGAGACATTAAGTAAATTATAATGATATGAAGCTAACACAGAGTGCTGAGCTTCATGCCATGCACAGATTTAATTAAGTGTAGCTACATGGATAATTAGCATTTACTCTGAGTTTGTTCATCTGACATTTTGATGACTGACTTAAAATGAGGGAAACAGCTGCACCCTGCCTTTTAGCCAGCCAAGGATGTTATGGATGGATGGAAGGAAGGAAGGAAGGAAGGGATAGGAAGGAAGGAAGGAAGGAAGGAAGGAAGGTTGCCACTGAAAGTCCCCAGAGGGCCATAAAACAATCTGAAACAGACAATAGAGTAAAAAGTATATTGATAATCTATGTATTTTTAAGCCTTTTTTTAAATTTCTCAAAATGACACAACTAAGTAGACCTGACCCAAATGTGGTTCTGTAGTAAAACATGGCCTCCCCCTCCCGTGACAACAGTTTCCTAAAAGCTGAAGGTTGTCGAATAGAAAACACAAGCTGCTTCTGTCAGCTTCAAAATGAAGATCTGAATTTTGATCCAAAATATCATTATTGTAAACGTACGAGAGACTCGACAGCGCGACAACATTCAAAGACAAAATGAATGTTCAGTTTGTCTTTGGTGGATTTACCTTAAAGTCAAAGGTCGTCTGTTCATCACAGCGCCCTCCGAGGCTGGGTGGAGTCAACAGACAGTTGATCCCGTAGGCGATTCCACCGTTAAAGACGAGGTGTCTCTGAACAATCTGACACTTTCCATCATTGACAAAGATTTCTCCCTGTTCAAAGAAGACACAGTCGGATCAAAAGGAGACCTGTCATCTCCTTTTCTCTGTCTCTGTTGTACTTACGATATCATCCGTCCCTCCACAGAGGAACGACAGCAGTGAACCCTGCAGAGTCCGAGCTGAGTCCATGTGGATCAAAGCTTCAGCGTAAATCTTTACAGAGAGAAGACTTGAGTGAACAAACGGTCTTTTTGATTCCAGAAAACACAAGAGCATTTCTGGAATGATCTGAGATTGTTTTTAAGTAATGTTTGAATCCTTCTCACCTTCTGGCCCTGCAGGATGTGGTACTTCAGGTACTCCACCAGCTGTGCTCGGTTGTCTTGATGGAACAGGAAATCCTTTTGCTCCTGCGGGAGGAGAGACGCCATGATGTCATCAGAGGGCAAGAAGACTGTCACCGGCTGGTGAACCCCATCATTGACTAGGTCCATCACTCCTGTGTCCTACAACATACAAAAATGGATCATTATTATACGAGGTAAACCGGACTGAGCTGGTCAATTTGAGAGACTAAAGGACTAAACAACACTTGACGTGAACTCTGACAGACTTCATGTTTACATGTTTTCTTGTTTCTGTATTAACGTACCTTGAGCAGTTTGTAGAAGTTTTATAACCATTACGTTCAGCCACATCAGTCAGGTTCAGCTGTTGTGACATCCAGTAGATAACAATGACAGTGTTAGATGATTCGTGGATCATGAAACATTGTCGTTCATCGAATTCCACATCTCAAACTGTTTGAAGACTTCAAACTTTGACACGACATGATTAAGTGATTAATTAGAAACTAATCAATAGATTGATCTGCAGTGTTGTGTACTCACACCAACGTCTGCCTGTATATTTTTGTCCATGTTGGGAGGAAACAGGATCTTGTTGATCTCATAGAAGATCCCATTGATGCTGACATCATCGCTGTATGTCACACTCGCCTGTATTGACGAGGATGCTGCCCTGAAAACATCCAATATATAAAACAGTCATTATGAACCATGAGAATCTCTTTCATTTCTTCATTTATCTGTCCAGTGATTCTGCTCTCTGATTGGTTACTGGGTGGTCCTGGTGGTCAGGACAACACCAGACAGAGACGTCAGGTTTCGGGGTCGACTCAGGTCAGTGGGCAGCAGAGTGTGACACATCACGATGTGGCTGCGAAGGATGGTGGCAACTTGTTCTCGAGATTTATCTGCCATGAATGATTTCATCTGAAAGAAAAAACAGACCTGACACTGAAACACCTGACAGACTGAAACCCCTGACACTGAAACACCTGACAGACTGAAACCCCTGACACTGAAACACCTGACAGACTGAAACCCCTGACACTGAAACACCTGACAGACTGAAACCCCTGACACTGAAACCCCTGACACTGAAACACCTGACACTGAAACACCTGACACTGAAACCCCTGACACTGAAACCCCTGACACTGAAACACCTGACAGACTGAAACCCCTGACACTGAAACACCTGACACTGAAACACCTGACAGACTGAAACACCTGACACTGAAACACCTGACACTGAAACACCTGACAGACTGAAACCCCTGACACTGAAACCCCTGACACTGAAACACCTGACACTGAAACACCTGACACTGAAACCCCTGACACCGAAACCCCTGACACTGAAACCCCTGACAGACTGAAACCCCTGACACTGAAACACCTGACACTGAAACACCTGACACTGAAACCCCTGACACTGAAACCCCGGACACTGAAACACCTGACACTGAAACCCCTGACACTGTGAAAACACCTGACAGACTGAAACCCCTGACACTGAAACACCTGACACTGAAACACCTGACAGACTGAAACCCCTGACACTGAAACACCTGACACTGAAACACCTGACAGACTGAAACCCCTGACACTGAAACACCTGACACTGAAACCCCTGACAGACTGAAACACCTGACACTGAAACACCTGACAGACTGAAACCCCTGACACTGAAACACCTGACAGACTGAAACACCTGACACTGAAACACCTGACACTGAAACACCTGACAGACTGAAACACCTGACACTGAAACACCTGACAGACTGAAACCCCTGACACTGAAACACCTGACACTGAAACCCCGGACACTGAAACCCCTGACACTGAAACCCCTGACACTGAAACACCTGACACTGAAACACCTGACACTGAAACACCTGACACTGAAACACCTGACAGACTGAAACCCCTGACACTGAAACACCTGACACTGAAACACCTGACAGACTGAAACCCCTGACACTGAAACACCTGACAGACTGAAACACCTGACACTGAAACACCTGACACTGAAACACCTGACAGACTGAAACACCTGACACTGAAACACCTGACAGACTGAAACCCCTGACACTGAAACACCTGACACTGAAACCCTGACACTGAAACCCCTGACCCTGAAACCTGCCTGAACCTACCTGAAACACCTGACACTGAAACCCCTGACACTGAAACACCTGACAGACTGAAACCCCCTGACACTGAAACCCCTGACACTGAACCCTGACACTGAACCCCCTGACACTGAAATCCCTGACACTGAAACCCCCTGACACTGAAACCCTGACACTGAAACCTCTGACACTGAAACACCCTGACACTGAAAACACCTGACAGACTGAAACCCCTGACACTGAAACCCCTGACACTGAAACACCTGACACTGAACCCCTGACACTGAAAACACCTGACAGACTGAAACCCTATGACACTGAAACCCCTGACACTGAAACCCCTGACACTGAAACCCCTGACACTGAAATCCCTGACACTGAAACCCCTGACACTGAAACCCCTGACACTGAAACCCCTGACACTGAAACACCTGACACTGAAACACCTGACAGACTGAAACCCCTGACACTGAAACACCTGACACTGAAACCCCGGACACTGAAACCCCTGACACTGAAACCCCTGACACTGAAACACCTGACACTGAAACACCTGACAGACTGAAACCCCTGACAGACTGAAACCCCTGACACTGAAACCCCTGACACTGAAACCCCTGACACTGAAACACCTGACACTGAAACCCCTGACACTGAAATCCCCTGACACTGAAACCCCTGACACTGAAACCCCTGACACTGAAACCCCTGACACTGAAACACCTGACACTGAAACACCTGACACTGAAACACCTGACAGACTGAAACCCCTGACACTGAAACACTTAAAGAACTTCGGTCACCTTTCCGGCACCATTCATGTCTGCTGCAAAGGCGTCACCATTGGGAACAAAGACGGTGAACGGGCCACGGCCTTTCAGAGAAACTTCCACC
This sequence comes from Nibea albiflora, assembly GCA_014281875.1. Lineage (NCBI taxonomy): Eukaryota > Metazoa > Chordata > Actinopteri > Sciaenidae > Nibea > Nibea albiflora. The sequence goes on from CM024810.1 coordinate 2,407,548, forward strand.
ATCTGGAAACAGATTTTAACATCAGTTCACATGTTTTACCTGCAGGTGGCGGCAGAGGGAAACGTGTGACCACTCACCATCAGAGCGACGGTAAAAGTCTCTGAGACGTCTCTTCAGGATCTCCTGCACACAGTCCGGTGGGTTAGTTCAAATCCTGTGTTCATATTTTAATGAGGGTTGGGTTCAGCTGCCTCACCTTCCCCAAGGGTGCCTCTGCAGGTCACACCGTCTATCCAATGAAGTTACTCCTACATGTGCAGGTACGAACACCTGGACCCGTCATGTTACACCGGGCATACTCGTGACAGCCACCATTTTTCTGGAAGCATCAGCAGCAACAAAGTCTGTTAACTACAAAACTATAAAAGTTCCTCTTCAGTGCTTAAAGAACCTTCATGACTTTCAGTGTGATCCTACAATATAATCTACCCAGACTTACAGTACTTGTGTGTATTTTTTACAATACAATACTAATTTGACCTTTTCCTTGTGATAGTTTTGCATTACCTCATAAAAAACAGTTGGATACTTTTACAGTACTCGTGTTGCCTCGCAGTATCCCAGGTTATTCATACATTACCATGTCAACATAGTCAAATATTTGACATATGGCTGAGATGATTATTAAGGATTCCTGAATCTATCCTGAACGAAAGTTTAAATCCAAACCTCACCTTCCGGACACAGGTTGATCATGTTGCAGATCCGTCCGTTCGCCTGAGTAACCTTCACCTGCACACGCAGGAAGTCTGCAGCATCAAATAAAAGTACATCAACACAACAGAAACACAACATCAGACACCTGTTTACAGTTTAAAACATCAGGAAGTCCAATCAGTTCGTACTTTGTTCGGTCCGACATGAACACAGTCTGCGTTAGCATGACAACCTCCATTCCCTGCAGACACGGATTGATTTCTGAAGAAGAAGAAACACAAAACTCCTGCAGCACTCAAACATATCACACAAACTGTTAATTTATCTGAGGAACATGAAGGTTCTTAACATATGAAGAGAACATGAAGGTCTTAAAATGTGAAGAAACATGAAGGTTCTTAAACATGTGAAAAATATGAAGGTTCTTAAACATGTGAAAAAGAACATGAAGGTTCTTAAACATGTGAAGAACATGAAGGTTCTTAAACATGTGAAAAATATGAAGGTTCTTAAACATGTGAAAAAGAACATGAAGGTTCTTAAACATGTGAAGAACATGAAGGTTCTTAAACATGTGAAGAAGAACATGAAGGTTCTTAAACATGTGAAGAAGAACATGAAGGTTCTTAAACGTGAAGAAGAACATGAAGGAAGGTTCTTAAACATGTGAAGAACATGAAGGTTCTTAAACATGTGAAGAACATGAAGGTTCTTAAACATATGAAGAAGAACATGGAGGTTCTTAAACATGTGAAGAACATGAAGGTTCTTAAACATGTGAAGAACATGAAGGTTCTTAAAACATATGAAGAAGAACATGGAGGTTCTTAAACATGTGAAGAACATGAAGGTTTCTTAAACATGTGAAGACGACATGAAGGTTCTTAACATGTAAAGACGAACATGGAAGGTTCTTAAACATATGAAGAAGAACATGAAAGTTCTTAAACATGTGAAGAACATGAAGATTCTTAAACATGTGAAGAAGAATATGAAGGTTCTTAAACATATGAAGAAGAACATGAAGGTTCTTAAACATGTGAAGAACATGAAGGTTCTTAAACATGTGAAGAAGAACATGAAGGTTCTTAAACATGGGAAGAAGAACATGAAGGTTCTTAAACATGGGAAGAAGAACATGAAGGTTCTTAACATGTGAGATGAACATGAAGGTTCTTAAACATGTGAAGATGAACATGAAGGTTCTTAAACATATGAAGAAGAACATGAAGGTTCTTGAACATGTGAAGATGAACATGAAGGTTCTTAAAACATGTGAAGAAGAACATGAAGGTTCTTAAACATGTGAAGAACATGAAGGTTCTTGAACATGTGAAGATGAACATGAAGGTTCTTAAACATGTGAAGAAGAACATGAAGGTTCTTAAACATGTGAAAAAGAACATGAAGGTTCTTAAACATGTGAAGAACATGAAGGTTCTTAAACATGTGAAGAACATGAAGGTTCCTGAACGTGAAGAACATGAAGGTTCTTAAACATGTGAAGAAGAACATGAAGGTTCTTAAACATGTGAAGAAGAACATGAAGATTCTTGAACGTGAAGAACATGAAAGATCATAAAGGTTATTTAAGAACATACCAATACACACGAGTCCATCACCAGAGTAACCATTGCTGCAGACACAATCTCTTCTGCCAGGTCGAGTCCTCTTACAGACCTGCGTGCAGACTGCAGCCGCCATTAGCCTTCAGACATGGATCTACAGCTGAGAAACAGATCATCATCTTCATCAACATCATCTTCATCACACCATCTTCATCATCATGTTCATCACCAACTTCATTAACATCATCTTCATAAACATCTTTGTCAACATCATCATCTTACCTTCACAAAAAGTTTCCGTTTCCTTGGAAACCAGCGGCACAGAGACACTTAGAGGCTGACAGTTCGATCACACAACTGTCAGAGGACAGAAAACAGATGACGAGTTCCATCTATAACAACATGTCTATAACAACAATATCCTGAAGGGGATGGTGGCAGCAGACAGAGCTACAGTTTGTGCCGACTTACTTTGCACTGGTGTGACACTTCACTGTCCCGCACAGTTCATCAGCCGTGGATTCAATTTCTGCAGGACAAACAAACGTCAGCTACTATGAACAATAAAGATTTTAACTTTATCAGGATGAAGTTGAATATTACAAACAAACAAAAAAGTAACTTCTCAAAAAGTATACTTTAATGTTTATTGTCATTCTTTAATGTTTATTGCCATACTTTGTGTTTATCATCATACTTTAAATGTTTATTGTCATAATATGAATATTGTCGTACTTTCATTGCAGAGGACTCCTCTCCAGCCAACATCGCATTCACATGTCCCGTCACCCTCCAGTCCTTCATTACAGCGGCCATTTTTACAGCCACATTCTGTAAACAAAGTAAACCAGAGTCAAACACAGTGTCAGGTTTTAGATTTGTTGTCCTGTGTGTCGGGTGAAGTTTACCTACCCTGATCGCAGTGGACACCATATTTCCCGCTCTGGCAGGTTTCACATGCAGTTCCGTTGAAACCTTTGTTACACTGACAGACTCCAGTCCCGTTGTCCGTCTAAACAAAGTCCGTTATGGAAGCAAGGCTGACTGTCGGGCCCAGGACACGGCTCACAGTGCTCCCCAAATGAATCCTGGACAACACCTGGGCACCTGAAAACAAGAGACGTTCACTGACTGTCTGTCTTTATCATGTGCGTCATTGTCTGAGAGTACATGTACATACAATGTTTCTCTGGAGGCAGGTTGCTCTGCAGCCGATGGTCAGCAGTCGTTCTTCCTCAAACATCCGAGTGAACATACACTTCCTCTTCTTCACAGATTTCTGTAGATGACAGGAAGTTGGTTCATTGATATAAATTTAATAATTCAAACACATAGGATAATTTTTGTGGATTTTTAACAAAAAGATTCAAAAATCTGTGAGCTGGTTTAATATGAAATCTCACCCTAACCGTCTCACACCAAAGATCAATGTCTGTGTAAATCAATGTCTATTAAAAAAACTAATAAAATAACACTGAACATTAACAGCAGCTATTACCTTTCGGAGGAAATAAAACATAAATAAATTAAAGTTACTACATTTAAACGTTGATTGCATATCTGTTGTGAACTAACTGCGTTTCTTTACAATTGAAACAAACATTGTTTTAAAAGAAATTAGATAATGAGGATGTATGTAAATAAAAGATAAACAGGTAAAGTTATAGTTTATAATTATTATAACTGACATGATTACAAGTTTCAGTGTTCATCTTCATGTTCATCATGTTACAAATATTTGAGGAAACTCTTCTCTTTTCATTTTATTTTATATAATATAAAGTCAAGTCATCTGCAGTAGTTTTTATGGTTTATCGTTATTTAAAGGACAAACTCTGCTGGAAAGTATGAAGTCTTTTGTGGAACAAGTTAAATGATAATTTCCATAATTTGTTATTCATGTGTTTTTAAATTTCTACATGGCATGTTTTTATATTTTTTTCTGTTCTGTTTGACTTACATCTGCAATTGTGTCGTTCGGGCAGATTTTGCCTTGTGGGAACAAACAGTCCATGCAGGTTCCCTTCGGAGGAGAAAAGAGAACGTTAGTTTGGTTTCTGTTGGGTCGATGTGGGTCAGTGTGAATCTGAAGCTTCAGGTTGTTGATGATGGCACCATGACTTTGTTGTATTTGGCCTCGTCACAGCGGTTCCTGTTGATACGAAGAACACCTGACAGGCCCTGAATCACGCCGTTACCACTCAGGATGTTAAACGAGTCGATCTGAGCGTTCGTTCACAAAGAGCTACAAGACAAACAATGATTTGATTCAGAAGGTCATGTGATCAGAAAGTCAGGTGATCAGAATATTGATAAGTGACTGACTTTTCCGTCTCGAGGGTAGATTGCCGATTTGGAAGGAGAATCCGAGCAGCGTCTCTTTGTATCCTCCAGGCTGAAGGTCGGTCTTTAGCAGACGCTCTGATGCCACCACATGGTAACGAGTTGTATTCACATCCTGTTTGTAGTTCAAAATAAAAGCATAGAGTATGGGGCAGTGTTTAGCTCAGTTGGTAGAGCAGCCACAGCATGTGTGAAGGCTCAGCCCTTGCTGCCCAGGGTTTGAATCTGACCTGTGGCTCTTTCCCCCATGTCATTCCCATCTCTCTCTCTCTCTTCCCACATTCCTGTCATTCTTTAGCTTGTCTCTATCAAAATAAATAAAAGCTTAAAAAAGGCCAAAAATAAATAGCTTTAATAAAAGCACAGAGAGTCATATTCACATCCTGTTTGTAGTTCAAAATAAAAGCACAGACAGTCACATTCACATCCTGTTTGTAGTTCAAAATAAGAGTCATTCTGCTCAAACAAAGTACTATATTCTTGGTGAGACAAGAAAAACGTGAATTAACAGAATAAAGTTGTGACCGCAAATATATAAATATTTAAATGTACAGACTTATTGTCATAACACTTCAAGCAGTCACCCAAAAGCAGACATGAAGATAACAAAGAGAACTCTGACAGTCCCAAGACATTTTAATCCAAACAAGGACAAAACCAGAAACAGAGAACACCAAAACAAGAACCAGGACCAGAACAAAGACCGGAACAATGAGCACAGGGAAAAGCACAAATATGGAAGACGAACAAAAAAGAACAAAGACAACCTGACAGAGAAACACAAGGGACAGTCAAATCGTCACAAAAATTAGCCCCTAAGTCCTTTCCTAACCACATTGACTTGTAGAACGTAGGAGTTAGGAAAAGACAATCGCGGAGTTCATGGAACACAACTGCTCTTACTCTTAGACTACGTCATTATGCAACAGCGAGTATGACGTGATCTGTGAACTCATCAACTGCTCATCTTACCAGGGTGGTAGCAGCCATTTTCTTGAGGTAATCTGTGATGGCGGATCTGTTGGAGCAAAGACAGTGAACTCATCCGCTTCTTCGATCTCGTCTGTCAGGTTGTAATCTGAACAAAACAGGAACAATTACAGACTGTCAACAAATGTTTACAGAGTTTGAGCTGGAGAACAATAATTACAGCCTGATCGTGCCGTTGTGCGTGTTCATACAATGAGATACGATCTGAACATGGAGAAATCAGACCGCAAAGCGAGTAGTTGCCAAAAGACCTTCGCCTCCAACTTCCTGTCAGGAACCAAAACCTGGAGACAAAAAGACAAGAACGGACAGTCAGAGACAGGACGGGACAAGGACTGTGTTAAGCATGATGAGCTTTGTTAGCATGATGAGCTTTGTTAGCATGTTAAGCTTCATACCTTATCACTTATGTGGATCAGTCCATTGGTAGCTGCTATGTCGTTGTGGTGATGGTCGCTCCACCAACTACCGTCAGCTGATAGAAACAAAAGAACAAATCTTTGAAACAAACTCAGATTTCTTTTTAAATAGCAGATTTACATTCTATTTTACAAAATTGCCTCATCAAACTGTTCGAGAATGTCTGCATGATCTCACCTCATTGGTTGTTGAAATAGGAAACGTCGTCTTGAGAAGTGAAGTCACAGAGGAACTGTTGCTCATGATGGATATGGATAGTTTCCTACAACCAATGTGATTTCTGTGACAGACAGACAAAACTAAATTATATTTCAGTCTAAACTCAAAGAGAATGATGTGTGTTAAAAACAGTTCCTGTCATGTGACCTGATAAGACTCAGGCAGGTTTCCCTTCAGGGTCCAGAACTTTTTGTCCTCTGGAGACATCTTAGCGATAGCGACTGAGGACGGAACCAGGACAGTGATATTCTGGTCCAATAGAGACCACATCAGGTTGGACTCCTGCTGGATGGAAATAAATGTAGCTGTGGTTACTTGTGTATAGTTTCCTGTCACACACTTCATTATGTTTAGATGAATTGACTTTATTGTTGTACATATCTTTGTTTGTCAGCTCGGATCTGATACTCACAGTTGTCCATGTGAAGAACTCGCCGGCGTCCGGCAGAGCCATGAGCTCCTCTGAAAGCATCAAAAGTAAGTAAAGACACAAAAACACAGTTTTTACAGACAAAACAACATCATGGCTGCCTAAGGACTCACATGTTCAACTGTCCCGTAACAAATGTGTCAGTCTCCAACAGTATTTTCATCACAAATGCACGTCCACCCTGAGGACAGCAAGCGACAACTCCTGCTGAACACAAAATGTTCTGTCAGCTTCTTCCATCATCCACAATTCATCAGCCGATAATAACATGTTAATTATACTCACAAGGTAATGACAGCCTCCGTCTGCTTGTCACGCACTGATTCACCGCTTCACACATTCGTCCGTTTCCTTTGTACCAGATTTACCACGAACAGTCGCTCTCTGTCAGTTTAAAGAACATGAATGACATCTTTATTTCAGTTTTCAGACAGATCTCTTGTCCTCAAGTTACACAAATCCTGACAAAATATACAAAACTAAAATTGAAATTGAATGTGAAAATGTGTACATAACTTCATATGTTCTCATATATTTATACACATATGATATCATGCCTGCATATTTGTGTTACAGATTCACTGAAATATGTTTATAACACCAACTTCCTGCTTTCATCAGCCAATGCATTAAGGGAAATGTAGTGGCAACAATCAGAATATGTTTATTAAACACATAAAGAACAACTTGTAAAAAATAATAATATGACTCATAGAGGCCTCTGCTGAGCCTGCAAGGGTTCACAGGGTCACATTACCTGCCCAGGGCCCACATAGATGCAGGTGGCGTGGGGGTGGCAGCCTCCTCTGTCAGGACCATTGCAGTTGTTGATTGGCTGACACTCATCTCCGTCCTCTCTCCATCCAGCCAGGCACTGACAGGAATGAGAACCTGGTCCTGTCTTTATACATTTGGCCTGCAGGGGGCGATATACAGTGTGGACGGGTCAGGACACAACAGACATCAAACATTTTTCTAAAGAAGCAACTTACATTCATGCTGCAGCCGCCTCTGTAAGGTGGAGCACACGGGTCCGACTCCACACAGATGATACCATCACCTTGGAAACCAGGTTTGCAAACACACCTGAAAACACAGACTGTCAGGCTTCACCTGTTCATCTGGTGCACAGTTACCAGCTGAGCCTGGACAGCATCACGACCAACCAAACTTTCTATGTGCACCTGCTGACAGTCATGTTAATGTTGGCAGAGGTCAAAGGTCACAAAGAGGTGAAAACTGACTGCAGGTCTGGAACATGAACTCTGACCTATCTGGTAATGGACTTCATGAGCACATTCATGAGCTACAGGTTCATCCAGTCTGGGTCTATTTCCTTGTATACTGACCTGAAAATGACCTGATTACTACCACATCTAAACTGGAAGTGAGACTGTGCAAAATAAATGACTCATTTAGACTAAAGTTAACCTAAGGATGACGGCTGCAGGCAAACTCACCTGACGGTTCCATCACTGAAGTCGCAGTCTGCGTGGGCGTGACAGAACTGAGCCTGAACGCCGCAGGCCGCCGTCCTGCGCTCACAGAACCGACCGGTGAAACCGATCTGACAGGAGTCCAATTTACACTGACCGTCTGAGTCCGGACGATTCTCGCACTGTCCGTGGATACAGGGACAGGCTGAGGACAGACAGGTGAGGTTTGATACAGGTAGCTTTCATCACCATGATATCACACCTACCACTATGATGTCACAACTCACACTTACGTCTGTCACAGTTTGGTCCATATTTGTTGGGAGAGGAGCAGTACTGACAGCGAGCGCCTCTGAAGTGTGAGTCACAGATACACGATCCGTTTCCTCGAATCCCGTCCAAACACTGAAACGAAAACATTTCTTCGCTGCTGATGACAGATGACACTCCGCTCTATCTGGCCACCCCTCTACTTCTGCATGGCTTAGACATATCCACATGGATGAAGGAACATCACCTCCAGCTGAACTTCACAAAAACTGAATTGCTGCTCCTCCCAGCCAAACCTACAATACACCATAACATCAACATCAACACTGACTCCCTCCCTCTGCCTTGCCTCCACCAGGGTGGCAACAAATGTAGGAGTCATGATCAATGACCAACTAACCTTCTCTGATCACGTCACCTTGGTTGCCGTTCAGGTCAGTTACCTGACACAACTTGCTACCCAGCTCCTGATACAGACTGTATTCATCTCTCAACTTGATTCCTGTGCTGTCCTCTTGACAGGCCTCCCAGCCTACACCCCCTTCAGATGATCCAGAACATGGTGGTAGTTCATCCAATGAACAACACCTGGCTCTGCCACCTGTACCTTCACAAACCTCCTGAAGACCTCCAGCTCTGCAGAGACGACCTCCTCTGCAACGCTACCAACACCTGGACGTGATACATGTATCCCTCTCTTCAATTGAACCGTGGTTCTTTCTTTTTTTAAAAGATTTTTTTGGTCTTTTTCAAACTTTATTTTTGATAGAGACAGCTCAGGAGTGATAGGAATGTGGGTAGACAGAAAGATAGGGAACAACATGCAGCAGAGGGCTGCAGATCGAATTCGAACCCTGGGCCATTGCTGAGTCCATGGGGCAGATGGTCTACCAACTGAGCTAATCGACACCCCTGGACCTTGGGTCTTGATTCTCTAAAAGGACTTGACTGACTGTGTCCCTTTTTCTAAGTCACTAAATAACTAAATGTAAATGTAAATGTAATGAACGTGTAAAAAACCTTTTAAATACACTGCCTTCCTTTCATCCTCGACCTCTCAGCTCACCTTTCATCAGGTGTTCATCAGAAAATGTGTTGATGTTGTAAATCTGACCTGACCACGTCCGGAGCACGGTGCCTGGTATCCTCCAGGACAGGGAATGCAGTCCGGACCGTAGAAACCTTTACAGCATGCTGGAGTCTGAACCAACAGAGACACAGTCAGATCACAGCTAGTTCTGCAGGAGTCCAATCTGTGATCCGGTTTGAGTTCGCTCACCATCACTGTCGTGTTGCAGAGAGCAGAGCAACCCGTTACTGGGAAGCCATTAGTAGTTGAACCGGAAATGGGCATGATGTACAGACATCCATAAATGGAGGTTCCCTATTAATAAAGAGACGGATCATCATGGTTTAGCTCAGGTTCGGTTCTGATGATTCATACAGACGTATTGTTTCTTACTGTAAAGACTCCTGATGAGCACTGAGACACTTTGAGTTTGGAGCAGCTGACACATGGACCCTGAAAGAGACGACATGTCAAGCTGAGCTTGTTCCTGATTGTTTCCAGGTGCAGGGGCATCACCTAACTCACCTTGATGATTTTGGTCTCATTGATGTCACACCTGTGGGGCAGCACAGGTTTGATGGAGGGCGGAGTCAAAACTCCATCCAGAACATACAGACGTCCATTTTTAGCTTCAACTGCAGCCTCCAAAACGACAGCTCCGTTCACTAAAATCTGACCCTGAAACAGGAAATCAGCAACCGCATGTGATGTCATCAGTACAACTACGAGTCATCAATCAAAGTGTTAACGATCAATCTGATCAATCAAACTTTATTAGATAATATTATAAACGGTTACAGACTCACATTTTCTGTCACGTTTATTGTCAGAACCTGATTGGCCATCGTCACAATCCTGGGACTTGACACGGCGTTAAAGACGTCCAGCTTCAAGACAGGAAGAAGAATCATCATCAGAAGAAGTGATGTCATAAAAACACTGATGTCAAACAGGAAGAAAAATCATTATCCAAGGAAGTGATGTCATAAAACACTGACCGCTGTGGATGGCACGATGTGGTTCCTGAGCAGCTCTACCAGTTTGTTGTGACCCTGAAGAACCAAAGACAATTACATTTCACACAGGTTCTCTGAGTGTTCTTTAAGTGTTCTCTGGGGGTTCTTTGTTTTTTTTTTGAGGGTTCTTACTTCAGGGCTGCTGAGGTGCTGCAGGTGTCCTTCAGTCATAGCATCAAAGGCTGAACTGCTGGGAGCGAAGATGGTGATTGGACCGGGCTGGTCGAGGACTGAAGCAAGCTCAGTTTTCTGCAGACAAAAATTTAAATATTAAATTTTTAAAAAAATATTTCACATCACAGGACCAAACACAACCAGCAGTGTCCAGTCTAACAGTGAACACAGCAACAGAACCTCTGAACCAGCAGTGTCCAGTCTAACAGTGAACACAGCAACAGAACCTCTGAACCGGCAGTGTCCAGTCTAACAGTGAACACAGCGATAGAACCTCTGAACCGGCAGTGTCCAGTCTAACAGTGAACACAGCAACAGAACCTCTGAACCAGCAGTGTCCAGTCTAACAGTGAACACAGCAACAGAACCTCTGAACCAGCAGTGTCCAGTCTAACAGTGAACACAGTAACAGAACCTCTGAACCAGCAGTGTCCAGTCTAACAGTGAACACAGCAACAGAACCTCTGAACCAGCAGTGTCCAGTCTAACAGTGAACACAGCAGCCTACCAAGGTGGTTTTCTTGCCGGGTTTGGCTCCTGGCATCCCGGGCTGAGTCAGTTCACTTAGCTACACGGCTGACTGATCTAACCACAGTTAGTGGTTAGCTCAGTCAGCTAGTCTGTAAATCACCTTGGTAGTGTAACGTTATTCACCTGATGGTCTGGACATTCAGACACAGTGACCTTTAAACCCTGAAGGTTGACCCTTAGCAGAGATATCTGAAATGTTTATGAGCTCTGACCTGTAATAAAGACTTGAACTTGTCGAACTTCCCATAGTCTGAGACGATCTTCATCAGGTTTTCCTGAGAGGAAACAATAAGGTCATGAACAAGTGAACGAGTGAGTCCAAAAGACGATCATTCAGAAACAGGATGCCTGTCTCACCTGAGCGTCGCTCTCCACTGTGGCCGCAACACTGTCCATCAGCTTGTTGATGATGTGAATCATCCCGTTGGACGCAATGATGTCAGACTGGGTGATCATGCCTTTTTTCCTGCTGCCATGGATACGGATCTTCATCAGAGCGTCCTGAGATGAGAAAGAGACACGAGAAGTCATCAGGTCACCAATAAACTCATGAGTCTCTGCCTTTGTTACCACTCTGCCTGCCTCACCCCCTCTGTTGTGTCCGTCTCAGCTGATTTGCCCGTCAGCATGTAGAAACACGTCAGTTTTCTTCAGAGTGTCAAATGGCATCACCCCAGCGACCAGGTGCATCTTACAAAGGTACTTAGCTTTGGATTGGTCAGCCGTCAGAGTACTCACCTGGTCAACAGAGCCAGCATGACATGATTACAGCATTACGTGGTCACATGATCACAATGTCATTTAAAAATGATCTTTTGACTGTTAGAGGACAGGAAGAGCGAGTGAGAGTTTCAAAATAAGAGACATGATTCTTACTGAAGTTCCTCTGAAGCCTTTATTGATCGGAACAAAGAGCGTGAACGGACCCAGATTCTGCAGCGACCACGAAACAGAAGCTTGAAATCAGAAAACACACAGATAACACAGACGTACTGCTATACGCTCTTTATATGTTTGTTATATGTTCTTCATATGTTCTTTATACATTTCTTTGGACAGACTTGTGATAAATGAACAAACAGAACAAGTCGTCATACCGAATAGACTGATGGCATTGCTCAGCTGACCGCTCCACTGTCCTCCAGGTTCTGTGTTCAGGCTGTTCAGACGCTGGATGATGTTCCCATAACAAACTTTACCGTTACCAAGGTAACCCTGGAGGCAGGTGCACCTGCAGACAGGTGTGACACGTGTTAGACCATCTGTATGTACAGAGGATCCTGAGCGGACAGTGAAAACATAAAGGACCACTGACTCGATTTGTCCAGTTCCAACAGTGCTACATTTGGCGTTCTTGTCACAGGAGTCTGGTCGACAGACATCCGTCTGGCTGCAGCTGCCGTTAGACAGGTGATGGAAACCAGGAAGACACTCGCAGTGAGACTGAAAACACAGCAGGTACACAGGCCGTGATCATGAGGTGACCCTGATCATGCTGACACTGACCAAGATCCTGACCCTGGTCTTGGCCTCAGGACTTCCTTACCACCCCGGTCCATCGTAGACGCAGCGTGTGGAATCAACGGAGCAGCCTCCCTGTCTGGTCTGACATGGATCGATGGCCATGCAGACTCGTCCGTCGCCGTTGTAACCCTCGTTGCAGGTACAGTGGTGCTGGTTTGGACCGGTGTGGATGCATGAGGCCTGGACATGACAGACCCGCTGGAGACAAGGATTTATGGCTGAGGAGACAAACATCATAACGTTTAATCAATGTCACATGAGCACATGAGAAATCATGTCCCTGGCTGGCAGCTGGCTGAAAGTAGTGCTTCTGTCAGGTGACTGTTTCTCAGGTAAGAACAACATTGAAAGCTCTGTGAACTCACACAGACACTGATCGCTGAACTTCTGGTACCCAGGTAGACACTGACACACCAGGTGCCCCGTCAGGGCTTCTTCCATACAACGAGAGTTTTGCTGACAGCTGAGAGCCGCACACTCAGGTAACTCTGAAACAGGTAGAACAGGTGTACTGTACAAGTAGTTCTGATGACAGTATCAGCACAGGTAAAGGTGACAGTAACAGCTAATATTACAGGTAAGAATATAGCAGATAACTGGACAGGTGAGTTAAAAGTGACAGATCACTTGTAGACTGACCTTGATCACAGTTTGGACCTTTATACCCAGAGAAACAGGTACAGGAACCAGAACCTCTGAGACCATTGTCACACAGGCCATGGACACATGAACATACTGAAACCACAGAAGAAGAATTAGGAGGACTGAACCTGAGGGCAAAGATGACTTTATCACAATGTGACCCAAATTACCTGAGCTACAGGTGGGACCATATCGATCAGGTGTGCAGTCCTCACAGGCGGTTCCTGCAAAGCCAATCTGAACATACACACACACACACACACACACACACACATAAATAAAATAAATCTACAACCAAGCAACTAGAACTGACTGACGGCCAGAACCACAGTAACCACCTCCTAAAAGAAACGTACTGCCTCACTGATCTCTAGAACACTGTAAAGTTCCCCTAAAACCTTCGTAAGGTCCACTAGAACCTCCTGAGGATGACAATGGTCACATATGTACCACCAGAACTGGCTTTAATTACCACTAGAACTATTAGAACTTCCTAAATGAACACTAGAAGTTCTTCATTGATGAGTACAACCTGGTCCAGAGGTATTCAAACCTCCATGTTCAGTCACCTGACAGCTGCAGGTTCCATTTCCTCCAGCTCCGTCAGAACAAACTCCTCGATTGCTGCAGGGTCTGTCAGCCTGATCTGGACACTCTGAAACATTCACGACAGGAAACAGTCAGAAAACATGACTTTGTTGTTTTCACATTTTCTGATAGGAAACAGATTATCCTTCCACTTCCTGGTCTCCTCCCTCCACTTCCTGGTCTCCTCCCTCCACTTCCTGTTCTCCTCCCTCCCATCAGTCTTCTTCTTCTGTCCCTTTCTTATCTTGATGTACCATAACTCCAGAGAACAAAGATCTGACTGTCATTTACAACATTTACCATCATGAACCAGTAAAGACTGGCAGATTCCAGCAGAGTCTCGTAAAGACCAGCGGAGTCCAGTTGAATCTGGCAGAGTCAGGACTACCTGTGTGTGTTTGAAGTCCAGCAGTCCTCCATGTGTAATTGTCAGCACATTTCTGTCCTGCTGACGGAGAATCTGTCGAGGAAGGAAGTTCTGGTTCCTGCAGGACGATCTGCATCCTGCAGGACTGAACCCTGAACATGTGACAGGAGTCACCTGCAGACCTCCTCGGCACTGAACCCCCAAAATGTTTTCCCCTTAATCTCCTGACTTATGAGCCAGACCCTCTGATCAGAAAGGACCCCTCTGATTCGAGACTAAAGGTGACCATGGTTAATTTCTTTTCTTAAAAATGAGTTTAAATTAATGTAAAGTTAATGTAGTGTTAATATGGGGACAGCTGCAGTCATACATGCAAGTGTCAATGACTCTCGTCCAATCAGAAAACATTTCATGATTTTCATGAGGAAAAAAAACGTTTTTGAAGTTTTTGTTCTGGTTCTGGCTCTGAACTTACCCAGACAATCTGGACCCCAGAAACCGGGACAGCAGCTCTTCACCTCCACCTCTTTGTAACACTCGAAGGAGCAGCCGCTGAGGGGCAGCTTCATATTGGGAGTCCGGATGTAGTACCTGGACGGGAACCACGAGGACGGGTTAATAAAAACAAACTGTGTTTCATTTCATGAAGTCACAAAAGTCACTTTCAGGACTTCAGAGGCTCTTAAATTATTAATTCTTTCATTTAATTAATTAATTTCATTTAGTCTTATTTCATTGTCCTCACTTGCAGTCCTGTTTCACGGAACTGGGAGTCTGCCTGAATCCTGACGGACACGGAATCAACAAGCTGATGCTGCACGAGTGACACGCCGTCCGAGTCCTCAGAACCGTCGAGTTGGAGCAAGGTTCTGACAGAACAATCAGAACCAACTTCAACTTTCAAAATAAAACAAACATTGAAACATGAGTGTAATCAGGAAGTGACTGCTGTGGTTATCGGCGCAATCTGAAACCAACCCGGAAACACTTTTATCTGTTTGTTTGTTTAATGTTGAACATTCAAAATATTTAAAGTTAATTTATATATTTTTTGTCTTTGAACTCGTGATCAACATTGGCATGAAATATCTGCAAACCAATCAATCAATAAAGACACGTTACCTGTTGTGCTGCAGCCGAGTTCTTCATCATCGTCAATCAATCATCAGAGAGACAAACAGCAGCTTTAAACTCGACTCACATGATTGCTGATCTGTGGTCAGTCCTCTCAGTCCTGTCCTGCTTTTTACTCCATCACCTCCCTGCTCCTCCTCCTTCATGTGCTTCCTGAATTCTGCGAGTCAGATGATTTTAATCAGACGAGGAGACGTTGAAACATCTTAAAACTGATTCTGGTTTAGTTTGAAAAAAGAAAAACTGATCAAATGTTTCATGAGGATCAAAGAAAACTTGACATTGATCATCAGAATTCCAAAAAAAAAAACTTTAAATTTACATTTGCTCAATTATTATTGTGCAACATGCTTTACAACACACACACAGACACACACATACAGTGTGTAAATAATAAAGTAAACACATGCTGTGTTTTGTACAAATAAAAGGCGTCAGTCAGTTTAATAATACAATACAATACAATACAATACAATACAATACAATACAATACAATACAATATAATATAATATAATATAATATAATATAATTAATTATCCTAATGTGAGCAAATAATAAAATGTATCTAATAGTACTGATAAACTCAATGTGCTTCCACTACACAGTAGTGAAGTAGTAATCATTATTATAGTAATCATTATATCATTTGCATTCAATATTAATAAAGTTTTTGTCCAAACCCAATTTTGAGTTTATTAGTACTGTTACGTAAATCTTACATCAGTTAATTTATATTAAAACTATGTCATTCAAATGGGTGGAAATTTTCTATGTAATTGAAATGCATAAGTGGCCTTGTGTGTGTGTGTGTGTGTGTGTGTGTGTGTGTGTGTGTGTGTGTGTGTTCATTGAATAGCAGGAAATCCTGGATTGTAAATAAGATTTTGTCGCTTGTTTCTTTTTCCTGAAACTTTCTGCTCTGTCATCACATGTTGATAAGCTTCACACACACACACACACACACACACACACACACACACACACACACACACACACACACACACACAACACACACACACACACACACACCCGCACACACACACACACACACACACACACACAAACTACGATAAGCTGAGTTGCAGTAATAACACACTGGCAGTTGTTTGTTTTAAATGATTTTCCTGTACGGCTTAAATGTTGAAAAGTACATTTATATGTATTTATATGTTTGTAAATGTATTTTATATGTATTCTTTTGGTGAGTCACAGGGAGGCATTCAAGGACCTCTGATGTTCTGGATAAACAAACTTCATTCATGAGATATTAAGATTAAATAATTCAAATGGTCTAATGGTCAAAGGTCTGTTGAGTCTGTTTCCAATTACAGCTGATCACAGTTAATATTCAAGTTTTCAAAAATGAGACGTGAAAATTTTACACAAAAATAAAAGTTTATTGCAAAAAATAAAATACAAAAACGTTTGATTTTATTTTTAAGAATAATTTACCAGGAAGATGATTTCTGACAAAGAAATACATTTTTATTATATATTTTTTTAATTATTATAATGATTATTATTATCATTATTATTAGTAGTATTAGTATTATTACCTACTGATGAGCTGTTTGGTTTAAAATGCTGTAAAAGTGTTTATTGGAGCTCAGTGAGAAACACTGAAAACTTCAGTGCAGTCTGTACGTGTAGTTCTGAAGAAAAGTATAAACGTGAAGTATCTCTGATCTCTGAGGATTCATGACATCATGACATCAGAGATAATGACATCATCAAATTACATAAGTCTATGTGTTAATATCCTCCATAACCAACGAGACTGCACCTGTGACCTCACACTGTTTAACCCTGCTGTGATGATATAGAAATGCTCCTAATAGTGAAAGAAGAAACCAACAATCTCTCTCCAAACCTGACAAAATGAGCCCTGATTCCAGGTGTGCCATCTTTATTTCCAGGTGTGCCATCTTTATTTCCAGGTGTGTTGTTGTCTTTATTTCCAGGTGTGTTGTTGTCTTTATTTCCAGGTGTGTTGTCGTCTTTATTTCCAGGTGTGTTGTCGTCTTTATTTACAGGTGTGTTGTTGTCTTTATTTCCAGGTGCGTTGTTGTCTTTATTTCCAGGTGTGTTGTCGTCTTTATTTACAGGTGTGTTGTTGTCTTTATTTCCAGGTGTGTTGTTGTCTTTATTTCCAGGTGCGTTGTTGTCTTTATTTCCAGGTGCGTTGTCGTCTTTATTTCCAGGTGTGTTGTTGTCTTTATTTCCAAGTGTGCCATCTTTATTTCCAGGTGTGTTGTTGTCTTTATTTCCAGGTGTGCCATCTTTATTTCCAGGTGTGTTGTTGTCTTTATTTCCAGGTGTGTTGTTGTCTTTATTTACAGGTGTGTTGTCGTCTTTATTTCCAGGTGTGTTGTCGTCTTTATTTACAGGTGTGTTGTCGTCTTTATTTACAGGTGTGTTGTCGTCTTTATTTACAGGTGTGTTGTCATCTTTATTTACAGGTGTGTTGTTGTCTTTATTTACAGGTGTGTTGTCGTCTTTATTCACAGGTGTGTTGTTATTTTTATTTACAGGTGTGTTGTCGTCTTTATTCACAGGTGTGTTGTTGTCTTTATTTACAGGTGTGCATGTCGTTCATGCTCTCACAGCGCCTGCAGCGGACATAGCAGCACCAGACGAACTTGCACTCAGCAGCGCTCTAACGTGTCTCACTACATGTGTGTTGTATCCTCTACCACAGCACAGCAGGGTTGCAGGCCGTCAGAGCCAGTGGAGGACCGGTTGCACCGGCGTCCTCTGGTGCCGGCCACACCTCGTCGCTGGTCCTCGAGGCAGTAGTTTGGGGGATTTGTTGAGGAAGATGAGCTGCTGCTTGTCAGGAAGGCGACGCTGATCCTTCCTCCTTGTTTTCCTCCTCGACCGGTCTGACAACCTGGACACTGTGCTCGTACCGCTCCTTCAGGTACGCACCGACACGCTCAAATGCCGCCATCGTCTTCCAACATGTTTTCACTGCACAGGAGCCAGAGACGCCATGACAACGACAGTGTATGGACATTGTCCGGTGAATGGCCTGATGGACAGAAGAGAAGAGACCAAACATTTTCCTTAACATAAAAACACATTCAAGGAGATAAATAATGTGATGCTTCATCCTCACCTGTCGGCCGACCTCAGTATTGTGCTGGTTCATGGTGGTCAGCGTGTATCCTCCTCTGGTTGTTGACATGTTCTTGACGCCATTGTCAATGAACTTGCGGCTGAACCAGGTTCCGTATTGGATGTGGTCTGAGCAGCCGCCCCAGTGCCAACCCTCTGCAGTTGAGCCGGTGCCCTGCAGCCGACTGTCACAGCCACACTCCGTCATGTTGCCGTGACTGCAGGAGCGTGTGACAGCGTGGACGAGCCCTGCTGCCATCACCGCGTAGATAAACGCTGTTTCTTTGGTTCCTACAGGACAACAAGGAGGCAGTCAGTGTGACATCAGAGAAGGTCAGCCTGATCACCAGGACCTCCAAGTCCCGAATCTAGTCCCAAGTCAAGCCAATCAAGTTCCGAATCAAGTCCGGAGTGACAAAGTAAGTCATGAAATCTGAACGATGCTGAGTCTGATAACCTGAAATGTCCTAAGAAGACCAACACAGAGAATAAACCCTTTGACTTGTGAAGGGTTGATTGTGCTCACCACTTGTGGACTCGTATCCGAATACGGGCGGTTGGTCTCTGGTGGAGCAGTTCCACCTCTCGTGTCTGAACTGGCTCTGACACTCGGTGATGGCAAGCCGGGCTCCGTCCTGGATGCTGGGCAGCAGGAAGAGCTTCTTCCGGCACAGGTCGCGTTGTTTGGGGCTCAGAGGGAGGTTCGCACAGCCCAGCTTCTCCGGGACGCCCGCCGTGGTCACACCCAACCACCTGAGGACAACAGTGGCTCAGGTACAGGTACAGGTGGAGCTCTCAGTCAGGAAAACAACACAACTGTAATAATTGAATATGAAAGTGACAGAGGCTCTGACAGACAGTTCATTTATAGAACAGTGGATAATTACATTTATTTAATGTTTGCTTTAGGTTTCTGTCTGTTTCATTCATTTTGCTTTAAGCGTCATGTGAAGCTCAGTTCTGTGCTCAGATGTTCTGATCCGGTCGGTTCTGAAGAAAATGAATCAGACTTCTTTTCATGAGCTGAAAATGAAACAAACTCATGCACTGAATTAAATCACTGAATTCTATTAACGGACACAGACGGGCCCAAAGTGACATCTGATCCAATTAAATTAACTTTATTGGATCTGAAGTTAACTGAGTCAAGTATGACTGTAGCAAACATCCAGCAAACGGACTGTGCAGAACCAAAGTCCATATTTCATTTCAAAAGTCTTATTCTGTAAAGAGGTTTTGTTCGGTTCAAAGGTTCTTGTGGGCCGGGCCTGAGGTCTCAGTTCGGAGTCTTTAAATTGACGTTTTTTCGCCGGGTAATTGCGTTTATTGGATCTGGCTCCAGGCGCTGAAATTCTGCATTCCTCGTCACTCCCCACTGAGTCACCGTCCTCCTCTCAATAAAAAACAGATGGTACCGAATGTAAGGTTCACATTTCAGACCGGAATCAGAGTGGACCTAGTCACTAAAAAACGGGACTAAACGGCCTGCAGAAACAGAACCGGTTTAAATTCACAGTTTTTAAAATATCTTTTGTTTTTTATTTATTTATTGTTATTTTAAGTAAAACCGAGGTTCTGGTACCGGACCGGACCTGATTCAGATTCTTGATTTATTAACTATGTTTATATGCAGACACACGTGAAGCCTTAAATTAACTGCTTTTAAACAGAGGTCGGTTCGGTTCGGTTTTAACTTCATCTGATTGTTTGATTCTGAGAGGAAAAGTTTCAGTTTCAGATTCTTTCATACTCACATCCAGCTGGCTCTGCAGCAGAGCGGACACACGGAGACCAGCAGCAGGGTCAGGGTGCACATGTGTCGGACTCCACAGATCCGTCTCTCCATGGCCTCTTCATCTCAGTCTGACCATCAGCAGGACTCTGTCTCAGACTAAGACCCGGTCCAGGAGCACGTCGGTTAGTCCTGGTCCTGGTCCGGTCCTGGTCAGGGTGAAGAGGAGCACGCTACGACCCTGATGACGTGATGAACACCGTCCTGGAGGAGTTCGTTCCCCTTCAGTTCTGCAGGAGGAGAAGCGGGGCCGAGTGGACCAGTCCGAGTCCCGGATCCTGATTGGACCAGCACAGGATTCATATTCAGCAGCTGACGTCACAGGTGGACTCTTATTGGACGATCGGGAGGTTCAAAAAGACAAACAGAGGAGTGTCTGTCTGCGCTGACGTCACAAATGTTTCATTACTCAGCTGGTGCTGAGGATGTTGGACCTGAGCGGACTGAGCCGAGCCCAGAAAACCGACCCCGGTTCATCAATTCAACACATGAAATATTCTTCACATCAAACAGAAAATGTTCAAACAGTTTGATGAAACTTTTATGTCAAAGAGAAAAATACAGAAAATTCAGATTTATACAAATTTATGAAAGTTTGAATTTAAAAAAAAATAAATGTGGAATAAAAAGGAAAAAAAACTTTTGTTGAAATAAAAACAGATTTCGTGTTTTCACATTTTATATTTTATAACATTCATATAAATATTCATATATTCTGTGTCCAGCATGTAAACAAGTTCAGAGATCTGTAGAAAAATATAGAAAATATGAACAAAGAACGAAATAAGACGTTTGTTTCACATGATGAAGTCATCATCGTCTTTGGTGTTGAATATGAGCTGATATACACGATAGAGTCAAAGACTGAGGTATATAAATATAAATATATATGAGTGACATCATCAGACTGATGTATGAGAGCATGACATCAGACTCAAGCTCGTGAGAATGTTTTAAGTTTTTCATAGAAATAGCTAAAGTTATCAGAGTATATTAATTATTTTCTCTTTTATGTGACTTTAAGTTAATTGTTGTTTCCTGTTCACTTGGTTCAGTTTGATCGATCTGAGTCCAAGAGAGAAAGACCACAACAAAGTCTTTAAAGACAAGTCTTCAGTCTTTCCTGGTGTTGGAACACAGGCGGCTCAACAGGATCTCAGAGTACACCTGGTTCACTGGTCCTCTCACGTGATAGGACGAGGCTTTAGGCCACGCCTCCTGGTCCGTGTCCAGCACGGCTGATTGGCTGCTGAGTCCCGGTCTGGTCTTGGTGAATCGGGTTCTGTTGGTTGTGGACACCGTAGAAGACCAAAGCTTTTCCACCTGTGAACGATGAAGAGACACCAACAAAAGAAGACCTCTGATTGGTCGATCATGACATCATGACATGAAGACACTGTGTTTACCTCTGTGTTTCACACATGTTCATATTGTAGTGTTTTATCCATGTGTTTAACATACATGTAAAAAGTCTGTGACATAGAGGAGAGCATCGTCTGCATAAAGTAATATAATGTGACTGTTGATGTTTCCAGAGGTGAAGTAAACAAACAAAGGAAGATCCAGAACGTTTCCAGGAGGAACACCGACGTCAACGATCACAGATCAGAAACGCTATTACAATGTTTTTTTCATCCTCAAACTGAAACGTTCAAATTCTTTTTAAATGAATTCATAAATAAACACTGTTGATTCAAATTGAGCAGTTTGCTGTTCAATTAACATTCAAATAACAGTGAATTAATATTTGAATGAATCTTTAAACAGCCCTCTTCAAGTTCACACAAACAGAAAAACCTCGCGATGATTAGATGTCAGGTACAGGTTGTGAACAGTAAAACACTTTGTGTCATGTGAAGTTACCTCATGAAAGTGGCAGGCGCATCGACCCTGCAGGAACTCTTTGTATCGACCCATCGTGATGCTGAACGTGTCGATCACTTCATATCCATAGTGCTTTGCAGTGGTGATGATGTTCTGGTTCTCCCTGTAGAGCTCCTGGATTGCGTTCTGGAGAACAAAAAACAAACGTTAGAACGGCGTTTTCCTCGTCAGTTCATCAGTTGGGTCATTAAATGAAACTTACCAGACTGAGAGATCGGATCCCGTCCACAGGAAGATGGAAACCCATCCCCAAAGACTTCACCAGAACCAGTACTTCACTGAGAGACTCTCTGGGGGGTGACAGTCAACACATGTTGTCATAGTAACCACAGTCCTGACAGTGATGTAAACCTGTACACTGATGATACTGATCTATGACATCTAGGCTCAGGTTTCAAACTTTATTGATCCTTTTCATCAGATCAATATTTTACTTTGATTTAGGACTACAAACACACCCATCAGCCTCAACTGCTCTTTGTCTTTACTTATATATAACTAATGTTATCATTCAGACTTGTCATGTGACACATGACATGTAGAAACCCGTCACGCGATGTGTTCATGATGTGTCTGCTCACCTGTGCAGAACCTCTCTGACTGTCCTCAGGTGAGCGGTGTTGAGCCACTGAACTCCTCCAACCACCAGAACCGTCCGGTTGGAGTTCAGCAGAGGTCGAGACCTTCACAGAAGAAACTCATCAGCATGTGAAGGTCATGTGATCAAACACATCTTATTCAGAGCACTTCCTGTCACCTGTTGAGCAGCTGCAGCAGAGCCTGTCTGAACGTTGGGCGGAGCTTCTTCTCCAACCAGAACTGAGGATAGTACGAGTAGCTGACCAGAGTCCGGCCCAGGTTCAGGTTCCTGTAGACCAGCAGGTCGTGGGCTTTGCCCCAGTCCTCCAGACTGGAGTTCACACGTTCCATCAGGAAGTACATCATCCCTCGATTGGTTGAGTCACCGATGAACAACACCTGACAGGAAGTGAGAGGAGAGACGGGAAGTGAGAGGAGACAGACAGCAGGTGAGTGGAAACATGGACAGGTATCATGACCTCACCTTCCTGTCTGTCAAACAGTCCTGCAGCTGGGGGTGGTCCACTAACGGGTGATAACAGCCGTCTGGTTGCCAAGCAACCTCTCGCCAATCACACGTCCTGTTGTCAGAACAGCTGAGACACGGAACCACCCACCGACCTGAGACAGGTGAGACATAGGATATAGAAGTATAGGTAGTAGTAGTCAGGTGATCTGCATGTTCACAGGTGAGATACAGAAAGTGACATCGCACCTGGTTCGTGACCTGAGCTGCAGGTCTCAAGTGAACTCTGGGAGCTGATGAAAGGCTGGAGACCACAGGCCCGACCAGGCTGGACCTGCAGACCACAGTCCTGAAACACAGAGACCAGAACAGGAAGGGGGTCGGATCAGAACCAGAACCAGTGAACAGACACAAGCTGATGTGTTCACATTTGTTATTCTGTGATTTAAGGTGGAAACATGGATTGTCCTAAGATGGATCTTTATATTATTGTAGAAAAGAAGTTTGATCGTCGGTTTTGATGTTGAAACTGATTTGATGTTTTTTAGTGCCGATGAAAGCGTTTTTTTTTTCAATGTGTTGTCATAGAAACGTAAAGAGATTTCCCAGAATGCAGCAGGAACACAGCGAGGACGCAGCAAGCGGCAACAGTCAAACGTCGTCTTCATCTTCTTCTTCTTCTCTCATCTCAGATCTCCGGTGAGCCGTGTCCCATCATCCTCTGCTGGTCTCAGAGGTCAGAGGTCAAACAAACCTGCCCGGCCTGGTTCAGGGGCCCCGTGGGAGCCGCCACGTCTGGCCTTGACTTCAGAGCGGCCGCCATCGCGCACACACACACGTCCTCACAAACACACACTCTTCTTCTTCGTCTGCAGGTTTTGTCGCGGCGGCGTCACATTCTGCACGCCGGCGTCGCAGCTCACGACAAAGTGCAACAAGAAAACTTTAACAGGGATTTTCTTGTTCGTACCTGAGCTCAGTGTAAACGCTCAAACAGACGGGACGCTGCTCTGAGAACAGCCGCCGCCGCCGACCACGAAAACACACGACACCCACTGAGCAACACCAAACATGCCGCCACCTTTCATCCTGCAACAAGCGGCCGTCAGAGCTCGCTGCCACGTCGACGACTGGAAACCTTTTCTCTTTGTGTCGACACAAAGATGATTGTTTGAGTTTAAACAATCAGAACCAGAACCAGAATTACAACCAGGATCACTGATCTGAATCTGACTCAGTTTCACTCTCAGTGTTAAAACAGACATGGACATAAAAACAGCTGAAAACAAACAGAAACAAACTATGAACAGATAAAATATATTCAATAAATAAACAACACAAATGTTCTGCAAAAATCAGCAAACACACAAATATAAAAATATAATATCTTCCTGAATTAAACTTTAATAATCTAATAATTTTTCACATAAACAGAAACATTTAAGACTGTGAGTCTTAGTGAGTCTCTGCAGTAAATAGTAAATAATAATTAATTTCAAACTTCCAGATGTTTTGCTTCAAATTATGTAAAATTATGATGATTTTATTTAAAATGTTTCATATTTAAATGTATTCATGTTGTATAATAACAATAATATTAAAGGTGCGGAAACACACAGCCATGCCTTTTTATCAGCCCTCCCCAGGATCCAATCATAATGAGCAGCCCCATCAACATGATTGGACGGTGTTTTCCCATGATTTCGCCCATGAATTTAAAACATTAAATTTTTTTGACAAACCTTCTATTTTACTGGCTGCAACGGGGTCGTGAAGAGGTTTTCAAGCAATATGGTAAAAAATGCTCCTACCCACCTTTAAATGAGTTTGTGTTTTTAGGATCCGACTTTGCTGTTCAGTAGACTTTCTGTTGAAACAAAATGACTTTATTTGATTTAATCAAAGTCCTTATTATTTATTTTAGTGTAGTTAAATTATTATTTAATTTCATTATATGACATTATTTGCTTTTTGTTTTAAAAAATAAATTAATTAATTTGTTCTTTATTTATGTCAAATAGACACAAATATATTTTAAATATTTTAATATAATATAATATTAATAAATTATTAAACATTTCATAAATTGATAACAAGGTGAGGCTTTTATTTCTATGCTTTTATTGTGCTCTTTTTGTTTGAAATTTAATGAAATATGATTTTTTTTTCATTTGTATTTATTAATTTGACCAGTGACCGGTGACGACGTCACAACAGCTGCTTTCATCTCATCCTCACATGAACAACCTCAAAGAGGCGACGCCACACCGCATCAATGAAGCCTCTGTGCACCGTTAGGGGCCCATCAGGTGCCCCGCGACCCCCCAGCACCATGGGACAACACCTACTCTGTTTCTACAGATAGATCAGAGGACAGGTGAGGAGGAGACATGAAAATATGCAGCAGCAAAAGATGAAGAGGTGAAAGATGACTGCTCTCAGCATGAACGAGCTGGAGCAGTCAAATAAAGAATCAAAGAATCAGAGCCAGTCCTGAAGAGGTTCTGAAAATGTTTCATGTCCTCACGTCCAAAAACAAGATGGAGCTCATTTAAATCAGATGAAGTCTGTTTCACATTAAAGTCAGTATTCAAGTCAACATGTCTGCTGACAGGAGCCGACTCTAACCAGCAACAAACCAACAACAAACCAAAAGACAACTTCAAAAGACCAGAAATGACAAGTTCGTCCAATTTTTCCTGATGGTGGCGCCACTACAACCAGTCTGTTCCTGTCAGAGAGGAAGTACACTGACTCACCTACTGTGTCTGTTTGAGGGACTTTCTGCTGATAGTCGTCTACATCTCAGAGTAACTCTGTTTAAGTCCTCGCAGTGACTGTAGACATCCTCACGGTGACAGTAGACGCCTTCACAGTGACAGTAGACATCCTCTCAGTGACAGTAGACGTCCTCACAGTGACAGTAGACGTCCTCACAGTGACAGTAGACGCCCTTGCAGTGACAGTAGACAGATGCCCTCGCAGTGACAGTAGACAGACGCCCTCGCAGTGACAGTAGACATCCTCTCAGTGACAGTAGACGTCCTCACAGTGACAGTAGACAGATGCCCTCGCAGTGACAGTAGACATCCTCTCAGTGACAGTAGACATCCTCTCAGTGACAGTAGACATCCTCACAGTGACAGTAGACGTCCTCACAGTGACAGTAGACAGATGCCCTCGCAGTGACAGTAGACATCCTCTCAGTGACAGTAGACGTCCTCACAGTGACAGTAGACGTCCTCTCAGTGACAGTAGATGCCCTTGCAGTGACTGTAGACGTTCTCACAGTGACAGCAGACGCCCTTGCAGTGACAGTAGACAGATGCCCTCGCAGTGACAGTAGACATCCTTGCAGTGACAGTAGACGTCCTCACAGTGACAGTAGACACCCTTGCAGTGACAGTAGACAGACGCCCTCGCAGTGACAGTAGACATCCTTGCAGTGACAGTAGACGTCCTCACAGTGACAGTAGACGTCCTCACAGTGACAGTAGACGTCCTCACAGTGACAGTAGACGTCCTCACAGTGACAGTAGACAGATGCCCTCGCAGTGACAGTAGACATCCTCTCAGTGACAGTAGACGTCCTCACAGTGACAGTAGACGTCCTCTCAGTGACAGTAGATGCCCTTGCAGTGACTGTAGATGTTCTCACAGTGACAGCAGACGCCCTTGCAGTGACAGTAGACAGATGCCCTCGCAGTGACAGTAGACATCCTTGCAGTGACAGTAGACGTCCTCACAGTGACAGTAGACACCCTTGCAGTGACAGTAGACAGACGCCCTCGCAGTGACAGTAGACATCCTTGCAGTGACAGTAGACGTCCTCACAGTGACAGTAGACACCCTTGCAGTGACAGTAAACAGATGCCCTCGCAGTGACAGTAGACAGACGCCCTCGCAGTGACAGTAGACAGATACCCTTGCAGTGACTGTAGACGTCCTCACAGTGACAGCAGACGCCCTTGCAGTGACAGTAAACAGATGCCCTCGCAGTTACAGTAGACAGACGCCCTCGCAGTGACAGTAGACATGCTTGCAGTGACTGTAGACGTCCTCACAGTGACAGTAGACGCCCTCGCAGTGACAGTAGACAGACGCCCTCGCAGTGACAGTAGACGCCCTCGCAGTGACTGTAGACGTCCTCGCAGTGACAGTAGACGGCCTTGCAGTGACAGTAGACAGACGCCCTTGCAGTGACAGTAGACAGACGCCCTTGCAGTGACAGTAGACAGATGCCCTCGCAGTTACAGTAGACAGACGCCCTCGCAGTGACAGTAGACAGACGCCCTTGCAGTGACAGTAGACAGATGCCCTCGCAGTGACAGTAAACATCCTTGCAGTGACTGTAGACGTCCTCACAGTGACAGTAGACAGATGCCCTCGCAGTGACAGTAGACAGATGCCCTCGCAGTGACTGTAGACGTCCTCACAGTGACAGTAGACGCCCTCGCAGTGACAGTAGACGCCCTCGCAGTGACAGTAGACTCCCTCGCAGTGACAGTAGACAGACGCCCTCACAGTGACTGTAGACGTCCTCGCAGTGACTGTAGACATCCTCACAGTGACTGTAGACGTCCTCGCAGTGACTGTAGACATCCTCACAGTGACAGTAGATGTTCTTGTAATGACCATAGACATCCTCACAGTGACAGTAGATGTTCTTGTAATGACCATAGACGTCCTCGCAGATGATGTCACTTCCTCTGAAATGTGACCATGTGTTTTGCCAACATTTCACAACATGAAGTCAAGGAAAACATAACAACTGCATACCCTGACATCATTTCCTGCTCTGTCTCTACAGTCTAGCAACCAATAGGAAAACAGCCTACCTGTAGGAAGCTACACATCACGTGATCCCCAAACATGGGCAAACTGGGCCGGCTCTCACGGTACATGTGGACGGTGTAGATCGTCATGACAACAGGCTCCAGCTCGGTGTCGTCCGTCACCAGGATGCTAATCCTGCTATTGCCAAGGCCGACTGGGTAGTTCGCCATCCTGAACAAACAAACCAGACCAGGGGACGGGGGTCAGTGGTAATGGGTCATGGGTCATGGGTTAGGGTGTCCTGGTCTCACCTGGGCCCTCGGTGCTCGTCCAGGTGGACTCGGCAGGCTGAGCTGATGGGCTCCGGACGGATTCGGACTGTCACTGTGTCAAAGGTCACCTCTGCGTGGTACTCCTTCACCCAGGGGCTAAAGGGCGGGGTCAGAGTAAGGGGGGGATCGGTGTAGATCTGTCTGAGGTGGGGGTCCAGACATGGACCTGGAACACCATCATGTGATGACAGAGCCGACTCCTGATTGGTCGGTTTGTCTGTCTCACCAGTCCTGAAGGAAACATGAAAAAACTTTCTTCAGTTTATTTTAATGAATTTAATTTAATTTGATGTCAGCTGATAGATCAGACTCACCTGAAGCTCTGATTCCTCTGCAGCTCGTAAAAACTACTGATCCGGATCAGAAGATCAGAGACGCAGAGAGGATTGCACGACGAGGAGGAGGAGGAGGAGGAGGAGGAAGAAGAAGAGGAGGATGAAGAGTAAGAAGAGGAGGAGGAAGAGGAGGAGGAGGAGCTCCTGGGATATAACTACAGAGAAAACAAAGATGGATCAGAACCGGTCTGAAACATCACTGAACCATGGCTCAGCAGAACAGATGAGTTCATTAGTCTGATTAATGAAAAATAAAGTTTGATTTGTTTGTTTGTTAATTTAATTTTGAATATTTAAACTGAGTTTTGTCTTTTAAAGTCACAGTCTCACAGACAGGAAGTGTTTTCTTCTTCTTTGCTTTCAATCTGTTTTATTTGACAGACCTGATAAAACGTTGACAGAACGTGACTGAAACCCAAACACAACATATGTTGGAGTTCATCTGACGAACCGAAGAAGAAACCCGTGCTTGAAATAAAGACGAAGCATGAACAAATGGCGACCTCATCCGGCACAGAACGTATAAATATATATTATGAGATCATCAAAATGTTATGTTGTTTCAGCATCGTTTAAACGTTTGTTTACCAGCTCAAATGCTGACGCCATCTTCATCTGCTGCTGAAACTGAAGAAGAAGAAGAAACTCGTCCTCTGACAGGTGTGTGTGCGTCTCTGAGGACAGGTGTGTCTGCATCTCTGAGGACAGGTGTGTGTGTAATGGTAGCAGGAAGTGGAGTGTGTCCTCTAGGATCAGGTCTTTGGTGATCTGTCCATCAAAAGTGTCATCACCCAGAGACAAGAAGGTCACGTCCGTGTCCACCTGAAGAACAGACCAATCATAGAGCAGCTGACAGACCAATCATAGAGCAGCTGACAGACCAATCATAGAGCAGCTGACAGACCAATCATAGAGCAGCGCTGCCCTCTGCTGGGTGAGAGCAGACAGTTCACTGAGACAGTTTGTCAAAAACTTTATTTTGAAAAGTTTACAGCTTCCTGCTTTGAATTCAGAAACCACAGAAGAGAGGTGACATGACTCTCAGTCACATGACTCTTACCTGGATGACAACAGGTGAGACGGAGTGGGTGAAGAGCAGAGTGAAGGTGAGCAGCTGGTAACACAACAAACACCTGGAACAACCAATCAGTGATCAATGAGATGAAACACAATGTAACGTAATGTTAAGGTAACGTTGATGTAACATTAGAATAACAGGTTATTTAGAGAACTCATGAAATACACAGATGGAGTTACCTGTCTGTCTGTCTGTTTACCTGTGTAGAGTTGGTGGCTTCTCATTGGTCGACATGGCGGCATGCAGCACATCACCTATCACCTTCTTCACCTGCCTCAAAGCCTCATGGGAGGTGGTTGGTCCAAGCTGCTTGCAGCAGGAAGTTCCTGAGCTGAAGAAGAGACAAAGGTTAAAGGTTGTGGTCACATTCAGAGGTACAAACGACCTCCTCAGACCTTTCCTAAACACTTGTCCTTGAAACTTGATGGAAAGATCCAGGAAAGTGAGGTGACAAGGAGTTAGGAGAAGTGGAGAGGTGACAAGGAATTAGGAGATGCGAAAGCTCGCGTGTGGGCCCAGGTTCGAATCCCGACCTGTGTGGCCCTTTCCCACATGTCATTCCCCATCTCTCTCCCCACATTTCCTGTCACTATCAACAATAAAGAAAAGAAGAAGAAGAAATGAACAGACAGTCAGACAGGTGTCTTCATGACAGGTGTGTTACCTTTATGGCCCGCCCCCTCTGCTCTTGATTGGTCATCACCACGCTGATGTCATGCAGGAAGGCGGTCAGCGGGCTCACTGAGGTCACCAGGACATAAACATTCACCATGGCAACCAGAGCAGGAGGCGGGGCTCTGACAGGTGGGTATCTGAGGAGGCAAGCAGGTGAGCTCACACAGGTTTGTCTATTTCAGGTGATCAGTTGACACTCACCTGTTCATGTCCGCTGAATCCTTGGGAACCTGCAGCCTCTGATTGGTCGATCCACAGGAGTAAGGCCTCATGGGTAATTCAGATCCTGAAGCAGAAACAGGTAGAGAAGTGTGACACCTGGAGTCACCTGCACAGGTGAGCTGTGAGGCGTTTCCTGTGACGCTCAGACTCACCTGTTAGGTGAGATCGGGCAAAGAAGTCACAGAGACCTCCACCTGCATCAGAGAACACCTCCGTCACTGTGGGCAACAGGTTTACCTGAGGACATGAGCAAACAGGTGAGTCCACGACCGCTCAGGTAAACACCATGTGACTGTGAGCTAGGACTCTGATTGGCTGCTGAGTCTCACCATCTGATGATGCTGCAGGTGAGAGAACGACACTCTCCTCAGACAGCTTCTCTCTGCAGAGCTGAGACACAGCAGCAGGCTCCACCCACTCTCATCTGTAACCATGGAGACACATTTAGATTACTAAGGCCTCCTGGTGGAGCCTCCCAGTGGAGCTGCTACTCTGATTACGAGTCTGACTGCACGTGAATGCCTCACTGTTTCCATGGCGATGGGGTCGGGGCTGAAGCAGCTGGTCACTGTGATTTATGAATGCTGTAAAACATTGACGCTCTCTTTCTTCTTCACCTGTTGGTTCAGATGTCAGGCCCCGTCCCCCTCTCTTTACATGCAGACACAGCTGTCAATCATCTGACACAACTGTCGTCTGATCAGTCTGTGTGTGTTTGTGTGTGTTCATCACTAAGCATGTTAAAGATCCACATTCATAAACTAATCTTCCTGAAGTCATCATGACATCATCGATTTAATGACATCATCATCATCATCATGAAGATCAGGGGGTCAGAATCAGACGTGTCATTAAAGTTTCATTCAAATCCCAGTTTCTATTCTTTATTTTTAAGTTCAAAATAAGACTTAAAAATAAGACGTATGTCATGTTATTTCAAAACATATATATTTATAAGGATGTTTAAAAATAACATTTCTAAATTTGAGGACGGACCAACCAACAGCTGACAGGAAGTCCAACACAAACATACACACTAAAGTATTTCCTGTCTCTGATTTAACAAAATAAAAACACATCAGCTGTGTTTCATGTTTTAATGTGTTCAGATCTTCACGTATGTTTGTTGTATTCACATGTTAACATGTTTAACACACGTGGAGTGAAGCTGTCACACCTGCTGGTCAGAGGTCAGAGGTCAGCTTCCTGTCAGCTGACGTCAGCTGATCTCTGACCTGTGGCGCCCCCCTCAGGACTCTCACCGTGGTTGGGTCTCAGGAAGCTGCTGGTCTCTGCATATCGGGACAGCTGGACTTCATAGTCCATCTGCTGGAGAACCCGCTGGTACAGCTGGACCTCGGTGTCTGAGACCGGGTGTCGACCCGTCAGAACCACGGCCCGGCGGCGCCGGGGGGGCTGCTGGGACCAGAGCTGGACCTGAGGAGAGAGAGACAGAGGTCACAGTAATGTTGTAAACATTCATGATGCTAACATGCTAACACCTGTGAACCTAACAGTTGTTCAGATGAAAACATTTCAAACAGAGTCTTTGTCGTCTTCACATGTTCACATGTTGAAATCCACACGTGACCTCTGTGATTGTTTCCATGTGAGACAGGAAGCAGCTCTGCTCCTCTTCTTCTTCTGGAGGTTTTCTTCTTCTGTGGTATCAGCTCTCTGTGTTCTTGACAAACTTTAGAACAATGGCACTGTAACTACTTGTGAACATCTTGGAAACTAAATACTTCAGAGACTGTTTGGAGGCCAGCGAACACCACTTCCTGTTTACATAATGAATCATCTGGATCTACTTTAACACGTGTGTGTGTGTGTGTGTGTTTTCATTCTCACGTTAACGAGGATTCAAACGTGTTTATGTTCATCAGCCTGAAACTAAATCTGAGTGTGTGTCAGATAACATGGACTAATATAACTCCTTAGGGACTGACCTCTGCCTGAGTGTTAGCAGTTAGCAGTGAGCTGAAGCTGAACTAACGAGGACACTACCAGACTGATGACCTGATCATCATCATCACCATCACATGACCGTCCTGAGCTCTCAGGCTCATCTCATGGGTCTTCATCAGAGGTTAAAACAACTGGAGATGTTTTAAAACAGGAAGTGGATTTATATTGAAAGGACAGCCTGCCGTTCAAACGTGATCATGTGATCAGACACAGGTTGATGTTGAATCTTATTTTATGGAAACAGGAAGTTCACACGGAGTGATCTGATTGGACAGAGTCATTCATGAGTACTGATATAGAGAATAACAGAACAGAGACGTCACAGCTGATCAAAACTTTAAACTGATGAACCAATACCATCTGACCAAAGCTCTGATTGGTCGAAGAAGAGGACAAAGGAAAGGACAGAAGGAAGGAAAGAAAGAAGGAGAGAAGCCTGTATACTCATGTGACATGTGACTCATCAGATGACCTCGACCAATCAGAGAAGAGCAAACACAAAGGAACAGCTTCATCTGTCGTCACTTCTGAACCCATAAAAGCAGCTTGTTCGTGATGTCACTGCACGTCATCATGACGTTGTGCTAACGTTGTGTTGACGTTGTACTAACGTTATGTTAGGTTGTACTAATGTGCTGACGTGCTGTTGTGCTAACATTTTGTTGACGTTGTGCTAACATTGTACTAACATTGTGCTAACGTTGTCTGGTCTGACCCTCGGCTGATAAACGGCTGTAATATTTATATCAGGCACGCTGAGGACAGACACACTTGAAATACCAGCACACATACTGACACATACTCTGCTCTGATTGGTTGTCTCGGCTGTACTCTGCTCTGATTGGTTGTCTCGGCTGTCAGTCATCCTGTCGTAAAATTAAACCAGCTGCACACGGCCATTTTTCCTCCCATGATCACAAAAATCACCAAACCCAAACAATGAGCCACCTGTTAGAGACCAAAGACTGACCAAAGACTGCACCAAAGACTGATCAAGAACTGTACCAAAGACTGTACCACAAGACTGACCAAAGACTGACTCAAGACTGACTCAAGACTGACCAAAGACTGACCAAAGACTGACTCAAGACCTGACCAAGATGACAGACTGACTCAGACCCAAAGACTGACCAGACTGACTCAAGACTGACAAAGACTGACCAAAGGACTGACCGATACTGCCAAAGACTGACCTCAAGACTGACCAAGAGACTGACGAGACTGACCAAAGACTGACTCAAAGGACTGACTCAAAGACTGACTCAAGACTGACCCAAAGGACTGACTCAAAGACTGACTCAAGACTGACCAAAGACTGACCAAAGACTGACTCAAGACTGACCAAAGACTGACCAAAGACTGACTCAAGACTGACTCAAGACTGACTCAAGACTGACCAAAGACTGACCAAAGACTGACTCAAGACTGACTCAAGACTGACCAAAGACTGACCAAAGACTGACTCAAGACTGACCAAAGACTGACCAAAGACTGACTCAAGACTGACCAAAGACTGACCGAAGACTGACCGAAGACTGACCAAAGACTGACCAAAGACTGACTCAAGACTGACCAAAGACTGACTCAAGACTGACCAAAGACTGACCAAAGACTGACTCAAGACTGACCAAAGACTGACCAAAGACTGACCAAAGACTGACTCAAGACTGACCAAAGACTGACCAAAGACTGACCAAAGACTGACTCAAGACTGACCAAAGACTGACCAAAGACTGACTCAAGACTGACCAAAGACTGACTCAAGACTGACCAAAGACTGACTCAAGACTGACCAAAGACTGACCAAAGACTGACTCAAGACTGACCAAAGACTGACCAAAGACTGACCAAAGACTGACCAAAGACTGACTCAAGACTGACCAAAGACTGACCAAAGACTGACTCAAGACTGACCAAAGACTGACTCAAGACTGACCAAAGACTGACCAAAGACTGACTGAATATAAAAATAATAATAATTTGAAGAATCTGAAGTCTCGTGGTCTTTATCAGAGGATGAAACCTGTCTGTGTCTCACCTGCCTGTCTCTCACCCGTCTTTGTGTCTCACCTGTCTGTCTCTCATCCGTCTGTCTCTCACCTGTCTGTGTGTCTCACCTGTCTGTCTGTCTCTCGCCCGTCTGTCTCTCGCCTGTCTGTCTCTCGCCTGTCTGTCTCTCGCCTGTCTCTGTGTCTCACCTGTCTGTCTGTGTGTCTCACCTGTCTGTCTGTCTCTCGCCCGTCTGTCTCTCGCCCGTCTGTCTCTCGCCTGTCTGTGTGTCTCACCTGTCTGTCTGTGTCTCACCTGTCTGTCTGTCTCTCGCCCGTCTGTCTCTCGCCTGTCTGTCTCTCACCTGTCTGTGTGTCTCACCTGTCTGTCTGTGTGTCTCACCTGTCTGTCTGTCTCTCGCCCGTCTGTCTCTCGCCTGTCTGTCTCTTGCCTGTCTGTGTGTCTCACCTGTCTGTCTGTCTCTCGCTTGTCTGTGTGTCTCACCTGTCTGTCTGTGTGTCTCACCTGTCTGTCTGTGTGTCTCACCTGTCTGTCTGTCTCTCGCCTGTCTGTCTCTCACCTGTCTGTGTGTCTCACCTGTCTGTCTGTCTCTCGCCTGTCTGTGTGTCTCACCTGTCTGTGTCTCTGCAGGCTCTCCAAGGTTGAGATGAACTTCCGGGTCTCTTCAATCACGCCGTCCTCTCCCGCCTTCCTACTGCGCATGTCTGCGGCGGGTTGTTGCGGTCCGGACCATAGCCGGTTCCGAGCCACCATCAGGGTCTGGTAGAACAGACACACGGCCACTCCGAGCAGCAGCAGCGGGCCAGAACACGACCGGCGGCGGAGCAGCATGCCGGCCTCCCGCAAGAGGAGCCCGCCGGCTGAGGCCAGGAGGCAACGCATGACGACCCGAACCGAACCGAGACCCGAAGGTCAGCTCACATTCTGCAGGACTCAGTCTACCTTCATCATCAGCTTCATCTTCATCGGCTTCCTCTGATGTCAATCATCATCAAGGAAACGTTAGTTAAATGTTTGTTTAAGGTTTGATGGATGTTTTTTAAATGTTTTTTAAATGTTTTTTAAATGTTGTTGAAATGTTTGTTGGATCCTCTCTCATGGTGTCTCAACTGAAGCAGTGAGTTTTAAGAGCTTCCGTCCGGTACCGAGTCTCTTCATAAAGTTCTGGTTCTGATCCCGTGCGCACCGTGGGCAGGACTGTAGTTCGGTTCCGATCAGCCGAGCGTCATCTTCGGTCCTGCTCGGTGAGATCCTGAGACTTCAAACACGGATGACCTTCAAAGGAAACACTTCTGGTCCCGGATCACCGGAGCTCGTCCCGGTTTATCCAGATCAGTCCCGGTCTGTGCGGATCCAAAGTGCGCAGCTCGATCTGTCAGCCAGTGTAACGGACCGTTATCCACGGAGCCGCTCACGGAGCCGTTACTCGGTCCAGTCTACTCGGATGAGCAGAAAATCCCGCAGACTGTGTGGAGGACTCTCCGGGACTGCGGAGCTTCAGTTTGAGCCTGAAGTTAAAAACAAGTCGAGTCTCAGAGACCATCTGGTTTGAGTTAAATCAGCAGGAAGAAGAAGGAGCCTCAGTACTCAGATTTCTAGTCCGTCCTCCTCCGTCTGGAGCCGAACCTAGACCCGGACCTGGACCTGGACCTAGACCCGGACCCGGACCCGGACCTGGACCCTTCTTCAGGATTTACAAGATGTTTCCCGTTGAAATCTGAAAAGTTTGAGAGTGTTGAAGCTCTGTAGGAGGTCAGATCCTCCCCCTCACACACACACACACACACACACACACACAGTGAAGAGTTATTTATGGAACACACACACACACACACAGTACAAACGTGTGTGTGTGTAACGCTGTGTGTGTGTGTGTGTGTGTGTGTGTGTGTTAAATTCATCGTTCATGTTAAAGAAAAAAACTTTTTTTCAGATTAAAAACTGGTTTAAAGATCAAAGACATGAAGTTAGCTCATATGCTAACCTTAGGTCAACACAAGCTAACCAACCAGCAACCTCCGCTGACATGAAGCCGACACAGGAAGTGACACAGACTGCAGTTCCTCTAACGTCCACCTGAGGCTGGCTGCAGCAGTGAGTCAGTCTCCATAAGTCCCCATGTTAGACAGCAGAAATAAACATGTTTACAGCCTGGTACAAAAAACAGTTTTGGTCTCTGTAGCTAATTTCCCCGTTCATGACAACTGTACTGAGGGTAAATTTATATACAACTCACCTGTTCACATTATATTAAGGCTTAAAGTTATGCAGGATTCAGAGCTTTGATTGACAGGTGGGGCAGGTCGTCATGGAGACAAAAACACTGAGGTTCACAGGTACTTAGTTACTCTGTAGATACTCAATAAAGCCTTCAGTGGTCACGATAACAAACAGGTGATTGTTAATGAGGTGCTGCCTCCTGCTGGAAGATGCAGGGTTACTAAGATATTCTATTACAGGTGTTATCAGGTGTTCATCACACTGACGAATCCAACTTAACATAATCTGGATTAACACGTTCACACTGGACCGAGGTTTGCGGTCACATCAACAGATGATCTCATCAGTAACAGCTGATCTGAGACACTGATCATGTGATGTTCAGGTGACATCAGCTGACTGACCAGCTGAAGAAAGCAAAAAACAACAGATAAAAAAAAAAGTTTTTATTGAGTTAATCTGAAACACAAATAAACTAAAACAACACAGAGAATTACACACACACACACACACACACCTACAACACACACACTACACCCACACACACCACACACAACCAACACACACAAGCGTTACACACACACACACACACACACCACACACAGCGTTACACACACACACAGCGTTACACACACACACACACACAAGCGTTACACACACACACACACACAGCGTTACACACACACACACACACACACACCACACAGCGTTACACACACACACACACACACCACACACAGCGTTACACACACACCACACACACACACACACACAGCATTACACACACACCACACACACACACACACACACACACACAGCGTTACACACACACACACAGCGTTACACACACACACACACACACACAGCGTTACACACACACACACACACACAGCGTTACACACACACACACACACACACACAGCGTTACACACACACAGCGTTACACACACACACACACACAGCGTTACACACACACACACACACACACACACACACACACACACAGCGTTACACACACACACACACACACACACACACACACACACACACACACACAGAGACAGATAAACACACAGATACACACACACACACACACACACACACACAGCGTTACACACACACAGCGTTACACACACACAGCGTTACACACACACACACACACACACACCACACACACACACACACACACAGACAGATAAACACACAGATACACACTTTGTTCCGTCAGGATCTCTTTTATCTCGTCAGGTTCGGATGTGTCTGAGTCTCTCGGGACTCCATATTTGTAGTCCAACAGATCATCAGGTTTGTAGTTTTTCAGGAAGAGGAGCACAGCCTCATGGAAAAGAAACATTTTGAAGTGTGATGAACGTTTGGTTTCTTTGATGGTCTGATGGTCCGGTCTGGTCCGGTCCCCTTCATGTCTCATGGACATGTCTGAATGTTCTGTGGGTGAACAAGTCGTTCTGACACGTGAAGTCACGTGACCATGAGATCATGTGGTCACGACTGTCCCCATCGCAGTTTTTTTTTTCTGTTGGCACAAAAAGAAGACGCAGCCGTCACCTCTGACGTCTGACGGCTGCAGGCCTATTGGTCAGAGCGTGTCATGAGGCCGATGGCGGCGTTCAGTCTATTTGTGGCGGGCTGCCTCGCCTCTTCATGGCCGCCGGTACACTGAGGACAATACCACTTCCCCTTCGGAGCCTCCGTCAGGCCAACACAGCCATAATGGAACCACTCGATGGGACACTGAAACACACACATTATATATAATACACACACACACACACTCTTCATCATAAACATCATCAGATATTTTAGATGAACTCACGTCCGTGTTGTCACAGCCGACCATTTCTCCGTAAGAAACCTGGAAAACATTTCAAACACAGTCATGACGTTTGAATCAGTGACATCACAGCCATGCCGTGCAGCGATTGGTCGGACAGGTCGTACCTGGTTACAGATGCAGTATCGGGGCTCATTGGGGTCGTAGGTCCAGTCCACCTGACTGTTGGCCTCGGCCTCAGGCAGCGCTGAGGCCTGCTGGGAAAGTTCCTGAGCCAGCGCCGATGACGACGAGCACGATGACAGAGAGGAAGAGGAGGAAGACGAAGACGACTTGATGGTTGGATGACTTGATTGCTGCTTCTGTCAAAGCGTTAGAGAAACCTACTCATCACACACGTCATCCTGATGTCATAGATTATATAACTAATGTGTGTGTGTGTATAAACACTTCTTGGTGCTGACTGTTTTACTTCGGACGGGGACTCTAACCTGTGACTCTTTTTGTACAGCTCTGAGCTCACATCCTGTCATTACTGTGTTTGTTTGTCTTACTTGGACTTGCGTCCCCTGGAGTCTGAGGCCGTGGTGGGGGTCAGGGGTCTGGGTGAGGGTGGAGGCCAGAGCGGAGGAGGAGTATCCGGTGTTCTCCCGGGACAGAGCGAACTCTCTGCCTCAGCTGGAAGTCATTGTTCTTGATGGCCTCGTAACTCGCCTTCAGGCTGGACGTCCTCCGTCCGTCCTTCATCTGAACACGACAACAGAAACAAAGTTCAGTTTCTGACCAGGTCCGATTACATCGAGCTCCATGTTCTGAACACACAGCAGTTAGCACGTTAGCACGCTCATACTTTGTAACTGTGTGATGTAATCTGAAGTCACATCAACAAACTATTTAAGAAAAGCTGATTATGAAATTCCCGTCAACAGATCTGCACAGTCCCTGTGAATCCTACAGGAAGTGCTTCATGTTTACATGTTGTCATGTTTTCATTAGCATGTATGACCTGGGCAGTGGCCTGCACGGCCTGGGCAGCAGCCATGGTGATCGCTCCGGCTCCGGCGCCGGGCCGGCGGGCAGTGAGCTCAGGTTTATAGGAGGCCAGAGGCTGAGAGGAGTTCACAGCTGTACACGTTGTTGGTGGACGAGGAGGTGCTGTTTGGTACGGCAGCCTGCAGAGGACACAGCTCACAGTTAAAACACACACACACACACACACACACAGGGCCTGCAGGTGTACAGGTGAGGCTCACCTGGCGTGTTCTCCTTGGAAGCGTCTGATGTGAGCGTGGACAGCAGAGCCTCAGACTTAAACTTCTTCTCTGGGACATGTTCAGTGGTGTGATGAGCCGGAGCGCTGTACTTCCTCTCTGTGACACACACACACACACACCGTCATCATCATCATCACACACACACACACACCGTCATCATCATCACACACACACACACACACCGTCATCATCATCATCACACACACACACCGTCATCATCATCACACACACACACACACACCGTCATCATCATCACACACACACACACACCGTCATCATCATCACACACACACACACACACCGTCATCATCATCACACACACACACACACACCGTCATCATCATCATCACACACACACACACACACCGTCATCATCATCATCACACACACACACACACCGTCATCATCATCATCACACACACACACCGTCATCATCATCATCACACACACACACCGTCATCATCATCATCACACACACACACCGTCATCATCATCATCATCACACACACCGTCATCATCATCACACACACACACACACACCGTCATCATCATCACACACACACACCGTCATCATCATCATCACACACACACACCGTCATCATCATCACACACACACACACACACACACACCGTCATCATCATCACACACACACACACACCGTCATCATCATCACACACACACACCGTCATCATCATCATCACACACACACACACACACACACACCGTCATCATCATCACACACACACACACACACACACACCGTCATCATCATCACACACACACACACACCGTCATCATCATCATCACACACACACACACACACCGTCATCATCATCATCATCACACACACACACACACACACACACACACACACACACACCGTCATCATCATCATCATCATCACACACACACACACACACACACACACACACACACCGTCATCATCATCATCACACACACACACACACACACACACACACACACACACACACACACACACACACACACACCGTCATCATCATCATCATCACACACACACACACACACACACACACACACACACCGTCGTCATCATCATCATCATCACACACACACACACACACACACACACACCGTCATCATCATCACACACACACACAATCATCATCATCATCACACACACACACACACACACACCGTCATCATCATCACACACACACACACACACACACCGTCATCATCATCATCATCATCACACACACACACACCGTCATCATCATCACACACACACACACACACACGCACACACGCACACACGCACACACGCACACACGCACACACGCACACACACAGAGACAGACACACACACACACACACACACACACACACACACACACAGGACTTACTCTCTGTTGCGGTGTGTGAGTGGACGTGATGGTTGTTGACGGGCTGAGACGGACTGTCCATCTCTAAAGACCCTGAGGACGAGAGGACAGGAAGTCAAAGAGACTTTCAAAATAAAAGCTCAACACTGCTCCTGGTTCTGGTTCTGGTTCTGGTTCTGGTTCTTACGTCTCTCCAGGATCTCTGTGATGCCGGCGTTGTCGGCCTCCAGCTCCATCTTGAACTTGGCCAGCTCCTGGTCCAGTTTACGCAGGTGACGGTCCACCTGAGACAAGGACAGAGACCAGAACCCAGTGAGGACAGGACGGGCAGAGGACGGGTTAATGGTTCTGATAGTCCAACAGACAGTAATCTGTCTTTGACTGACATCTGGTGGCTGACAGCGTGAACCTACAGAGAGACGGCTCTGAACAGTTTAACTGAGATCGGGCTGGTTTAAATTTCCTCATCAACTCAGAGACCAGCTGATGGTCACACACACGCACACACACACACACACACACACGCACGACACGCACACGCACACACACGCACACACACACGCACGCACACACTCACCAGATCATAAATCTGATTGGCCAGTTGAACTTTCTCGTCTGCATCTTCCAGAGCTTTGTAATAATCCTGAAACAGATGATAAAGTTATTAATATTCACATGACTGCATGTTGCCGTGACGTGTGGTCAGGTGACGTGACTGTGTGTCAGGTGACGTGACGTGTGGTCAGGTGAGCGTGACGTGTGGTCAGGTGACGTGACGTGTGGTCAGGTGACGTGACGTGGTGGTCGGTGACGTGACGTGTGGTCAGGTGACGTCACGTGTGGTCAGGTGACGTGACGTGTGGTCAGGTGACGTGACGTGTGGTCAGGTGACGTCACGTGTGGTCAGGTGACGTGACGTGTGGTCAGGTGACGTCACGTGTGGTCAGGTGTCTGACCTTCTTGATGACCTCCATCTGCTCTTCTCTCCACTCTGGTTTGTTCTTCTTTGCATTGACGAAGAACTCGATCACTTTCTGCTCCAGCTGATCCGTGGCGTCTGAAACATAAACACAGGTGAGATTCACACCTGAGAACGACTGGTCCAGATCCTGGTTCTGGTTCTGGTCTGAGTATTCTGGCTTCACGTGTTCATAATCTTCAATTTGATCTTGTTGATGATAAATCGGATTTAGATTTTTAATAATGGTCATGGTGACCGTGTTCCCATCAGGTTCTGGTCCAGCTCGGACTGCGGGTTTAACAGGTGGGAAAACTTTATACGGTGAAGAACTCACAGCAAGCTGATCCAGACTCAACTGGACCTCAGTCCAGTTCGATACAGACCTGACCATCCACGACCAGAACACCACATCTAAACACACCTGCCATGAATTACAAACAGAACCATAGCAGAACCAGAGCAGAACCAGAGCTTCATGCTCACACACACACTCTATGAGTACAATGACCTACTGATGCAGGAGAGTAAATGTACTTAGTACTTTTTACTTTTCAGTTAAAGTGTTAAATATAAAATAATTAATGATTTAATCTGTCATTGATTTTAAATTCTGAATAAATCTATTACATTAAAAAATAACTTTAATTCTTCTCTGTAAATAATACACAAACAATAAACAACATTAAATAATAAACATTACATATTAATTTGTTTTATTATAAATAAATATTATTTTATTAATAATATAATATTAAATGTGGAATAATAATTCTGTAATAAACATTAAATAATAACTGTGTTCAGTGAGTAAACAGACGCTGT
Source organism: Nibea albiflora (assembly GCA_014281875.1). Lineage (NCBI taxonomy): Eukaryota > Metazoa > Chordata > Actinopteri > Sciaenidae > Nibea > Nibea albiflora. The sequence continues at coordinate 2,450,595 of CM024810.1, forward strand.
TAACCGGCTCGGCTAGCTCCATGCTAACGTTAGTGTAATGTTATATTAATGTTTCTACAATGCTATAATGGGTTTGTTCACGGTGTGTTAACATCGCATGTTGAACCGGGACTTAACGCCGGTGTGAGGCTCCGTTACGGCGCCTGTACCGGCTGCAGCACTACTCTGAACCTGCAGGTCCATCTCCCTCATTTCCGTAAACCTGTCGCGGAGGTCCATGGGAAAGCTGCTCGATCACTGCCAGAGAAAGAAGAAAGGGTGGTTAATGCTAACGATGCTAGGCTAACGGCCCGAGACACATAGGCCGGGAAATAACACCCATTTAACGGACGATTCGCGCCAATGAAGCCCGTGCCGCCTTGTTCCGGTCCAATACTCACTCTCCAGGTAGTCCTCCAGGTACACATGGCGGGAAACTCGACGTTTTAAACGTTTTAGCAAAGAATCGTCTTCTTTCATATGGCGCCGCCAGCCGCTCCGTCTTTCACAAAAAAATACCCCGAAACAATGACGATCACTGGCGGTGACACGCACGCTGCCTCGGCTCTGATTGGATGAAACCAGCGCGGGGCGTTGATTACGGTCTCAGAACAGAGGCATCATGGGAGTTATAGTTTAGTGCGTGATTAGCTTGTTTCTCATGTATTATGTTATATTATGTTATATAGTTATGTTATGTTATATGTTATATATGTTATGTTATGTTATGTTAGTTATGTTATGTTATGTTATATTATGTTATGTTATGTTATGTTATGTTATGTTATGTTATGTTATATTATGTTATGTTATATTATGTTATGTTATGTTATGTTATGTTATATTATGTTATGTTATGTTATGTTATATTATGTTATGTTATGTTATGTTATATTATGTTATATTATGTTATATTATGTTATGTTATGTTATATTATGTTATGTTATGTTATGTTATATTATGTTATGTTAGTTATTATGTTATGTTATGTTATATTATGTTATGTTATGTTATGTTATATTATGTTATATTATATTATGTTATGTTATGTTATATTATGTTATGTTATGTTATGTTATGTTATGTTACCATTTTACTGTGAATTAATTAATGTTACATGACGTGTTATTTAAATATTTAAATAATATCAAAGTAAATATTTAAACATTCTGTAAATGTAAAATTAATAAAGTTTTTTTGTTTCATTTTATAATAAAAAATATTTCCTTTTGTTTCCAATTGTACTTTATTTACTATTAAAATATGTGAGGTGATTTTTTTCTGACAATACAATAAATTATATAATAATAATAATAATAATAATAATAATAACACTAATAATAACACTAATAACAATAATAATAATACAACTCTAACATATATATTCATATGTCAGTGTGTGTATAATACATGTGTGCACTTCTGTTTGTGTGCATCTAGGTATATATACAAATCAGTGTGTGTACAACTGCAGTCTCGGCTTCTCTCGGCTTCTCTCGGCCTGCTGACCCCGCGGCCCTGCAGCTGGAGGCGGACACATTCCTCTGTTCTCCCCCAGGACTCTGAGCCTGCAAGGGGAGGAGGAGGAAGGCTGCTGTCCGCATTTAATTAGTGAGGAAGAAGACCCGAGAGCCGCCCCCTCAGTCCGGACAGAGAGCCGCCCCCTCAGTCCGGACTGCAGCTCCAAAGTTTCCGCGTCTCAGTCGGACTGTGGATCAGAGGAGGACGAGGACCCGAGCAGGATCCGGACCTCCGTTTGTTTAGTTCGAGTACCGGGTTAAGGTTCTGGTTGCTTCACTTGTCATGTGCAGCCGTGCAGAGTCCTGGTCCTGATCGGATCCCACAGAGTCCTGGTCTGGTCCCGGACTGTGCTATTTTCGGGGCTGTCCCGCCGATTGATTTTGGAAACGCCGCAGCCCCGCACACGCCAATCCTCCCTGTGGGTCTGAGGGAAAGTAAGAAACCACCTGTTGTGGAAGTTTCCTGGAGCTGCTCACGGATAAACCCGAGCCTGAACGGACGCCGAACGGATCGCGCGCGGCGGTGCGGAATGTGGTTTTACGCACGGAGCTCACTCAGATCGTCAGAAGGGTCCTTTCACACTCCACAGACCAGGCTCCGGCCTCCGTGTTGTCTGTTTGCCGTGAGCATGTTGCCATGGTGCCCCCGGGCTCATATGAGCCGGACGGCCGAGCTCCGGTCCAGATGGCTCGGGAGGACGCGGTGAGGTGTCTGCGCTGTCTGCTGTACGCGCTCAACCTGCTGTTCTGGGTGAGACCTGAATCTGATACCCGTATTGATCCCTGATCGATCAGGACAGCACAGAGTTAACACCAAACATGGTCCAACAGGACACAGAAGAACCATGTTTCAGGTTAACACTCAGGTTAGCTTGAAGAACCGGAACCAGAACTAACAGTAAAAGGACAGTAAAAGCCAAAGCATGCTGAAATAAATCTAGTTTATGTAGGTTGTTTTCATGACGTCATGGATGTGACAGTATGAACGCATTTAATACATACATGAATACATGTGATGAATGTGATCTATAAAATAACTGAGTAAAAATACTCAGCAGTATCATTATGCCTCCATCATGTTTACAGTGAAGGTAAACTGTACACTTTACAGTTAAAGTTTACAGTGAGTTTAAAGTTTACAGTTAAATATTAAAGTTTACAGTTAAAGTTTACAGTTAAAGATAAAAGTTTACAGTTAAAGTTTACAGTTAAATATTAAAGTTTACTGTTAAAGTTTAAAGTTTACAGTTAAATATTAAAGTTTACACTTAAAGTTTAAAGTTTACAGTTAAATATTAAAGTTTACTGTTAAAGTTTAAAGTTTACAGTTAAATATTAAAGTTTACAGTTAAAGTTTACAGTTAAAGATGAAAGTTTACACTTAAAGTTTACAGTTAAAGATGAAAGTTTACACTTAAAGTTTAAAGTTTACAGTTAAATATTAAAGTTTACAGTTAAAGTTTACAGTGAGTTTAAAGTTTACAGTTAAACATTAAAGTTTACAGTTAAAGATTAAAGTTTACAGTGAAAGATTAAAGTTTACAGTTAAAGTTTACAGTGAGTTTAAAGTTTACAGTTAAAGATTAAAGTTTACAGTTAATGTTTACAGTGAGTTTAAAGTTTACAGTTAAATATTAAAGTTTACAGTTAAAGTTTACAGTGAGTTTAAAGTTTACAGTTAAATATTAAAGTTTACAGTTAAAGTTTACAGTTACAGATTAAAGTTTACAGTTAAGGTTTACAGTGAGTTTAAAGTTTACAGTTAAATATTAAAGTTTACAGTTACAGATTAAAGTTTACAGTTAAAGTTTACAGTGAGTTTAAAGTTTACAGTTAAATATTAAAGTTTACAGTTAAAGTTTACAGTTACAGATTAAAGTTTAAAGTTAAAGTTTAGTTTACAGTTAAAGATTAAAGTTTACAGTGAAAGTTTAATAGTTATGGTTAAAAATCAAAGTTTATAGTAAAAGTTTACAGTGAAAGTTAGAAAGTTGGCCACGTCTGTCTGAGAACATGTTTCACATTCTGGCGTGTTATTTGTAGGCAGCAGAAACTGATCTCTGCGTGTGTGTGTGTGTGTGTGTTCAGCTGATGTCAGCATGTGTGCTGGGAGTGGCAGCATGGATCAGAGACTCCCTGAACACCGTCCTGACCCTGACAGCCCACACCAGGTGAGCCTCACACAGCCAGACCAGAGTCCTGGTCGACCTGAAGACACAATCTCAGTCTGCTTCATGTGGACCAGGTCCTCTGACAAATGTTGCTGATTTCTGACAAACATCACTTAATCTTAGTGTCTCTGACACATTTACAGAAATGTTGATTCATGTCGAAATGAAAACATTTAATTCAACATTTTTGTTTGTAAAGAAATTAAAGCTGTCAGATCGATGGACTCATGACGTGACATGTTTGTGTCTGTTCAGGTTGGAGGAAGCAGCCATCCTCACCTATTCCCCAGCTGTTCATCCAGTCATCATCTCCGTGTGCTGCTTCCTCATCATCGTGGCGATGGTCGGATACTGCGGCACGCTCAAATGTAACCTGCTGCTGCTGTCATGGGTATGAGTTACTCAGCTGACCAGCACTTATTATACATATATGTGTGTGTGTTCTATGGGGAGGGGAGTAATCTGATTACAGTCTGTAGCGAGTAATCTGATTACAGTCTGTAAACAGGTGGGATAGGTGAACTTCAGGTGAGTCACGACATGAGCAGAGTGAAGCGTTTGTGGGATCTGAACTGGGGTCAGTTTGTCTCTGGTTTTCTAATGGGGTTCCATCTGTGATCCAGATCACCTGTCTGCTGTCACCTGAGTTGGTGGGGCCAGGTGTCTGTATTGTCCCTCACAGATAAGATTGTGGCCTCAGTCTCTCTCTGAAAGACGAGACGTTGGGACACAGAGCAGCTTCAGTCTGCTGAATGGACTGAGAGATCAGAGACAAGTGCGCAGTGTTTCATTGTATGACTTTCTATGTATGTATGTGTGTGTAATGAAGAGTCCAACATGTGAACACAGCTGGACCGAACAGAACCTCTGAACCAGCAGTGTCCAGTCTAACAGTGAACACAGCAACAGAACCTCTGAACCAGCAGTGTCCAGTCTAACAGTGAACACAGCAACAGAACCTCTGAACCAGCAGTGTCCAGTCTAACAGTGGACATAGCAACAGAACCTCTGAACCAGCAGTGTCCAGTCTAACAGTGAACACAGCGACAGAACCTCTGAACCAGCAGGGTCCAGTCTAACAGTGAATACAGCGACAGAACATCTGAACCAGCAGGGTCCAGTCTAACAGTGGACATAGCAACAGAACATCTGAACCAGCAGGGTCCAGTCTAACAGTGAACACAGCGACAGAACCTCTGATTCAGCAGCGTCCAGTCTCCAGAGAATACAGCAACAGAACCTCTGAACCAGCAGTGTCCAGTCTAACAGTGAACACAGCGACAGAACCTCTGAACCAGCAGTGTCCAGTCTAACAGTGAACACAGCGACAGAACCTCTGAACCAGCAGTGTCCAGTCTAACAGTGAACACAGCGACAGAACCTCTGAACCAGCAGTGTCCAGTCTAACAGTGAACACAGCGACAGAACCTCTGAACCAGCAGTGTCCAGTCTAACAGTGAACACAGCGACAGAACCTCTGAACCAGCAGTGTCCAGTCTAACAGTGAACACAGCAACAGAACCTCTGAACCAGCAGTGTCCAGTCTAACAGTGAATACAGCAACAGAACCTCTGAACCGGCAGTGTCCAGTCTAACAGTGAACACAGCAACAGAACCTCTGAACCAGCAGTGTCCAGTCTAACAGTGAATACAGCAACAGAACCTCTGAACCAGCAGTGTCCAGTCTAACAGTGAATACAGCAGTCTACTGAGGTGGTTTTCTTGTCAGGTTTGCTCCTGGTATCCTGGGAGCAGAAATCTGATCAGCAAAGTTACAAACTTGATTTAAGTGAACGTAGAAAAACATAAAAACAGAACATGATGTGATGTTTGAATGTTTCCTCCTTATTGTTTCTTTATTTCAGTATTTCTGCAGTCTGTTGGTGATCTTCTGTGTCGAGTTAGCAAGCGCCGTCTGGACGTTATGACGAGGTGAGACATGTATATACATATTTATATATATTATAAATGTCTATATAGTTATCATATCTTCAACAAACAAACTTCAAAATGTTCAGACTTTATTCTCAAAATAATGTGACAGTTTCTGTGTATTATATTCTATCTTTATATGTGTTATATTATTTATAATTTTTTTTTTATTTCATATATCTACTGAACAGTTGATACCACGTACTGGTCGTGTCCAAAGCGTCCCCATCAGAGAGCAGCTGCAGACACAACACACGTCTCTAAGAATAACCTGAAATGTTCGAGACGACGACTCAGTGCACACACACACACACACACTCTCTCTCTCTCTCTCTCTCTCTCTGTCTGTCAATCAACTGCTGTGTGAGTCTTTACCTGCAGGCTGATGTCACTATCTCACCTGGACTTCATCACTTCAGGCCTCACCTGCCTCAGGGGGTTTGTGGGTATTGTAGTCAGCAACTGTCTTATCAGCTGACACACCTGGCTGAGCTGAGGGGGAGGGGTTAGGGTCACACAGAGGTGACATCATGATTATTGATTACATCTGTATTGATAATGTTGTGTGTGTGTGTGTGTGTGTGGTGTGTGTGTGTAGCCGGCCATGCAGCGCTCTGATATGATTAGTCTGAAGTCTCGGATGCCGAACTACGGCCTGCAGCGTTATCAGTGGCTCACACACACCTGGAACAGCTTCCAGACAGAGGTCAGAGGTTGCACACACACACACACAACACCACACACAGCTGTGATCATGTGATCTGCCTGCTGACAGGTGTGTGTGTGTTTACATGTGGACAGTTCAAATGCTGCGGTGTGATCTACTTCACTGATTGGCTGGAGATGACAGAGATGGAGTGGCCACCTGACTCCTGCTGCTCCAATCCGTATCCAGGATGTGCTCGCCACGCCCACAACCACGACCTGAGCGACCTGCACCAGGAGGTGAGACACCCGCCTCTCACTGGACAACAGACAGACAGCCAATCAGAGTTTAACCTGCTCAGATCACATCAATTCAGTCAGCTGATGTCTCCATGACGATATTATGTTCTGATGTTCTGATGGATCTGATGGTTCTGACAGTTCTGACGGATCTGATGGCTCTGATGGTTCTGATGGTTCTGACAGTTCTGACAGTTCTGACGGCTCTGATGGTTCTGATGGTTCTGACAGTTGTGATGTTCACATTTAGTCATTTAGCAGACGCTTTTATCCAAAGTGACAGAAGGGAACAATCCGGGTGTGGCGTGATAAGAAAAGGTCGTGCAACAGTAAGTACTGTGACAGTTATAGAGGGGACAGATTGTTAGTGTTGCAGCAGAGGTCCTCTCTGAAGAGCTGGAGGTCTTGAGGAATGAGGACATTCAAGTAGGTGGTGCAGAACCACTGACAACTTTGTAGTCAACATTAGGGATCTGAATTCAATGTGGACTGCTACAGGTAGACAGTGGAGTGGCCATGATTGTAGACTAGGCACGGCACCACGTTCTGGATCATCTGAAGAGGTTTCATTATCAGGCTGGAGCCGTCAGGAGGACAGTACAGTAGTCTAGTCTGGTCTCATCTCCACCCTGGTGGTGTTAACTTAGAGGAGCAGCACTTCAGTTCTGAGGTTCAGCTGGAGGTGATTTGCCCTCTGAGGCAAAGAGACCAGAGCAGAGAGCGAGGGGAGTGTCATCTGCATAGCAGTGATCAGCCATGTGAGTGCATAATCAGTCCCAGGGAGGTGGTGTTTGATGTTCTGATGGTTCTGTGTGTTTCAGGGCTGCGGTCCAAAGATCTACAGTTTCATTCGTGGGACGAAGCAGCTGCAGGCGTTGCGTTTCCTGGGCGTGTCCATCGGTGTGGCTCAGATCCTCGCCATGGCGCTCACCCTCACTCTGCTCTGGGCACTTTATTATGGCCGAAGTCTCCAGAACTGGACCCCACGCCACCGGTGCCGCCGCCCCCGGCGACTCCGCCTCCCTCACAGTGACATACGGACCCTCGGCCGAAGTTTCAAAGTCCAGCTGCCACCGCACGAATAAAGGCTGCACGCTGACAAGCGGCGCCACAGCCGGCAAACCGAGTGGAACTCCAGTTTGAGATTGAGCGTCTGTCGTAGCACCAGGTCCAAAACATTTAACTCAACAAGACGCGAGAACGTCACAGGTCCCATCCAATGTGGACTCAATCCACATCGTCATCGGGTCATTTTTGGAACATTTCTGGTGGAGCAGTCCAGTTCTGTCAGGTCCAACATGAGTCAGCAGCTTCTGTTTCAGATCATTGACTCTGATGAAAATGTCTCTGGATGACAGAATGATGACACAAGACGGTCAGATGATCTGAGGATGTTTACATCAGTCAGAAGTTACACTTCAGTCGGACCGTCTTCCTCTTCTCAGATCTTGTTGAGTAAAATGTTTGATGAACACTCAGACGACGTTTAAATCAAACTCTTCATGAACTCTGTGACAATGATGATGAACATTATGTGATGAAATCTGGACTGGACCTGAGGCAGACTTCAGGAGGACTTCAGGAGGACTTCAGGAGGACTTCAGGAGATTTCAGGAGGACTTCAGGAGGACTTCAGGAGATTTCAGGAGGACTTCAGGAGACTTCAGGAGATTTCAGGAGGACTTCAGGAGATTTCAGGAGGACTTCAGGGGGACTTCAGGAGATTTCAGGAGGACTTCAGGAGGACTTCAGGAGATTTCAGGAGGACTTCAGGGGGACTTCAGGAGACTTCAGGAGGACTTCAGGAGATTTCAGGAGGACTTCAGGAGACTTCAGGAGACTTCAGGAGATTTCAGGAGGACTTCAGGAGACTTCAGGAGATTTCAGGAGACTTCAGGAGATTTCAGGAGGACTTCAGGAGATTTCAGGAGGACTTCAGGAGACTTCAGGAGATTTCAGGAGGACTTCAGGAGATTTCAGGAGAACTTCAGGAGACTTCAGGAGGACTTCAGGGGGACTTCAGGAGACTTCAGGAGGACTTCAGGAGACTTCAGGAGATTTCAGGAGGACTTCAGGAGATTTCAGGAGAACTTCAGGAGACTTCAGGAGGACTTCAGGAGGACTTCAGGGGGGCTTCAGGAGACTTCAGGAGGACTTCAGGAGAACTCTGGTACTCTTTCACTGGATGACAACATAAACTGAAGCACTGTTGGAAAAAAAAAACCACTGGAACTTTCTGATGTCTGATGATGAACAGACTGCATGGTGTTAATATTTAATATGAATCACTTATTATTTTCTCACTGGAATAAAAACCATAAAGCAGAATCACAACAATGTTTGTCTGACCAATGTATATCATTGTGTGTGTGTATATAATATATATATATACGTGTGTGTGTGTGTGTGTGTGTGTGTGTATACACAGTATGTATGTGCATGTATATATTCACATACACTATATATCTATACTATAACTGTGACTGTGCAGACGAGCTCTGTCCAAACTGCTGAGATCAACATGAAAACTGTGAAACACCTAAAATACATTTCTCCATCAGCTGCAGCTGTTGGAGAAAGTGGAGAACACACACACACATACACACATATACATGAACACATACACACACACATATACATGAACACATACACACACTTGGAGGGTGTCAGCTGTCCAGTGTGTAAACCTCTCTGTACAGACTATTAATAGTCTGTTCAGCGCCCACGAGGCCGCTCACACTTCATCTCAACTGGAGATGACATTAGAGTCAACGTATACGTTACATGTCGTCTGATCATAACTTAATACTTCATAACAGCATCATAGTCCATGAAGTTAGCAAACATGAACTCATGTAAGTTAAAAACCTCACATTAACTTTAATATCAATCGTTTCATCAATCTGAAAGAAATAACATGATTATTATTTCAATGGTTGGTATTTGACCAACGTTCATCTTTTGTTCTAACACAGTTTTATTAACATTGAAATAAATAGGATCATAAATCTGCTGAATAAAACAAAGACAGACTTATTGGAGTGTTTTAATAGGTCAATGTTTTATTCTATTCAGACACTGCACTGGACTAAACCATGGAAGCTTCTCTTTTTTAATATTATCCTCAATAATTCATATCATCTTATCAATAACACAAGCTGGAACAAATCAATAATATCATCCTCAGTTTACACAACATCACTTCCTCCCTCCGACATGATGACCGGTCCGAACGCATGCTTTAGAAAAATATTGTGAAATCTAAACTGAACAGAAAACACTACAACCTCATCTGGAAAGTCTGAAAAATGATTTACTACACCAGGAATAACGAGTACAGCACAGAATGCATAAACAACAATCAGAAGAATAATAATCAGAGCAATAATCCTTTTCTTTTACAACCAAGAATCAAACAAATCTTCCCCCGAGATATCTTTCTAGATTTTTTCCCCTTCAGAGCATCTTTACAAAAGAAACAGAGAATAAACCAAAAGAAGTTGGTTGCATATGTAACGCAGTGATGAAGACGGGTTCATTGACAGGATACCAAGGTCTCTGCAACGACCGACAACTTTCATCATCTTAGAAAATGAAGAAAGAAATCAACGTGCTTTAAATGCAGCGCTGAGAAACGAGACATCAGTGGTTAAAACCTTTTCAAATATATTTGCATCAGAGCTGTCCAAAAAATCCAGCAGATCCATAACGAACAAACGTTTCTGTGAGTTCAAATGTCCACGAGGTGACTGCAGAAAAAATCCATAAAATCCACCCAGAACATGAACGTTCAAGTTGAGTGGAGTTCTTTAAGAAACGCCTTCATATCAAAACAAGTTCATCTGTGAAATTTCACCATGTTCATACCAAGAATAATTTAGTTTGTCAGGCAACAACAAAAACACCCAAACTATTAAATCAGTGAGAGACGAGCTGCACACTGACGTATAATCAAGAAATAATGAAGAATGAAGCATAGACGTCTAAAGAATGTGACCACGTTTAGGTCAGACTGAACCTGAATACGTCATTGACTGAAACGTGTCGCCCTGAAGTCCTGAAAAACTGAAACATGTTAACGAGATGATCAACGTTTTCAACTACAGCAGAAAACTGCATCTACAAAATTTACCAAAATACAAACAGACTTTGGCGTCTTGTTGGTTTTTGGACATACAGGAGAAATTTTAGCGTACTGACTCTGACAGTTAAAGAAAAATTAACCCCATTATTAGGGTGAGATTTGTATGCTAGTCCAGCTTAGCATAAACCTGCTAACACCTATGAAGTTCATAAATAAATCTATTGTAACTTGTTTAATCTGTACACACTTTGTGGTTTTTAGGGAGGTTCATGCTGGAACTATGAATGAACTAGTGCTAAGCTAGGCTAACCATGTCCTGAATATTTGTCTGTCTGTCAGAATCAGAAAGATAAAATTTAGTGATAGCAGCTACGTTACCATGATACTTAAAATGACTTTATTTATTTATCTACTATATTATTCTAATGAAGTCTAAGTATTCATTGTGTCTACTCATTCATAATGACAAACTGTTGGTTGCTGAATCTTTTTCTATATACTGTTATAGCTCTCTCCATTAGCCGCTGAGCTAATGCTACGTTAGCTACGTTAGCTATTAGCAACTCTTATTTACAGAAGAAGCTGCTGCTCAGCTCTGAATAAAAAAAAATCCTGATAAACAGAGCTTCATCTGTTCAATGTGGTCAGAACTCAAACGCTATCCAGCTAACGTAAATGACGTGCACCACTAACACGACAGACCAAATATACGGTATAAAAGACTCTTTTTGATTGGGAGAACAATGCGTCCTTCTAACTTTTAAAATATTAAACCGACACAGGGTGTCATTTATATTTCATTGTGTCGTTGAATTAACGCTGCCTTCAAATGTGGATGAGTGTATGAACGTATGAATGTCAGAGGACATAGAAGTTCATGTCTTGGTGGATGGTAAGTTCATATTATTATATATCACAGATAATATTATATTACATTAGAGTTTTTTCTCAGAATTTTATCATATGAGGAAAATATTGATATTACCGTTAAGCCTTTGCATTCAGAAAAAATCTTTTATGTTGACACATGAATTCACTGGATGGAAGTCGATTTGAACTTTTAACCTTTGATGTAACAAAAACAATAATTTGAACTTTGTACCTGAACAGCAGACATGGCGTCGGATGTCGTAAACTAAAGTTCATTTGAAGGCAGCGTAAAAAAGCGTCTGATTTTCCAGAGACAGGTCAACGTACAAAGGTTGACATCTTATGTTTTAAAGAGGTTATTGTGACAGTAAATGGTGACACAGCTGTTAGTACAGTTTAATGTCGATGATGAAATCGTCTGGAAACATCGTTGCGTTAGCTTGTGGTGTAAATAAAACCGTGAGGCATCATGTGTGTAAAATAAATCTGCAAGCACAGCGACAGAAAGACGAAAACTTTTCTCTTATCACAAATTGACATCAGGTTTTTCAAGATGACGGTTCAGATGTGTTCATGTTTCTGTACAGCAGAGAAGAAGGCAGTCAGCTCTGACAGAAAGGACAGGTAAAAAAAACAGCTATTTACAGCGTCAGGACTGGACCCGGATGCTCAAACCGGGTCCAGAACGCATTCAACCAGATCTGCATGCAGACAAATGTCCCAACACGCATGGAAACACACTATCCATGCACTCAAACACACACACGGATACTGAGCATGCTCAAAGAGTTTCCTCATCTTCATCTTCATCTGCGTCAAAGCAGATATAAAACTCCACAAAAACCTCCAACCTCATTCTGGGAAGAACAGTTTACGAAGCCCTGATCCAGAACTGTAACAACGTGGTGCACCTGAACTCATCACTTCAGGTCAAACCAAAATGAGTAAATTGATAAAAACAAATATGAATGCATAATAACAAAACTGTACAAATATGAAATTAAAAAATAAGAAACAAAATAATAATAAAACGTATAAAATAGTTTAGGGCCGGCATTTAGCTCAGTTGGTAGAGCAGCCACCTCATGTAAAGGCTCGGTCCTCGCTGTGGAAGCCAGCGTTCGAATCCAACCTGTGGCTCTTTCCCACCTCTCTCTCTCTCCTTGCATTCCTGTCACTCTATCAGAAATAAAGCTTGAAAAATGCCACAAAAAAAAAGTTTAGGTTCTGATAAACTTTGTCGTCTTTTAATGTTGCATATTTTATTATTCGCTTGTTGTGTGGTTAGATTTTCTTTAAAAGTCTTCACCACATTATCAGGAATAAAAATCATCTTCTTTGGCTTTGTTGACTTAAAAATCATCAAATAATATTTTCAGTTTGATTCAATATTAAATAAGTACATGCAGTGTTACAGTTTCCTCAGTGTACGTGGTAGCAGCTGAGCTGTTCATAGCCGAATAATGTTTTCGGCAGACTGTTGGTCTGAAAATGCAACCTGCTGCTGGATAAAAGGTTTGCATAGTAAACTCTGTGACGGAGTAATGGAAGGAGTGCTGCCGTCACAGACATGAAGACTGCCAGCCACACAGTGAGGTCACATTTTCAACATTCTTCCCATCATAGATCATTTGAGCGTCTAAACAAATGAAGTCTAGGACGGAGATACACAACACAATCTGACAGTTCTGAATCAGGGCTAATACACAGAGACAGATGGTAAACTGCTAGCCTAGCTAAGTGAAAGCTAACAGAGAAAAACAACCTTCCAACAACTTTTAAACGGTCATCTGTTATGTTGACAGAAACAGGAAATGAGACTTTGTTGTTTTAGGAAGAGTTAGCTTAAAATCTGAGGACAGCAAATAACTGACTTCATCAGATTGTAAAGTTTAAGACAAAGCCGTGAATTGAGTAATCTTTAAGGTCTTGTTGGCTAAGAAGATAACTTGTAACTCAGACAGTCTTGGAGTTGTTGGAAGGTTGACCAAGCAGGGCTAGCAGTTTCCCCTTGCTTATATTGTTTGTGCTAAGCTAGTCTGAAGTTTGGAACTGTTTTCCTGTCTGTCTCTGGTGAGGTGGTTAGTTCCCAAAATGTTTACTTTAAACTGCATTAAGAAAGCTACGTTAGCTTTCTTTGTGTTTCAAGACATCAAACTTAAAGACGTTCATATCAGAAAAAGATTTCTCGGGTAGAGATCAGTCCCCATTTTTCTCCTCAGATGTTTGAATAGAAATCCTTCTTACAAGACCAAAGAAAAAAGTTGCAATTCAAGAAGGCTTTCGCTGAGTTTTAGTGCGTCTTCTTCCACCACAGATTTGAGCTTCAAGCTAACCTGTCACCTCCATGGACACACGATCCAAACGGGGCCATCAAACCCTGATCCCTGATCCCCGACCCCCGTCATCCTTCCGCTGGGTGGGTTGTGTCTTAATTTGTCTGGAGGGTTCGTCGGATCATCTAGAGCGCAGAGACCCGGACGATGTTGGCCTGGGAGTAGCTGGTGGAGCTGGATGAGTTGTCGCCTTCAGGCGTGGTGCCGGGTGGTGTGGGCATGCTGATGACAGCGGCAGTGATGTACGGCTGGTCACAGTTCAGAGGAACCGTCTCCTCAAATTTGGCGTTCAGACTGGATCTACTGGAACGACTACAGAGACACAGACAAGAGGTTAAAACTCAACAGAACATCAGGATGCTGAGAAATCTAACAACTGTTTGACCAGTAGAGGGGTGACAGCGAGGTCTTCAGGTTAAACTTGAAGAACTTCTCAATCTTTTAAAGCTGTTCATGAGCCTTTTGTTAAATTAAGTAACTGTCTTCACTGTGAGACTAGGACTGATCCAAAGAATTTCATCACTCCTACAAAGAACCTCTGAAATTCTCCTTTAGGACTTTTAGGGATTGCTAGAACCTCTTTAAGGATACCCTGACCTACGTAAGGATCATTAGAAACTTCTTAACAAAATCTGATACCACCTTGAAGAGATCTGCAACCTTTAAAATCTCTTCAAGGCAATCAGCTCAAAATCTCCTCACATATGTGAAGCTGGAACCATGAAGTGTTTCTACATGAACAAATGATTCATTGTTCATTTTTTGATTAATGGATGAAGACAATGATGAAGATGAGCAGCCGCTCGGCTGTAACAGAGAGGAGCTTCCAGCTGTCCATGTTTAGGAGAACGTTCCTAGACCTCCCACAGCCTCCCACAGCTGGACATATTCTGGATTCCTGCTCTCTGACTCGTCATGGGAATACGCCGTCACATGATCTGTGGAGCCATGTGTTTACATACAGTCTGAGAGTGTTTGAGGCCGCCACACTTTAAATTCATGAATCTGTGAGTTATCTCAGGCTAAAGAAGAATGTTTCCTCTATAACTTCACAAATTATATTCAGGTGCTGAGCATCACAGATACTGAAGGATGAAGATATAAATATATTTAATATAAATATAAAATTAGAAAGATGTTACGTTTTCTTTCATACCACAGCCTGGAAATCTCTTACTCTCCTAATTTCCGTCATTGTCGGCTTGAAAAGTTTAACTATCAGTCTAAATATGATCTCAAGGTAAATTAAACTTCAGTCCCCTGGAAAGTCTTCAAGGACCCTTGACTCCTCTGCAGAGTCTAACACCTCTGTAAGGACCTTTGGCACCTTCTCAGGCAACCCCTTGACCTTCTTAAGTGTGCCAGGCACCTCTTCAAAGACCCATAGAACATCTAGCCCATATGGATCCTTCTCTGAGAACACTTTTAAGAACTCCTGGAACCTCTTTAAGGATTCTTGGAGCTACTTAGAGATCATTAGAACCTTCCTACCCCCCTCTGCAGCATTTACAAGGATCTCCAAACCTCCTAACCACCATTAAGACAATAAGCTCACCTGGAACCTCTTCCCAGCATCCTACTGCATGAGTTCAAGGGTTACTGGAACTTTTTCAACAGCCTATATGTTCCCTTAAAAACTCATCAAGGGTTCTTTGAACCTCTTTATGGTCTTTACAGCTCTACAACCTCCTCATATCTCCTTAAAGACCTTTGCAATTTCCTAAAAGGACCCATAGAACTTGTTCAAGACTCACAATGAGCTCTAAACTTCCCAGAATATCTTTTAAGGAACCTCTGGAACATTCTTTATGACTGGTAAAACCTCGGCAAGATCTTATACAACTTTGTCAGTGATTACTGTAACATCCTGAAGGACTCCTGAAACCCATTTAAGGATCACCAGAACCACCAAAAGGACCTCCAATACCTCCTGAACCTGTTCTCTACAACCTCCCAAAGGACATGCTTACATTCTCTCCAGGTCCCCTGGAGTTCCTCTGTGCACCAATTGGACCTACTGAAGGATCATTAGAGCCTCCAAACCTTCTTAATGACCTCTGAAATCCTCAGACTGTATGGATGTTGCTGACGGTCTGAAAACTTCGTGGTTTTGGTTCATACCTGTTGGTATTCGGTCTCTCTCTGATCTGGATGGTGCTTAGCTCCTGGATGCTGCCCTGCAGACCTACAGACATGTTGGAGTTGGGGACGTTGAAGGTCTTCCTCTTCCTGCGGGTGCAACATGAAGTGAAGCCGTGAGATGAGGAAGAGGAGGACACGGAGGAAGAGCGAGACACGTGCTTCAGCAGAGGTATATCCCTGCAGCTCGACTCGTATGTCTTCTCATCCACAAACTCGTGGTTCTGAGGAGGACACAGAGGACAGAGGACACGTTAGAGGACATCAGATGAAGATTAAAGGTTCAGTGTTTGGTGTTCTTACCGTGGTCTTCTCCAGACAGTGCAGAAGGTGATGATGGTGCACCTCAAAGTTGGGGTTGGTTTTACACACCAGCGCCTGTCCTGCTTCCTTGGACGCCTTTAGGGCACAAAGACAAATCACAGGACCACACAGTGAGTCTGCCATTGGACACGACCCCATCCTGCCCAGAACCACTGCACAAAGATGGGCAGTCCCACCGCGACACCTATGGACAGGGCTAACGATCTCACAGCGTTCTTCTTAGACTCTGTAAGAACATTTCATCTGTCCACTTTTTTTTACCCACAATGCCCTTCTGGTCCAGAGTTAGTTAGAAAGTGATGGATTGCTCACTGGTTCAAACACAGGCCACCGAAAGCCAGTCAGTAGCTTCATTGCTGTTTCTCTAAATCTAATTCTGCTCGTTTGACTCAAGGCTCATTTGATCCAAGAGAGCCACCGTACTGACACTGCTCAGGGTTCAGACTGAATGTGACGCAGCCGGACGGATGGACGGACCGAAGACTGCGATCATGTTCAGGAGCTCAGGTACTGCCAAAGGAACAGTCTGACTTTTTATTACGTATACTGTTACCTGTCCTGGCCAGAATCATAAAAACAGCCCTGTTATAACCAAAGAAGGTTCTGGATCTTATGAATTAGGAGGACAGTAAAGGAAATTGAGAGGAAGCAAGGCACTGCACCTCTGCAGGTCCCAAGACCTCTAGAGGAAGAGGGTCTCCAAGGGTCTCCTAGTGGAAGGGAAGCTCTTCACTCACCTCTCTGCTGATTAAAGGAAGTCTTTCTTTTGGGGTCATCGTAGGAACTCTAAAGAAGGTGACACATCTCACGCTACATCCTTCCTGATCGTTTACAGACGTACAGTCACCTGCAGTGAGCTCTGACTGCTAGCCTAACTTAGCACCTAGTTTAGCACCTAGTTTAGCTCCTAGCTTAGCACAAACACATCTGTGGTCTTTATGTATATAGATACTTGACAGATACAGTACTTTATGTACTTGTCTGACTCTGGGTAAGGCCTCAAAATGTTACACTGCTCCTCAGAAGGTCAGCGTTCGCCAAGGACCGCCGCCGTCCACTGTCACCTCTGCATCACACTGACTCCGCCCCTGTGCATGCTGCGTGGCAGGCTGATCGACATGCTCATTTCTCCACACAGCGATGGACGCGTAGTGATGATGTCATGAGCAGTGCAGGCATAGAAGAAGAAAAGAAGGCGAGGCGTGGATGAAGCTGTCGGCTTCCTGTCGGTGAGCTCCACATCTGAAGGCCAGGTCATGCAGAGGTGAGTCAGTGAAGGAACACAGGATGGGCAGGTAAAGTGATGCAGACAGACAGACAGATCAAGCATCCATCATGCAGCAGCCTGCAGCCCATCAGCTCAGTGAGGAGAAGAATCAAAGATGAACAACAGAATAAATGAAGAGATAAAAACAGCAGCACCACCCGACCACGACCACGACGACCTCACGTCCGTGTTACCTCGTCGTCGAGGTCGATCAGCAGTCGGCTCTGTTTGTACTGCAAATAAGCGTTAGCTCCTCCACTCTTCACCGCGCGAATTCTAGCAAGCCTGGTTTTCTGTTTGTGAACACACACAAACAACTTCCTGTTAACCTGAACAGGTCAGTGAACGACAGAGCAGGAAGGAGTGAGGAAGAAGAAGAACAGCAGCAACTACAGCAGCTCGTTCAACATGAAGATCCTCGTCAGTCTCCATGTCAGTCAGTCTGGATAATTCATGTAAATGGATTAAAGGTTATAGAGAATACTAATTCATTAACGAGATGACAAACGTATAATAATACATATAAGCGTGAGCCAGCTCGTCACCTTCTGTGCTCGCCTCTTCTCCGCCCGCTGGCTCTGGTGGTAGATACGGCTGAAGTTGGAGACGATGACGGGAACCGGTAGAGCGATGACGAGCACGCCGCTGAGAGAACACACCGAGCCAAAGATCTTCCCCATGATCGTCTTTGGGACCATGTCGCCGTACCTGACGGAGAGAGGTCACAGGTCAAAGGTCAGAGGTCAATAATCTGAGAGAACGTTTTCAAAATGAACTCTTAAATATTTAAGAAAGCGACTGCAGTTCCCTCTCATGAGTCTGAATGTTCATTCAAAACGTGTTAAACACAAACGTGGAGCTATGTGATCGATCTGAGGTGATTCTTTTTTATTGAGCTGTGTTCACTTTCATGTCAAATTAACATTGTTAGCTAACAAACATTCAAAATAAAATAAATCAAATAAAAAGAGCAGTGGACACGAGACCCACATCAGCTGGCATGACATCAGTCTGTTCTTCTTTGTTGGTAGTTGGTGTTTGTTTCCTGTCAGCTGATGAATGTTTATCAGTTTGTTTATTAAATGTTTCATTTTAATGAATAATGAGTTTCAGTCTGTCGACTCATCACTTAAAGTTTCACTCCGTCAGCAGAAAAGCTGCTGACTCAGCGTTTCCTGAGTGAACCTGCAGGTCAGCTGGCGTCCACACGGAGGAGCCAGAGGTCTATATCATAGTGAGAGCCTCAGAGTTCAGCAGCAGCTCACAGCACACTGCATTTCCCAGCATGCTCAGCGTCTCAGAAGATTTCTGCCTCATTGACTCAAAACAGAAGCTGCAGATCCTACAGGAAGTTATATTAATGTTGCTCTGTTACATTCAGAGATTAACGTTTTTACACACGTAGTTTAAAAACATCTTGCTGTTAGAGACTGAACATGATCGGCTGATTATAAACCTGATAAGGAATCAATAGACAACCATTATCAAACCAATAACTAACATTCAGACAACCTCATCATACTGAACAGTTACCTAGTGTTTCTGTAACGTTGACAGAATGTTCCAAAATAAACATATTATCAGTTTGAAGTGAACTAAAGCTTCCCGCACTCTCCCTTTAAGAAATATGACCTATGAACAATTCATTACGTGTCCGTAACAACACGAGATAACGGACGTCACATGACCAAACATCTTTATGTTCACAAACTCTGGAGAATAACAGAGCCTCATACAGCCGTCACATGCTGAGGGATCGTGGGAATAAAACCACAGAAGAAGAATTTGTAGTTCAATGTTTTAAACAGTTTTTCCCCTCGGCGAGTAAAAAGTGTTTAACCTCCCAGTCTGTCCTCTCTGTGTCCACTCACATAATTAACCTGTGTCCCCTCAGGACGTACGTCTCCGTTCAGGGTGGACAGACGGACGCGGAGGTCAACGAGACGACTGTTTGACTCTTTGTCTTTGGACTGATCACATGACAACCTGCAGCAAGACGACTCGATGATGACGTCCATGGAGAGACGACTCATTTATTTTAGTCAAACGACCTACAAACGAACATCTGGATGAAAACACTCTTCGATGTTTGACCTCTGACCTCAGAACAGATGGCTGACTGTAAACACATCCATCATCAGGTTTCCTGTTGATGTTCAAACTAAATAAAACACATCAATATGTGGTCTTTCAAAATAAAACATAGTGACGCGATTATAACGTTTAAAGAACCTTAATTTAACGTTCGTCTTCTTTGTTCTGTTTATTATTTATCTGTTCATCATTTACACACACACACACACACACACACACACACACACACACACACACACACACACACACACACACACACCAATTAGGCAGTAGCTGCAGCCGTCGAACAGCAGAAGAAGTGAGAAGATGCAAATTTATTCGTCAGCTGTCGTTTCACATGAATAAGAACGAAAATAGAAACAAACAAACTGACTGAACCAGAATAATGATCCATAAACCCACAAACACTGAACAGAACCACAGAGTATGGACCAGAACAGGGCCAGGACAGGAAGGGTTGCAGAGTACTACTGACCAAAACCAGACCATTAGAACCTCCTCATTGAACACCAGAACCACGTCACTGAACACCAGAACCTCCTCAGTGACCATTAGAACCTCCTCATTGAACACCAGAACCACGTCACTGAACACCAGAACCTCCTCAGTGACCATTAGAACCTCCTCACTGACCACCAAAACCACCTTATTTGCCACTAGAACCTCTTCAATGAACACTAGAACGTCCTCATTCTAGTGGGACCATGGATCAGTAGCAGAGTGAGTAGAGGTGTTCGAGAGTGGGTCGTCCAAAATTGTGAAGGTTGGCGGTTTGATCCCTGCTCTCGCTGCTTGAAGATTAGTGATCTGACAGCTGGTGGGATGGCAGTCCCACTAGCTCCTTGCCGGCCGTGCCAAGGTGCTCTTGAGCAAGGCACTGATCGTTTTTTTGACTGATTTGAGGACAGAGGTCCAAACTCTGACGTTTGGATGTGTAAAACCGTCTTTGTGGTCGTGGATGAGCGTCTGCTTGAAGCCGGCAGACAATGAGAAGCTGTTTTTGTTCTGCAGTAATCTATCGTCTGAGATGGACAGAAACATGAAAGAAGTCCTGAGGAGAAAATAGAAGAAGTTGTGTCCAATCCTGGAGGACCAGAATCAATCTGATTTTCTGTTTGGTCCCCGTGAGGCTCCCAAACACTTCGGACTAATTGAAAAGCCAGATTATGTGTCGTCCTCATGCTGCAGCGCCGACCTTTGACCCCATGAGGTGGCTGCCAGCTCTCCAACCATGAAAAAGCTCCTAATGCGCTGCTGTACGAGCTCTACATCGCTTTGCTCGCTAACTAATGACCGTAAACTGGTTGTAAACTGAGATCAGCTTTCAGGCCCTGCAGCCATGTCCAAACATCCTTTAACATCTGAATCGACCGGCTTGTTCGGCTCAGACTTCATCAGCTTCATTAAACACGATGTTTGTTTGATCTGATCAAATTGTTTCTGTGACATTTAAAAGTTTAATAAGAAACAGAGTGAAGAACAATGAGATGTTACATTAATGTTTTCCAGTCGGTGTATGGCTCGCGTAACTCTGCGTCTCTTCTTCTTCTGTCCTTTTGTTGTTTCTCACAGAGGAAGTAGTTTATGAGGTCAAAGGTCAGCTGATCGTAAAAAAACAGTTTGAAGTCAGTATTTTTACTTTAACCTCATTAAACTCCTGTTTCATTAGATTTTGTTCATTTGGTACTTTAGATTTTATTTCTGTTTGAACAGTTTAAGTCTTATTTTCATTTTAAATAACTGAGAATAAAAACTTTAAAATACAGATCATAAATTTACATTCAATAGTATTCAGTTTCATATTTTAGTCTGAATATTTTTAGTATTTTAGCAGCGTTAGATTTTAAAACTCATGAATATTTATTTTTTATTGATTTAGGTCACAATGGTCTTTTGTTGTTTTTTAAGATTTTAGAAGAAGAGGTGTGAATGTAGAGACACGCTGATTAAAATAAGAGCCACTGCTATAAAATATAATATTTAAATATTAAAAGAAATGAAGCTCAGAAAACTGCAGATAATCAGATTCATAGTCAGAAACAAACACCATGAATTAAACATGAAACGTTTCCTGATTTATTAACTGTAAAGAGATCCACCAGATTTCAATGATTTTATTAGTATATTAATGAAAAGCTTCAAATGTGGCTTTTCTTTGTGTTGATGAGTTTTTAATAAATGAGATGTTTCTGGCTGAAGCAGATCTCTGGTTGGACGTGAACACAGAGTCTATAAACAAGTCCCTCAGCTCTGTGGACTAAAAATAACCTGATAAAGATAAATGAACGTGTGATATGAGTCCTGCATCAACTGAACCAGGATCTGGTTTGTCCTCAGAGATGCTGACGGACTCCCTGCAGCGAACATCAGCGTGACAGCTCAGAGATGAATGGTAAAGAGAGCAGAGATGTGAGGCGGCGAGGAGATGAACTTGAATTGAGATAAAGATGGTTTTATAAAGTGACCCCTCCCCCGCTCGCCTCTTCTTCTCTTAAAGCTTTAAAGGAGATAAAAGAAGGCTCTGCTGAAAGCAGAGAGGAGCTCAAGGTCGGGAAAATCAGCAGACCCTCGACAGCAATCACTGCAAGAAAAGGCTGAAAGATTCATAAAAAAACATAACCAGGCGGGAACACAAAGAAGAACAAAAAACAGGTCCGTTTATTCCCTCCTGAGCCATTTTTTCATTTTACCACTCTCTTTTCTCTTCAGTCAGCACACAGCAGATTTACGCTCAGCCAGAGTAAAACTGCAGCCCTGACTGCCGAGATACAGCGGAGAAACAGCGGAGAAACAGCCGAGATATAGCCGAGATACAGCAGAGAAACAGCCGAGATACAGCAGAGAAACAGGCGAGATACAGGCGAGATACAGGCAAGAAACAGCCGAGATACAGCAGAGAAACAGCCGAGATACAGCAGAGAAACAGGTGAGATACAGGCGAGATACAGGCAAGAAACAGCCGAGATACAGCAGAGAAACAGCCGAGATACAGCAGAGAAACAGGCGAGATACAGGCGAGATACAGCATAGAAACAGTCGAGATGCGGCCGAGATACAGCAGAGAAACAGCCGAGATACAGCGGAGAAACAGCCGAGAAACAGCCGAGATATAGCCGAGATACAGCAGAGAAACAGCCGAGATACAGCAGAGAAACAGGCGAGATACAGGCGAGATACAGGCAAGAAACAGCCGAGATACAGCAGAGAAACAGCCGAGATACAGCAGAGAAACAGGCGAGATACAGGCGAGATACAGGCAAGAAACAGCCGAGATACAGCAGAGAAACAGCCGAGATACAGCAGAGAAACAGGCGAGATACAGGCGAGATACAGCATAGAAACAGTCGAGATGCGGCCGAGATACAGCAGAGAAACAGCCGAGATACAGCTGAGAAACAGCCGAGATACAGCAGAGAAACAGCCGAGATACAGCAGAGATACAGCCGAGAAACAGCCGAGAAACAGCCGAGATACAGCAGAGAAACAGCCGAGATACAGGCGAGATACAGCCGAGATACAGCCGAGATACAGCAGAGAAACAGCCGAGATACAGCAGAGATACAGCAGAGAAACAGCCGAGATACAGCCGAGATACAGCAGAGAAACAGCCGAGATACAGCCGAGATACAGCAGAGAAACAGCCGAGATACAGCAGAGAAACAGCCGAGATACAGCAGAGAAACAGCCGAGATACAGCAGAGAAACAGCCGAGATACAGCAGAGAACAGCCGAGATACAGCCGAGATACAGCAGAGAAACAGCCGAGATACAGCAGAGAAACAGCCGAGATACAGCAGAGAAACAGCCGAGATACAGCAGAGAAACAGCCGAGATACAGCCGAGATACAGCAGAGAAACAGCCGAGATACAGCCGAGATACAGCAGAGAAACAGCAGAGAAACAGCCGAGATACAGCAGAGAAACAGCAGAGATACAGCAGAGAAACAGCCGAGATACAGCCGAGATACAGCAGAGAAACAGCCGAGATACAGCCGAGATACAGCAGAGAAACAGCAGAGAAACAGCCGAGATACAGCAGAGAAACAGCAGAGATACAGCAGAGAAACAGCAGAGAAACAGCCGAGAAACAGCAGAGAAACAGCCGAGATACAGCAGAGAAACAGCCGAGATACAGCCGAGATACAGCAGAGAAACAGCCGAGATACAGCCGAGATACAGCAGAGAAACAGCCGAGATACAGCCGAGATACAGCAGAGAAACAGCCGAAGAAACAGCCGAGATACAGCAAGAGAAACAGCAGAGAACGAGAAACAGCAGAGATCAGAGAATACAGCAGAGAAACAGACGAGATACAGCCAAGATACAGCAGAGAAACAGCCGAGATACAGCCAAGATACAGCAGAGAAAACAGCCGAGATACAGCAGAGATACAGCAGAGAAACAGCCGAGAAACAGCAGAGAAACAGCCGAGATACAGCAGAGAAAACAGCCGAGAATACAGCAGAGAAAACAGCCGAGATACAGCCGAGATACAGCAGAGAAACAGCCGAGATACAGCCGAGAGATACAGCAGAGAAACAGCCGAGATACAGCGAGATACAGCAGAGAAACAGCCGAGATACAGCCGAGATACAGCAGAGAAACAGCCGAGAAACAGCCGAGATACAGCAGAGATACAGCAGAGAAACAGCAGAGAAACAGCCGAGATACAGCCAAGATACAGCAGAGAAACAGCCGAGATACAGCCGAGATACAGCAGAGAAACAGCCGAGATACAGCAGAGATACAGCAGAGAAACAGCAGAGATACAGCAGAGATACAGCAGAGAAACAGCCGAGATAGCTGAGATATACAGTCGAGATGCGGCCGAGATTTGACTCTCTGAACCAGGCCGGAAAACACTGAACAGTAAGGGAAAAAAAGACAAAAATTGGTGACCCTAACGACCCACAGGTGACCCTAACGACCCACAGGTGAGCCTATGACCAACAGGTGACCCTAATGACCCACAGGTGACCCTAACGACCAACAGGTGACCCTAACGACCAACAGGTGACCCTAATGACCCACAGGTGACCCTAACGACCCACAGGTGAGCCTATGACCAACAGGTGACCCTAACGACCCACAGGTGACCCTAACGACCCACAGGTGACCCTAACGACCCACAGGTGAGCCTATGACCAACAGGTGACCCTAACGACCCACAGGTGACGTCAATGACCTCACAGATGTAAATACCTGGGACTCAGTCAGTCAGGAAGAAGCTTCAGTTTGATCCTGTAATATGACAATGATACATGGACTAATATATTCATATACACGTGTGTGTACTTGAAAGAAGAAATGATGGTGGTGTGTGCTACTGTGTGTGTGTGTGTGTGTGTGTGTTCTGTATATAATGTATGTGCAGTAGAGGGACAGGCAGAAATACTCGAGGGGTGATGGAGATAATTAAACACACACACACACACACAGTGATTGCACAGCCAATCAGCACAGCTGACTTCATCAGCTCGTCTTGACACGACTGAATGAAACAAAAAACAACATTATATCAACACTGGAACAACGTTATATCATTTAACAGTTTTCAGCTGAAAATAAGAACTAAACGTTGTTTAAACGTTTCAGTTCAGTTTGTGTTTGAAGAGACGTTCATGCCTCAAACAGTACTCGAGTAAATCTGGTTACATCCGAGGTCAGAGTCCGTGTAACGTGTCGTTGGTAGCGTGTCGTCCTCCGTCATGTGTGATGCAGATCTGATGTCAATAATTAAATCAGCTCAGAGTTCAATTACAACTGGAGTGTGAACTCGTCTCTTTAATCAGATAATGGCTCGGCCTTCTGGGAGATGTGGTTTCTGAGCCTGACAGTAAAGAAGTGAAGACATTCATGTGGAGACGCTGTCTAATTCTACTTCCTGTTTCATGAATTCTACTTCCTGTTTCACAGTGACTTCGTTACCTGCTGGCGCTGCACTTTTTTAGCCTCTTCGGTTACAGCCAATCACGTGGCCTCGTGTCCCCTCAGGAGGAAATGATGCAGAGTCATCACAGGTGAATATTTGTGGTCTTAATGAGCTGCCGTGTGTTTTCTGTCTCAGAGGAATGTTTGGACCGGAGCAGCGAGCGATGCCGAGCCCTCGGGTCATCATCACGTTTAACAGCTGTATGTTGGTTTGATGCTAAACACACAGAGAGGACTGGACCCACACGAGCCAAAAGAACCTCCTCCGTCTGGTTCAGGACCGGGTCGACGTGATGAACCCTCATAAAGGGGGATTGTAGAGACCACATGAGTCCACATGAGTCTGAATCTTTAAGATCAGGACCCTCAGGTGAGTCTGAACAGAACCGGACTGAGTCTGATCCGGATCACTTTGGTTCTGATGGATCTGAATCATCTTCACGTGATTGTTAATGTGTTTGATGATTCATATTCATGTGATTTGATTCAGTCTTTATTTTGCTGTCATCTATAAATCGACTTCATGCTCGGCGCACGTGGTTCTTCTTCTGTGAACCCGGCTGTGACCTCTGTCAGGACCGAGCCTGAGATACAGAGAAGAAGACGAAGAAGAAGAAGAGGAAGAAGTTTCAGCTGCAGATTAATGTCTCCGCGCTCAACAGTCTATTTATCACGACTTAAATCAGCCAATGACAGCGTGCCGCCTCATCACGGAGATATTAACGAGCGAGCAGATTAACTGTGACGTTAATGTGACATCAGAACATTTATGTGGGCTTGAAGTCTTGCAGTTGGACTTCATCTCCACACTGAGGGGGCCAGAGAACTGAAGGTGGTCGTCGCAGGCGTCATAGAAACGTTGATGTGACGTTTCTTCAACATAACAGACACAACGTGCTGACAGTACACGGTCAAACCTTCTCTGTGGAGAAGTCTGACCAGCATCAGCTCAGCAGACTCAATCAGAACCAGCTCATCATATCAGAACCAGCTCGTCTCATCAGAACCAGCTCATCATATCAGAACCAGTTCGTCTCATCAGAACCAGCTCATCATATCAGAACCAGCTCGTCACATCAGAACCAGCTCATCATATCAGAACCAGCTCGTCTCATCAGAACCAGCTCATCATATCAGAACCAGCTCGTCACATCAGAACCAGCTCATCATATCAGAACCAGCTCGTCTCAATCAGAACCAGCTCATCATATCAGAACCAGCTCGTCTCATCAGAACCAGCTCATCATATCAGAACCAGCTCGTCACATCAGAACCAGCTCATCATATCAGAACCAGTTCGTCTCATCAGAACCAGCTCATCATATCAGAACCAGCTCGTCACATCAGAACCAGCTCATCATATCAGAACCAGCTCGTCTCATCAGAACCAGCTCATCATATCAGAACCAGCTCGTCACATCAGAACCAGCTCATCATATCAGAACCGGCTCGTCACATCAGAACCAGCTCATCATATCAGAACCAGCTCATCATATCAGAACCAGCTCATCATATCAGAACCAGCTCGTCTCATCAGAACCAGCTCATCATATCAGAACCGGCTCGTCACATCAGAACCAGCTCATCATATCAGAACCAGCTCATCATATCAGAACCAGCTCGTCTCATCAGAACCAGCTCATCATATCAGAACCGGCTCGTCACATCAGAACCAGCTCATCATATCAGAACCAGCTCATCATATCAGAACCAGCTCGTCTCAATCAGAACCAGCTCATCATATCAGAACCAGCTCGTCTCATCAGAACCAGCTCATCATATCAGAACCAGCTCGTCACATCAGAACCAGCTCATCATATCAGAACCAGCTCGTCACATCAGAACCAGCTTGTCTCACAGAACCAGTTAAATGGACCTGATGGTACTCGTCTCAGTAATCCAGGTGATAGACAGGACCAGCAGGCAGCAGAGTGTTTCCATTAAATACACAGAGCCGCTGAACAACAAGTCAACACTGCAGCTTATCCAACATTACAGCACACACAGCTAACATAACATAACCCACCTGATATGATTAAGTTATGTAATAGTTACTTACATGGACTTTAAGTTACGTAACATTCATTAAATATGTGACATGCTGTAACTGAATGTACACAGCTAACGTGATGTAATGTGTGATGTAACATGATTTATGTTAATTACCTGTTCATAAATAATGAGTAATATGTACCCTTAAGTAATTAGAGTATGTGACCGCGCGTGTGCGGAGGCTCAGTCCTCATAACTGCTCAGGGTTCAAATCCGACCACGTCATTGGCCGTCTCTCTCTCTGTGCCCACATTCCTGTCACTCTTCAGCTGTCTGAATAAAGCTTCAAACATAACATTATTTTTTACACTGGAAGTAAGTCAAAGTTTCTTCTTTGGTCTACATGCTTACAGTGTCTGAGATCACCCTGCGAGGTGACGGCAGCTCTGAGAGTTGAATGTTTTCAGTAAGTACACAGAGCCTCAGTGTTTCCTGCACACAGCCAGGTTGTAATTTTAGAGAGTTTCCAGTAAATAGACAGAACCGCTGGTTAGTTTCCCCTCCTCAAACTAACTGCTGCTGCTTTATTATTTATGACGATGGTGAAACTTGATGTTTGTGTGGGTTTGTTGAGTCTCCGAGCACAGAAGAAGAAGAAGTTCAGTGTGCAGCAGGCTGATGTTGTTCTGTCAGCAGAGAGTAAAGCCTGAGGTGTGAACCAACCAGCAGCACAAGCTGTCAGCTGATCAGCTGTCTCACACAGTCCTGGCGGACCACACGGACCTCGTTCAGGTTTTATCAGCAGCTCTGTGACAGTTTGACACGAAGCTGCAGAGCTTGGACTCAGCAGGAGCCTCAACACATTTTAATGTTTGTCTTTATGAAGCAACCTGCAGCTCTGCAGCAGCTCAGCCTTTAACAACTTCCTCTCTCCCTCCATCTGTTCAGCTCCATCACTTCTGTCAGTGATGACACAGTGATGCAGGTAACACAGGTGAGTCGTTCAGACACAGAACAGACCCTGAACATTCATCAGTGCTCGTTAAGCTGCTGAATCTACACTGTAAAACATCACTGTCGACTCGTTTGAAGGAAACTGCTGCAGCTTTTCACAGTAAAACATTTAATTCAATATCGATAATTAACTGCACTGTGTGGACGTTGTCACTCAGACATGAAACAACAAAGTTATCTAAACCTTTACAAGGATCCATTCAGCGTCCTCAAGGACCCCTCAAGGACCCCTCAAGGACCCTGGAACATCATCAACATCTTAATGAGTGAAGCTGCTGCCTGCTGGTGTGATGAACTGCCCTCAGATCAGCCTCTGACTCTGTACTGCTGCTCTAAACGAGCCATTTGCTGCTGTGAGGACACATTTTCTTCTTCATGTTCGACATTCTTTAACTGCATTTCTTCCTAATTTGGGCACAGGAACTGAAGGCTAATTGTATTGTCGGGTAATCACCGCGGCGAGCCTGAGGGATGCTGCTGTCGCCGTGGAAACCCCCTCATTCTCATCACTCCTTCCTCTGCACCACTGCAAAGAGGTTTGACTTCATTTGTTCACCAGAGTGGGACAGAAACAGTTAGTGTCTGTGGGAGGCGGCTAAAAGGAGTTTTTATGATGTTTGAACCACAGAAGAAGAATTTAATCTGCCTTCATCACACTGATGTCATCAACTATGAGCTCTTTTATTTTGAAAGGGCAGCAGATAATAATAATAAAAAGTTAGTTTTCTCTGTTTTCCTGAAGTCCAAATAAATAAATTTATTTCTCAGATTTTTATTTTATGATCCAGATCAATAACACGAGAAACACAAAGAACTTTTTAGGGAGAAAAATATTTTCAGCAACGCATCTTTTATTCAATTTACCAAGTTTCTGTGGACCACAAAGACTACAAGACTGCAAGGACCAGGACTGCAAGGACTGCAAGGACTACAAGGACTGCAAGGACCGGGACTGCAAGGACTGGGACTGCAAGGACCGGGACTACAAGGACCGGGACTGCAAGGACTTCAAGGACCGGGACTGCAAGGACCGGGACTGCAAGGACTGCAAGGACCGCGACTACAAGGACTGGGACTGCAAGGACCAGGACTACAAGGACCGGGACTGCAAGGACTGCAAGGACTGCAAGGACCGGGACTGCAAGGACTGGGACTGCAAGGACCGGGACTACAAGGACCGGGACTGCAAGGACCGGGACTACAAGGACTGGGACTGCAAGGACCGGGACTGCAAGGACTGGGACTGCAAGGACTGGGACTGCAAGGACTGCAAGGACCGGGACTGCAAGGACTGGGACTGCAAGGACTGCAAGGACCGGGACTGCAAGGACCGGGACTACAAGGACTGCAAGGACTGCAAGGACTGCAAGGACCGGGACTACAAGGACCGGGACTACAAGGACCGGGACTGCAAGGACTTCAAGGACCGGGACTGCAAGGACTGGGACTGCAAGGACTGGGACTGCAAGGACTGCAAGGACTGCAAGGACCGGGACTACAAGGACCGGGACTACAAGGACCGGGACTGCAAGGACTTCAAGGACCGGGACTGCAAGGACTGGGACTGCAAGGACCGGGACTGCAAGGACTGCAAGGACCGGGACTGCAAGGACCGGGACTACAAGGACTGCAAGGACTGCAAGGACTGCAAGGACTGCAAGGATCTGGTAGGTTCTGATCTGGTGAGTTGGCAGTGACATGTTGGTGTGTGTGTGTGTGTGTGTGTGTGTGTGTGAGATGTTGGTGTGTGTGTGTGTGTGAGATGTTGGTGTGTGTGTGTGTGAGATGTTGGTGTGTGTGTGTGTGAGAGATTGGTTTGTGTGTGTGTGTGTGTGTGAGATGTTGGTGTGTGTGTGTGTGTGAGATGTTGGTGTGTGTGTGTGTGAGATGTTGGTGTGTGTGTGTGTGTGAGATGTTGGTGTGTGTGTGTGTGTGAGATGTTGGTGTGTGTGTGTGTGAGATGTTGGTGTGTGTGTGTGTGTGAGATTGTTGGTGTGTGTGTGTGTGTGTGTGTGTGTGAGATGTTGGTGTGTGTGTGTGTGTGTGTGTGAGATGTTGGTGTGTGTGTGTGTGAGATGTTGGTGTGTGTGTGTGTGTGTGTGAGATGTTGGTGGTGTGTGTGTGTGTGTGTGAGATGTTGGTGTGTGTGTGTGTGAGATGTTGGTGTGTGTGTTGGAGATGTTGGTGTTGTGGTGTGTGTGTGTGTGAGATGTTGGTGTGTGTGTGTGTGTGTGTTAGATGTTGGTGTGTGTGTGTGTGTGTGTGTGTGAGATGTTGGTGTGTGTGTGTGTGAGATGTTGGTGTGTGTGTGTGTGTGTGTGTGTGTGTGTGAGATGTGTGGTGTGTGTGTGTGTGTGTGTGTGTGAGATGTTGGTGTGTGTGTGTGTGAGATGTTGGTGTGTGTGTGTGTGTGTGTGAGATGTTGGTGTGTGTGTGTGTGTGTGTGTGAGATGTTGGTGTGTGTGTGTGTGAGATGTTGGTGTGTGTGTGTGTGTGTGTGTGTGTGAGATGTTGGTGTGTGTGTGTGTGAGATGTTGGTGTGTGTGTGTGTGTGTGTGTGAGATGTTGGTGTGTGTGTGTGTGAGATGTTGGTGTGTGTGTGTGTGAGATGTTGTGTGTGTGTGTGTGTGAGATGTTGGTGTGTGTGTGTGTGTGTGTGAGATGTTGGTGTGTGTGTGTGTGAGATGTTGGTGTGTGTGTGAGATGTTGGTGTGTGTGTGTGTGAGATGTTGGTGTGTGTGTGTGTGAGATGTTGGTGTGTGTGTGTGTGTGTGTGTGAGATGTTGGTGTGTGTGTGTGTGAGATGTTGGTGTGTGTGTGTGTGAGATGTGTGAGATGGTGGTGTGTGTGTGTGTTGTGTGGAGATGTTGGTGTGTGTGTGTGTGAGATGTTGGTGTGTGTGTGTGGTCAGTAACTGAGGAAGTGTTTGTTCACGTGCCACTTCTTCTTCTCCTGTGGTGAAAAACCAGGAAACAAAAGGTGACAGATGACAGGCGCTCACAGGTAACAGCTGTCACTGTGTGTGTGTGTGTGTCACTGTATCCAGGTGAGCGTCTCCTCTCGGCTCCACACCTGTTGCTTTAATCACCTGAAAGACGGGTGGATTACATAACGACTCGTTAGTGCTGACGAAGGTTTGGGCTGAATCATATCTCATCAGATTAAAGCAACATCATGTGACCCAGATCCACAAAGACCGGCACAGATGAAACCAGGTCCAGGTTTTGTGCTCGCCCCCCTTTGAGCTGTGAACAAAGGCTGAACAAACACAGCAGCAGATGTTTGAAACCTGATCACCTGACGAGCAAACACACACACGCGACACACACAACACAACCCTGACACACAGGTTCACAAACTGAACCAGAACCAGAAGCTGGTATAAACATCTGATCTCCAAGAACCAAACAGAACCACGTAAACAGAACCACGATAAACCTGATCGGACACCGTCAGTAATCAATGCACAAGCATGAATCAAACTGTGTGTGTTAGTGTGTGTTAGTGTGTATACTGTATATCTGTGTATCAGTGTGTGTTATTGTGTTAGTGTGTATTCCTGTGTGTGTGGTCTGTAATGATTGGTGGTCTGTGTGTGTTTTTGTGTATGAACAGTCTGTGTGAGTCTAAAAATAAAAGAACAGCTGCTGAAGCTTTTTGTGTCTTTGTACGGCCGAGAGAGACAAAACACACAAAATATACAAACAACACATTATTAGACTGGAACATGTTACACTGTGTCGTGGTGTCGTGTCGTGGTGTCGTGTCCTGTCGTGGTGTGTCGTGTCGTCGTGTCGTGATGTCCTGCCGTGTCGTCGTGTCGTGTCCTGTCGTGGTGTCGTGTCGTGGTGTGTCGTGTCGTCGTGTCGTGCCGTGTCGTGGTGTCGTGTCGTGATGTCCTGCCGTGTCGTGTCGTGATGTCATGCCGTGTCGTGGTGTCGTGTTGTGTCGTGATGTGTTGTGGTGTCGTGCCGTGTCGTGCCGTGCTGTGTCGTGGTGTCGTGTCGTGATGTCATGTCGTGTCGTGATGTCGTGTCGTGTCGTGTCGGTCGTGTCGTGATGTCGTGCCGTGTCGTGGTGTCGTATCGTGATGTGTCGTGGTGTCGTGTCGTGATGTGTTGTGGTGTCGTGCCGTGTCGTGCCGTGCTGTGCCGTGCTGTGTCGTGGTGTCGTGCCGTGCCGTGATGTGTCGTGGTGTCGTGTCGTGATGTGTTGTGGTGTCGTGCCGTGTCGTGCCGTGCTGTGCCGTGCCGTGCTGTGTCGTGGTGTCGTGTCGTGATGTGTTGTGGTGTCGTGCCGTGTCGTGCCGTGCTGTGCCGTGCCGTGCTGTGTCGTGGTGTTGTGCCGTGCCGTGTCGTGGTGTCGTATCGTGATGTGTCGTGGTGTCGTGTCGTGATGTGTTGTGGTGTCGTGCCGTGTCGTGCCGTGCTGTGCCGTGCCGTGCTGTGTCGTGGTGTCGTGCCGTGCCGTGTC
Organism: Nibea albiflora; assembly: GCA_014281875.1. NCBI lineage: Eukaryota > Metazoa > Chordata > Actinopteri > Sciaenidae > Nibea > Nibea albiflora. The sequence continues at coordinate 2,483,667 of CM024810.1, forward strand.
GTGATGTGTCGTGGTGTCGTGTCGTGATGTGTTGTGGTGTCGTGCCGTGTCGTGCCGTGTCGTGCCGTGTCGTGCCGTGCTGTGTCGTGATGTGTCGTGGTGTCGTGTCGTGATGTGTTGTGGTGTCGTGCCGTGCTGTGTCGTGATGTGTCGTGGTGTCGTGTCGTGATGTGTTGTGGTGTCGTGCCGTGTCGTGCCGTGCCGTGTCGTGATGTGTCGTGGTGTCGTGTCGTGATGTGTTGTGGTGTCGTGCCGTGTCGTGCCGTGTCGTGCCGTGCTGTGTCGTGATGTGTCGTGGTGTCGTGCCGTGATGTGTCGTGCCGTGTCGTGCCGTGCTGTGCCGTGCCGTGCTGTGTCGTGGTGTCGTGCCGTGCCGTGCTGTGGTGTCGTGTCATGTCGTGTTATTGGGGGCCTTGCAGTTTACCTTTTCCTATTATTACTGTAGTATCTGTTTCCGCCATATTGAAATTTCCAGCATTTTGAAGAGATTCCCGTGACCTGACACAGAACCAGACCAAGCCACACAAAAGTTATCACACGGATTCAAAGTCAGAGGCAACGCAGCCAAACAGGAAGTGAGGTCATAACTCAGCAAACGTTTGATGTTTTGACTTCAGACTCCTAACACAGACTCCACCACTGACCTGTTCAGCTAACCATGGAGCTAACAGAGCTAACCATGGAGCTAACAGAGCTGACCTGTGATCAGGAGTCAGATGTTGCTTTAATGTTGTCTGGATGTTGGAGTGAAACACCTGATCCAGGTGAGCTGCTGAGGTCACAGCTCCAGTTTCACAGCTGATTAAACCACAAAGAGACGATGACACATGACCAAAGGAGAAGAAACAGAAACGAGAAGAAAGACAGAGAGAAGAAGAATGTTGTTGTTGTTTCTTGTGACGTATTTCAGGTCCAGACGTGGACCGTGGTCTGGACTCGGTCCATCAGGTCCAAACACAGAGAACAGTGAGGTCTAACAGTGAGGTCTGAGGTCCGGGCTGAGCTGAGAAGAAGAAGAAACCATCTCCTTCCTGTTTCTTTGATTGTCTCTGTGATTTATAGCCGTGTTAGCACATTAGCTGCTAACGAGATTCCTGTTCCTGTGAGATGCAGCAATGAACTCGTTAATGGATTTTTACATTCGTGTGTTTTAACGAGGAAAAAAAACAATCATAAAAGAAACGCTGAGAGAACATCCATCAAACATTAAAACAACCATCCAACAACCAACACCAGCATGCTCCACAGAGAGACATTTTAATCTGAGCAGGAGACGCTCCATTTAAAATTACAGGAGGAGGAGGAGGAGAGGGGGAGGAGGAGGAGAGGGAGGAGGAGGAGGAGGAAGAGAGAGAGGAGGAGGAGGAGAGGGAGGAGGGGAGGAGGAGGAGGAGGAGGACGAGGAGGAGAGGGGGGAGGGAGGAGAGGGAGGAGGAGGAGAGGGGGGAGGAGGAGGAGGAGGAGGAGGAGGAGGAGGAGGAGGGGAGGGACGAGGAGGACGAGGAG